>CM072526.1:5448223-5970723 GCA_036898135.1 Oncomelania hupensis | reverse complement strand
AGGGTTTGTTTCTTTGTTTTCTTATTTCATTTCATTTCATCTATATATATAAATTGCTTAGCCGGAAGTCCTTCTTCGCCACTACTATAAAGTTTGTCCGGTATGGACGCTGATCTGGGCAGGTGCTGGGCGCTGCAGATCGGCCTGCTGTGCGCTCAAAACCAACCAAATCATTATAGCCGACATTTCCTTCCCGAACGTTTAACAGTTTCTGAGATAAATAAATAAACAAATTGTCCACAAACTGCAATAGCCTCATTCCGCGCGCTTCCATTAAAAATCAAATTGAGGTTTCAGCATGTTTTCCCATATAGACCAAAAAATTGATGGTCTTTCTATGAAGGCTTGGTAGCTTAGTAAAACATTCGCCTACCGTGCAGGGCGACCCAAGTTCAAATCTCACGCGGGCCATATTTTTTTTAAATGTTTTTTTTTTAACACTACAATATGGATATCTTTCTTTTTAATTTAGGCTTTTCACCTTTAATTTATTATTATTATTATTATTATTATTATTATTATTATTATTATTATTATTATTATTATTATTATTATTATTATAAACTAATAATAATAATAATAATAATTATTATTATTATTATTATTATTATTATTATTATTATTATTATTATTATTATTATTATTATTATTATTATTATTATTATTATTATTATTATATCTTATATCAATTTTTTTTAAAACCTTGATGTTTTTTATTATTTCTATTTGTATTATTCTATATTCAATAGTATTATTATTATTATTATTATTATTATTATTATTATTATTATTATTATTATTATTATTATTATTACCAAGGATCGGGATGGGGTGGTACGTGTAGGTAAAAGGGGGCTACGGGTAGCTTTAAATGGGCATGGGTAGGCATAACGGGGATACGGGTATATATAAGGGGGATATGGTGATGGTCGATTCCTTTCATCCATACCTGCGAAATGATCAACGGGGAAGTATCAAGGAGGGTACAGGTAGGTTACAAGGGGGGTACGGAAGGTATCAAGGGGGTATGGGGAGGTATCAAGTGGGTTCGGGGAGGTATCAAGGGGGTATGGTGAGGCATCATGGGGGGGGGGGACGGGGAGATATCAGGGGGGGGAGGGTATGGGGAGGTATCAAGGGGGATATGGGGAGGTTTCATCGTCCAAATGAAACTCGCAGACAACAGTTGTCTCTCTGTCTACATTTTAAACAGCAACATGTGCCAGGGTACAAAACCACTAGTTTTAAATATGAGCAATACAATTACATGTATAGGGTATATAGCCTATGTATTGCCACCGTACGATAGATCTACTTATTTTTGAAAGACGAACTAACATGCACAAATCACACGTACACACACACCCACACCCACACACACACCCACACACACATCGGAATTTCATAACAAAGAGAGAGAGAGAGAGAGAGAGGAAGGGGGGGGGGGGGAAAGAGATGATACGATTATTCGTTTGTCTCCCGACGTATTTACTGCAGAATATTAATTAACATTATTGAGATAATCAACATAAATCGAATGAATACAGTTCACATGTACAAAACAACAGATGAAAACGAAGTTAGCTAGAAATCAATCAAGTAGATTCAGAAGTCAATCAGTGAGCCGCATTTGCGCATCGAGAGTTGCGTAGCTTGGCGCGAGAGCTCAAGAACGAAGAACGTGCGCATTGGCGAGAAGATTTTCGGTACATGAAATATCAATCTAAAAATGCCCGACAAAAAGAAATCCACGAAGTTGTGAGTATAGGATGAATGGCAAAATTTTCTAGAACATACTTTCTTACTTTTGCTTTGCAAATGTATATGTGCAAATGAACATTTCAATTCAGGTTTTGGGAACAAGATGGAATGATGATGATAATCTACTAAAAGTAAAAGATGGCGAGCCGAGTCCATTTTTATCGAGACTGAATGGCGCACTGCCTGTGCATTCCAAATACTGTCGTCGTACGGCGAAATGCGACGATGATAAAATAGATGGGTTTGAAAGTAAGCTCTGCACGAAGCAAGAGTATATACCTTGCTAATAATATATTCTGTGTGGTTTCTTCTTCCAGTTTTCGTTGATTGCTGCATCGTTGACAATCCAGTGGCAGTGTAGTACTAGTAGCGAACATTTAGTTTAATTATTATTTCTGTTAATTGTCTGTTTGCAGGCCTGCTGGGGCCAGTCCTGAGCTAAAGGCGGCTGAATTTCCCAAAAATCTGAAGAAATCATGGAGCGAGGTATTGACCGGTTTTTATTTATTAATTTTATGGTGTGTGTATGTTCTGCGCTTTTTTGGAATTAGTAGTATTATAGAAGGGGCTATAATAGTTTTAAGTTACCAACATTGGCCGCCAGGGATAGGGTTAGGGTTAGGACCTAACCCTAATCCTTTCAGTAACCCTAACAAACCCTAACCTGAACCCGAACCCTAACCAATGTTGGAATTCCAAAAATGGGCAGGCCAATTCTAGAATTGCCCAGATGCCAAAAAAGCGCAGAACATATATATATAATTATATATTTATTTATTTCACAATCATTCATATATAGAGCTTTACTAGCTCAATAGCTGTTCAAGGTACTGGTTGATACCAGATTTAACTCGAGCCGACTGAAGTGTCACCCCTTGGAGATTGTTCTAACCTATAAAGGGAAAAGGGAAAGCCCCTGTTGAAAACCTGTCTTGCCTTTGTAGGCATGACTGATTCACTGCGGCAACAGTACCCCCTTTGGAGTGCCAGGGGTTTTCAGTATAAATAGTATCCCCACTTTCTGGAAATTTAGTGCTTTAAATTCCCACTGTCGCTGTCTTCCTCATTTGCTCTTTCCCATTCCTGATCTGTCCTATCACTCTGCTATACTATATTCTTCTTCGCTAGATCAATGACCTACCTTTTTTCTTGAAAACTCTTCCTGGACAAGACTCCTTGTTTGTGTATGAGGTCTGTTGGATCAGCTTGGGAGTGTTGGACGCTTTCTGCCGGGTGGTCACTAGGGCTTCTTATGACAGGGCTAGAAATTAACTTTTTTCTTTGGGGGCCACCGGGCCCCTTGATTGAAAAATTTGAGGGCCCACAAGCAACTTTCGGGGCCCAACTTGAAAAATAATGGAAACAAAAAACAAAAGAATTATTGACAATATAATAAGTAGAAAGTACAATTTGTCTGATAATCTAAAATAAAAGCAATTGAATTTCCAATTTTGATGAGTGATGTCTTTTTATTTGCTTTTTCTTTCACTTTCAAACATTACCAACAAAAAAGGGGAAAAAACACACACACACACACCCACACACACACACACACACACACATTCAGTGACACACATATTCCAGTGACTAGTGAGCCTGAAATGGCCATTAAACAAAATAGAAAAAAATCAAGTGAGTCTCTTGTATACTACTTTTCAGTTTTGTGACTGAGTATTGCACAATACACATCATTAAATTTTTAATATGAGTAACCGAACAAAAAAATCTGACCGGTGTGGGTTGCTTCCCTTGGCCCAAATAAGAAACTGCCGAGTAGAGCTAGCTGTAGCAGACGAATTATTTTGCGGGCCAAGCGGGCCCTTCGTTTTTCAATTTTCCGAGCCCGAAATCAACTTTGCGGGTTTTTGGCCCCGGGCCCCCGCTAATTTCGAGCCCTGTTATTATTTAGCACTATAGGCATTTTATATGTATGTGTTTTGTTGATGATTTATAATGATGTTTGTATTCTATTTTGTTTTTGTAACCGGGGGTTCAAGTAGTTGGGGTAAAGCCTCAGCCGTCCCCTGCGTGGGATGTCTTTATTGTAAAGTGACTGGCCGGTGGAGGGCATTCAATTTTCCCACTAGGGTTGTTTCGGCAGATCTTTTATGCGGATTGGGGGTTGTCCGGTCCTGATTTGGCTCGGAAGAGTCCGCTGGACCTAAAGCAACAATCAATCAAAGCCTGAAGTGTCCACTTGCAGTGTTGGGGTGCATTATCTTTAGCCCAGGCACCTGAACACAATGCTGGGCACTGGGGGAAGAACAAACTTCGTGCTTGCTGGATATATTTTTGTACTTGCCCGTCTATGACATGAGCAACAGGATCTTTCAAGACCGTGTGATGAAACGCGTGTGTGCACAAATTATAGGCAATATATACCCCGGTTTATAATGGACATCTTTCTGTAATGGAGAACAACAGGATAACTTTTGTCTGTTGGAAACATTTTTGCTTTATGCTGAATTACACACAGATGAAGTGATAGAATGAGGGAAATAGGCACACATAAAAAATTATGTCTTGTATATATGTCATATAAATTTATCAGTTTATAATTCATGCAAGGTTATTACATTTCATTAGGCAAAGGAAAAGTGCAAGGTTGATGAACGAGAATTGACAGATGACGCTTATACATTTATGGTGTCAAGATGATGCTTACAGCATGTTTTAAAAGTGCCATTTAAATTTTATTATTTTTTATTTTTTTATTTTTAATTTATATCAAACATGATATATATATATAAATATATATTATTGATTTATTGTAAACATTGTTACTAACAAGTTAACTCCATCAGTTGGAGTGTCAAATGATGTGCCCAAGACAGTGTTTCAGGCAGCTCAAGTTGAACCAGCACCTTGAGCAGCTTTTGAGCAGGACATTACATTACATGATTATTGCTTTAGGTATAGCGGACTCTTCCGAGCCAAATCAGGACCAGTATAGCCGAATAAGGACCACAAAATCAAGACCACAACTTCGCTGAAAGAGGACTCGCCCCTGATCCGCATAAAGATCTGCCGAAACAACCCCAGTGGTAACACTGAAGGCACTCCTCCAGCCGGTCACTTACAATAAAGACATCCCACGCAGGGGACGCGGAGGCTATACTCTAATTTATCGAACCCCCGTTTACAAAAACAAAATAGAATATAAACATCATTATAAAATATATAAAAAACATACATATAAAATGCCTACATTGCCAAATAGTAACATCATAGGAAGCACAATTGACCACATGGCACAAAGCGTCCAATATTTCCAAGCTGATCCAAAAGACCTCGCACACAAATGAGGAGTTTTGTCCCAGAAGAGTTTTCAAGAAAAAAGATAGGTGAGTGGTCTAGCGAAGAAGAAGATAGTATAGTAGATTGATAGAACAGAGTAGGAACGAGAAAGAACAAAGGAGGAAGACAGCGACAGTGGAAATTTAAAGCACTAAATTTCCAGAAAGTGGGGTTACTATTTATACTGAAACCCACGGCACCCCCACGGGGGTGCCTGAACAGGACAAGCTCTATATATTTAACAATGTTAAAATGTATTAGTAAAATGTTTATTATTAACATTGATCGTGTTCATTGACAGGATGCGGAAGCTCTGGCAGACAGACTGGCCCAGTCAGATTGGCACAGCTTCAATTCCCAGCCCAGTGGAGACGAGCGGGGTTATTTTGTGGTCTTGCGCTGGTACTCAAAGGAAAGCACGTGGGTGCCACTGTATCTGCTTCATGACAGTGTGGGCGCTCGCTTGCGCAAGATCTACAGTGGCAAAGAGCCTACGCCCATCTGCAAATACGTGTCCTCCTTCCCCCGTTCGGAACGCAAGCTGATCTGGGTCAAGTGGCTGTTGGACACCAAACAGCAGCAGGTGTGGCAAACTTTCTGTGCAGATACTAAAATGGAAAGGCGTCCCAGTAACCCTTTGGTCATTGGGAGAGAGGCGTTTGAGACCTCATTTTTTCTCTGGGCCAGCGTTATGAGGGCCGTTCCCTATCTCCTCTCCCTCACAGTTTTACCTTGCCCAGTTCTAAATAGAGCTAGGTACCCATTGACAGCTGTGTAGACTGTTGATTAATGTCACATACTAACCATGACTCACTAGTGCAATGTTTATGGCGTTGCTAGGCGAAGTGCCACTCTAACGGAAGTAAACAAATTAAAACAGCCATAGAGTTGCTTCCCCTGACCCACACTCCCCGTGCTTTTCATGCTACAACACGCGTCAAAGCGCTCACAGCAAAGTCAGTATATTTCATTCCTTTTTTGGCACTTGTTGGGTCAAGTTGTGCCTTCTCTAGCTCTCATTTTGCTGACTTTCTGCGTTCGCCCTTTCGATAATTGTTACTACCGCCGGCAGAGGTACGGTTGCGTTATCATGTCTAAACGCAGCGGGTCTTCAGATTCCACTCCGTCTCGGCGTGTCTCTACTTCGTCGTCTGTTAGCTCCAAGAAGATTCGTGTTTCTGCTGTTAGCGCGGCACCCTCTCGGACCACGGTTTCGTCTGTTTCTTCCGGGGTCTCCGCTGTTCCCTCTCCGGCCATTAATACTTCCGAATTACTTCGGTGCGCGTCGCTCTTGTCCACTCCTGCGCCTACTTCTTTGTCTTCTACCCTTCAGGTTAGTAGAAGTAGTGGTAGTGAGGTGGGGAGTGGCGGTAGAGAGGTGAGGGGTGGCTCCTTGGTCTTGCCAGAAGTGACCTTGGACCCGTTTCTGGTCGGGAATAAAGACCAGAGACACAAAGATGGTCGCCTTAGTTTAGGACCACATACTTTTTCCGGCGGGGACACTCCGGCAGGGCCGGGCCAGCTACCTGCTGAAGCCTTCCCTTCTGTTTCCTGCGGGATTCAGACCGGGTCGGGACTTCTGGCTAATGTCGAGCTTGAGACATTAAGAGCACTGCTCGCAGTGTTACGTCCAGCTGCGACAGGGGGTGGGGCTTCCGGTTCGTCCGGTTTGTCCCTCACCTCCCCGTCCCAGCCCCCATTGTCCTCCACTTCCGCTTGCGGTCGTGGGGCGGGGGCTCTGGCTTCCGGTACGGGGGGTACGGTACACTCGTTACCTTCCCCCGTTTCCGGTTTGGCCTCTCCCTTCCATCCCCCTTTGTTTACCACTTCCGCTGCCGGTCGTGGGGTGGGGGCTCTGGTTTCCGGTTCGGGGGGTACGGTTCACCCGTGGCCCTCTTTAGTTCCCGGTTTGGGTCAAGCTTTCCCTGTTCGCCCTTCGGTCTATACCAGTGGGTCGGGGGTGCCGGTTTCCGGTTCTGATGGTACGATGTTTTCGTTGCCTTCTGGTTTGGGCGGGGCGCACTTGGTGGCCCCCACTCCAGTTTCCAGTTTCTCTGATTCTGGGTTGCTGTTAGCTCCTGATGATCTAGTGATGCTGGCTCCTGATGTTTGCGATCCTTATCAGGAGGAACCTGATTTATCTGGTTCTTCTCCGGATCCTGTGGGCTTGGACGGTTCTGACCGGCAGTCCTTTTCTCCTGAGGCGGTTTTTAAAGAGGCCCTGCAGCTCGCAGCGGCTTTTTGTCCGCAGGTGGTGGAGGAGGTGTCAGTTTCAAACCAACCCCTCCTCCAGTCCTTTTTGGGCGATTCTCTTGCTTCCGCCGAGTCTGCTGAGACTTCCCTGGCCTTCAAGGAATCTCCTAGCGTTAAATTTTTTGTGGATAGGGCCTTTTCCAAGGCTAGAGGCCTTCGAGAGGGCGAGGCCTTTTCCTCTTCGGTTGAGGACGTGCCTCACTTTCCTAGAGCTTCCTCGTTGGGCTCTTTTGTGGGTTCCTCCTCGTTGGCGGGTGTCCCTCGGAGGTTTCTCTCTCGGTCGTTTCTTCCGTTATCGTCGCTCCCGGTTTCTCAGGATGATCTTGCTCTTTTAAGGGGCCAGAGGCCTTCCCTTCCTTCGTCGGCCTCTGTTTCAGTCAGAGGGCTGGCCCAGATAGAGGAGTCTCTTGTTCGGTCCCTGGAGTGTGCTTCTCTGGCCGACGCGCTCACTGCTGCTCTGTCCGCTGCTCTTTTTTCTGAGCAAGATTTTCGGGACGACGTGTCGGTTCTTTCCGTGAAGTCCTTGTTGCAGGCCCTCAATTCCTCTATCGTGCAGGGTTGCAAATCACAGGCTCTCGCCTATGTTAACCTGCTTCTTGCTCGTCGTGACGCCTTTCTTCGGTCGGCGTCTTATTTGCCTCCGCACTTGTCCTCCTCGCTTCGAGTGGGACCTTTGGTGCCCGACTCTCTTTTTGGTCCTTACGTTCGCGCGGCCGTTCGTGAGGAGTCGGAGCGGGCCAAATCAGACGTTTTCTCCTTCTGGGCTCAGTCTGCTCAGAAGGCCCCTCCTTCCTTTACTAAAGATGGTCGCGGTTCTCGTTCTTTCCGCTCCTCTTTGGACTTAGGTCGTGGTCGCTCGGACCCTGGTCCCTCTTCTCAGGGTCGGCGGGGTAGTGCTTCCTCTTCCCGTGGCAGGAGTAGAGTAGGCCGCAGGCCTCGGCCGAGTGGGGGTTTCCCCCAATAGTTGTCCCCGACTGTCCACCCCCCAGCTGTTCTTTTCCCGTGTGCGGGAGGCTGGGCTCGCCAGTTTCTTGCTTGGCCTGCTCTTCCCTCCGCACGCAGCTGGTTGTAAGAGGTGTCTCGGTCGGGGTTCCTGCTTCAGGGGGGCGTGTCTCGTCCCCCTTTGCTCCTTCTCGGTTTCCAGTTCTTCGTCCTTTTCTGCGAGCTGTCTCGCAGCCCTTGCGTTTTCGCGGGGTCGGCCCTTGGGCGTGTTTTCGTGGCGCTCGGTGGTTACGTCCCCGATCTTTTGTCTCAGGTCCTGCGGTCCTGCCCTTTCAGTCACCTGCTCAGGGTCTCCTTGTTTCGGCTTCTCAGTCGTTTTCTGCCCTTCCGGCCTCGGGGTCTTTTTCTGTCCCACTTGGCTCCTCCACCGGTTCGGGTGGTGCGGTTCAGTCCTCTTTACCGTCTTTGTTACCATCTTTTCTTCATTCATTACTCCTCCCGGCTGTCCCAGTTTGTGTCGCCGGTCCTGGTCTGTCTACCCTGGGCGGTGGGTTCCCTGTTCCTCTTCTGGAGGGGGTTGGTGGTTTCCCCTCCCCCTCCGTGCCCACTCCTTCCTCAGATTCTCCGGAAGCTCGCACGACGGTCCCTGTTTCTCTTTCTTGTGGTTTCCCTTTGGCCAAATCGGGTCTTATTCCCGGTTCTCTTTCGTCTTCCCCTAGGGTGGCGCATTCCTCTTGTTCTCGGGCCGCTTTTGCTTCTGCTTCGACCCGTGTTTCCACTGGACATCTCCGGCGTTCTCTTTCGTCACGTCTGGCTGTTGTCCGGAGGTCTCTTCGGGGTTCTGGGGCTTCTGTTGAGGTTCTTTCTCTCCTCGAGGAGGCGCACCGGCCTTCTACGCGGGGAGTTTATTCCTCCCATTGGAGGCGTTGGGTTGATTGGTGCACCGGGGCTAGGGTGGACCCTTGTTCCCCCTCTGAAATCCAGATAGCCAACCATTTGGCGTTTTTGGCCTCCGGGCTGGCGCTTTCGGCTTCCTCTCTTCGGGTTCGTCGTGCCGCCATTCGGACCACTCTTGCTCAACTAGGTTGGACTCCTCGTGGTTCTTCCCGTGTCGTCGGTGATGTTATTAGAGGAGTGGCTCTCAGACAGGCACGATTACCCCGCTGGGTTCCGGCTTGGGATCTTTTTCTCGTCTTGAGTTTTCTTAAGAAATCTCCTTTCGAGCCTTTACGTTTTGCCTTCTTTTCGGATTTGACTTTTAAAACCGTTTTTCTGGTCATTCTCGCGTCTGGGAGACGCTGTAGTGAAGTCCATGCGTTCTCTGGCCTTCCGGCTGACGTCGCTTTTGAGCATGATGGTTCGGTGTCCCTTCATTTCTTGCCCGAGTTCCTGGCCAAGAATCAAGTTCCGGGCGATCCTTCCCCAGTGGTGTATATACGCCCCCTCTCTCATCTCCTTCGTCCAGGGGATCCGGATCTGGCTAACTGCCCGGTTAGGGTTTTGCGCGAATATTTGAAGCGTTCTAAACCTTTCCGTTCGGCGGGGAAGAGGAGGTTGTTTCTCTCCTACAACCCCGGGTTTTCTAAAGATATCGCAAAACCTACTCTCGCCCGGTGGATAGCGACAGTGATTCGTCGGGCTTACGTTCATTTGTCGGAGAGCAATGATAGGGACTACAGCTCTGCTATTCCCCTCTCTTCGGCTAGAGCGCATGAGATCAGGGCATGGGCATCCTCCCTGGCCGTTCAACATTCTATCCGGATGGAATCCGTGTTGGAAGCGGCTTACTGGCGCTCTTCAGATGTTTTCATTAGCTGCTATCTGCGAGACACTCGCCGTACCAGAGAGGATGGCTCCTTTGGGTCCGTTCTGTGGTCGCAGCCCAGCAGTCCTTGTCCACTTCCTCAGCCTGATTCAGGTAAGTTGCTTCCCTCCGTCCTTTTCGTGCTAATCTGCACTAGTGAGTCATGGTTAGTATGTGACATTAATATTAAAATTTTATCTCTAAATTTTTTATTAATAAGCATACTTACCATGACTCACTTTTATGTCCCTCCCACCTCTCCGCAGTTCCAAATAAGGAATGAAATATACTGACTTTGCTGTGAGCGCTTTGACGCGTGTTGTAGCATGAAAAGCACGGGGAGTGTGGGTCAGGGGAAGCAACTCTATGGCTGTTTTAATTTGTTTACTTCCGTTAGAGTGGCACTTCGCCTAGCAACGCCATAAACATTGCACTAGTGAGTCATGGTAAGTATGCTTATTAATAATAAATTTAGAGATAAAATTTTAATGTGTATGTTCCTCTCATTACACAGCTGTGTAGACTGTTGTTGTATGTTCCTCTCATTACACAGCTGTGTAGACTGTTGTTGTATGTTCCTCTCATTACACAGCTGTGTAGACTAGGGCGTGTGTTGTATGTTCCTCTCATTACACAGCTGTGTAGACTGGGGCGTGTTGTATGTTCCTCTCATTACACAGCTATGTAGACAGGGACGTGTTGTATGTTCAGGGTGGAGAACAATTGAATCAAGAAATCTCTGAAATCCGGCCGGGGCCCAGGGGCCAAGCCCCGGTATTCGCCCCCTAGAAGAAAATGAATTTATGCTATTTTGAAAGTAATTTAGGGCCTCTCCTGAAAGCAAAAAGCACAAAGTAAACATGAATAGAAACAACAACAACCCAAAAAAAAAAAGAATGTTTTATGCACATGTCTTTCAAAAAAGTTAAGAATCTTGATTTGTAGGCCTAACAAAGTTTGAGGTCCACCACTGTTACACACAAACTCCACATTTCAAATTTTACTGGGCACACGTTTGTCTATTTTTTAGCTGTAAACAGGCAAGAATTTTTATAATTTTAGAGATATTTAGGGGTACGTTAGGAAAAACACTACATCTTAGGTATTAGTGCAAAATGAACAGAAATAAATCTCTTTTGATTATCTACCTTTTTATACTTCTCTTGTCATGGTATTAAGACGATTTATACATTGCACAGGCATATTGTTTTTTGGCACACATTGGCTCCAGTTTGCACATTTCTCCACCCATCTGATGCTAAATAATGTCATTCTAAATTAAAAAAATACATTTGGTGGTGCTTGTTGTTTTTTCTGTGTATTTTGACCGTGTGAATGGTTGCGCACATGAGAATCTTG
Organism: Oncomelania hupensis; assembly: GCA_036898135.1. NCBI lineage: Eukaryota > Metazoa > Mollusca > Gastropoda > Littorinimorpha > Pomatiopsidae > Oncomelania > Oncomelania hupensis. The sequence continues at coordinate 5,959,307 of CM072526.1, read as the reverse complement.
ACAGACGCTATTTCCTTCTACGTAACACGTGTCACAAACAATTTTAAATAATGAACTTCAGTTGCATTAAATTCAAATTTAGTTGGTATGTTCGATAAGAACCATCAATGCTGCAAACATTCAACAGGAAGAATCATTATTTTCTTGTGAATTTTGCCTAAAACCGTGTATGGAAAATTTCAGTGCGAAACCGGAAGCTGTCTGTCGCTAAACAATCAAGACCTTGGATTCATTAAAAAAATTAAAATAAAATAAAAATATTGGTCAAAATTGGTGTTCTTGCGAAAAAACGTAAGGATTATACATAATGGTTTATCGAAAACCAGTTAAAACGATGGATTAGTAACGAAACAACACACAGGGATCGTTGTTTCGGTTTGCGGTCTAATGTCTGTCGGGCCATTCTACAGTGCGCTACTTTCAGTTTTGCATAAATTACACTAACACAGTATCGAGCACATGATGTGACGTAGAACACACATTTTTAATGTGTTCTGGGCCAAAGGAAACGTGGGAGATTTGTATCAGGGAAGAATAAGCTGTTTTGTTGCTTTTTTCTCGAGTGATCCTCTGTCTGTCCTTTACGTTGCGCAACCATACATTCGCCACCGTATTTCCCTGACCACAATTTAGGCCATTTTGTGAGTTTTTTACGCTTGAAATGTGCATTGCACTGTCGTTCTATATTTCAAAACATGTTGTCTCCATGTTTACGCCAAAACAGGCTAGTTTCTGAAAACCGGTGGGTAAAGGGATTATCCGCTGTCTGAAGTTGCAAACGTAGGTAATCCTGACAGATGGAAAGAGCGAATGTAGGCAGAATGTTACGTTTGCTTGTAAATAACATTCAATAATAAAATGGCTTGGGCCAAAGGAAACGTGGGAGATTTGTATCAGGGAAGAATAAGCTGTTTTGTTGCTTTTTTTCTCGAGTGATCCTCTGTCTGTCCTTTACGTTGCGCAACCATACATTCGCCACCGTATTTCCCTGACCACAATTTAGGCCATTTTTTGAGTTTTTTACGCTTGAAATGTGCATTGCACTGTCGTTTTATATTTCAAAACATGTTGTCTCCATGGTTACGCCAAAACGGGCTAGTTTCTGAAAACCGGTGGGTAAAGGGATTATCCGCTGTCTGAAGTTGCAAACGTAGGTAATCCTGACAGACTGAAAGAGCGAATGTAGGCAGAATGTTAAGTTTGCTTGTAAATAACATGTAATAATAAAATGGCTTGGATCCTTTATGACAAATTTCACATTTTAATGTTTCAGTCATACAAAGTTGCTTTCAGAGTGTTTGTTGCAGTTCAAAAAATTGCATGTTAGACAGTAAAACTGGCTGGTCGTTACGTTCTAAAATTTAGGGGGTAGGGTAGCAAAAGACCCATTACTTTTCAGAAATTGAACCAAAATGGCAAAACTTTCCTGCTACATTGGTAGCTGAAGATTGCTTTCCATTTCCCTATGTGAATCTTGTATTACATTTACATTTTACAGTGTATATAACATGTTTTGTCATCAATACTTGTTAATTTTGACTGAATGTAAGTATGCATTATCCATGCTCAGTGAAATTTGGTCTTAAAGCAATTATTTTGTTACTAATGTTGAGCCTAAACATTACTGTTTGCCAATTGATGCTCAATTGTTGTTTTTAAAATACAGAATGTCTTTGGATAGTTGTTAAAATAATCAAGTCATATTTTTCTAGCGTTTGAAGCTAGCGTCTTTGAACATCAATATCAAATAAAGTAGACCTCTCCATATACATTTTTTTGCTGTTTCTGACAGAAATAACCCCCTTGTGTTGTTTACAACAGTTTTTGGCTTTGTGGTTGTTAATTTATTTTTTGGTTTGACTGTGTGTGCTTGGGAAATGGAAGAAACAAGTACTGTGAAACACGTCTAGACAGAGACGTGTTGTATGTTCCTCTTATTACACAGCTATGTAGACTGGGACGTAGCTTCATAAAATATTGCCTAGCTTGTGCCTAAACTACTGTGCTACTGCACCATCCCTATTGGATGGTGGATATAATAATGGATGCTATATGAGCCTTATTTTTAATGAAACTGGAAGCACGGTGATCTATAACCAACATTACGTGTTACGCACACTCCTATATATGCTAGGAACAAATGTATCACTCAAACATGTGGTGTAAAGACAAGTTCTATTAGAAGATGGAAAGGAATTTCAAGTTCCTGTTATTGGATTTTTGGTTTAATTTTGTGTGTACATTGCCTGCATCCGATGCCATTAATCATTCAGGACTTCATTTGTTCAATGCTTGAACTGTGGAGGCCTGTAAACCGAATATGCAATGACGATATAATGTGTGTATGTGCAGAATGAGGTGGATATGAGTGAGGTGCTGAAGGTGTTCAGTGCTAAATACAATGACGATATAATGTGTGTATGTGCAGAATGAGGTGGATATGAGTGAGGTACTGAAGGTGTTCAGTGCTAAATACAATGACGATATAATGTGTGTATGTGCAGAATGAGGTGGATATGAGTGAGGTACTGAAGGTGTTCAGTGCTAAATACAATGACGATATAATGTGTGTATGTGCAGAATGAGGTGGATATGAGTGAGGTACTGAAGGTGTTCAGTGCTAAATACAATGACGATATAATGTGTGTATGTGCAGAATGAGGTGGATATGAGTGAGGTACTGAAGGTGTTCAGTGCTAAATACAACCAAGGTGTGCTGCTACCGTTCAACGAAGAGGACTCCACAGTCCCTGACAACTTCAGTCTCCTGGACTAAGGATTTTTATCGGTAAATACTTTATTACAGATTGTGTAGTATTTACTAAATCTTACATATTCAATTAAAGATGTTGAAATTGTTTGCCCTGGTCGTTAAATGTGGGTAAACATTGACACTTTTGGCCTAAAACTTGCAGTTGCCTCTTTGCTCGTCACTCCATTTTTCTTAGCAGACAATACTTTGTCAAATTTCACTGAATCCTGCCGAGTCTCTTATACAATGGGCAGGCAAATTTCTGTTTCATTTTATTTTAAAGTTGTAATCATTTGAAATGGATTGATTACCTACAGCTACTTAATTCTTTTATTTGTACAAGTGTTTACATAAAATGTTGCATACTAATAAACTCCAAACTTGTTCTTTTGTCATTGCAGATTTTGCACTATGTGAAATGAGCTGCTCTGACCTTTCCATTATCAGCTGGAGCTGGAAGTTTTTCACGCTCTGCTGAAATGATGTTGCCTTGACAATCTTTTAACCATATTTTTGTACTTGGTAAAATACTGTGAACAACTGGTCTTTACTTCAACGAACAAAACTAAAAATTGTCTTTCATAGTAAAAAAAACCCGAAGTGACTGCCTTAGTTTTCATCTATTTCAAAACTCAAAACGACCACTTCATCATTCATCTTTTAAAAAAACGTTAAACAACTTCCTGCTGCTTCACTAAATGGACGCAATAAAACCACTGTGAAGTCCTTCATCTTGCAAATTTAAAATTATTGCCACATCTTTTGTCGTACGTAACCGAAATGACTGCCTATTCTTTCTTCGGTCAAAACTGAAATGATCGTTTACTTTTTCATTTATCTGAAATGATTGTCTAGGTGTTGTTTTTTTTCATTAAATTAGTAGTCTTTCATATGAAACTGAAATGTTTGTCTAGTCTTTCATCGGTCAAAATTGAAATTAATGTATAGTTTCTCTTACAGAACTGTACCGAGTGCCTATAATCGAACAAGCCGAGACAACAGATTGAATGTGACTGGCTGGGTGATTTATGTTGAATTTGCTTTGCGTTTGGTCTTGAGTACTTTTTGTTTTCTTTTTTTCTTTGATGGCAAATAAAGCTTTGACATCAAGCTATATCTTGTGACATTAAGCTACATCTTGTGACATCAAGCTACATCTTGTGCTTTTAGTTTTGCTGTTGATTCCTTGATCATTTTTTGTTAACATTATCTTTTTGATAGATGTGGCAGGAAAAAATTACAAATATGACGTAAAACTTACAACTTCACCTTGCTTTTTATTTATTTCTTTTTTTTAAATTTGATAGTTAAAATTGAGGTGTGGTTTTTTTCTTTGTGTGTGTGAACAGTTTGAGTCACAAGGTCTACATTTTATCTATGTTAGAATTCAGACCTTTTTTTTTTTTTTTAAAGAGGGGATGGAGGGAGGAGTGGGGGGTTAGGGAGATGGGAACACAATGAAAAATGTCCATAAATATTTTCTCAATATTGTTGGTAAGCTGCATGTTTGGTTGTGATTTTGAACACTTTTTGTTGTTTGAAATAAGAGCTTTAATTATGAAATGTCCACGAATGCTTATCTTTGGGTATTTGCAGCTTGTGTGCATGCACGTTGATCTACTGAGACAATTATTGATGCTGATTGCGGGACGCCAGTGCTTACAAAATGTCACTTGTGTTAATACTGAATTGTGTACTCATTTAGGTTTTTTGTTTTTGTTTTTAATGAGTTTTTGAATTTTTCATGTGTGGGTGTGTCTCTCATTCCCAAAGGTCATATATGCATGTTTTCATTTCCATTCCTACAGCATTACTACTTTATTTTGAGAACAACTTTTTTTTCCTATTGCCTAATAAAGGTATTTTCATAACAAAGTCTTGTTTTGTATTGTTCTTTTTTTTTTTTAAATTTTTATACAATTATTATTATTAGTCTTTTACATTTAGGTTATTTCAATGTTTTCTTTCAATGGGCAAGTTTCCACTAAACAGGTCACCTTGACACAAGCCAAGTGTCAGAGATCTAACAAGCATAGGCTGTGTGTAGGTATAGGCTCTCAAGTGACCCTTTGGCCTTTAGGGCCCACATCCTGTGTAACCATACTAAAGCCCAATAGCCACAAAAGTTATATTAACCTTATTATTTCAGTAGGATCAGTGTGTAAATGTATGTTTGATTATAAGATTATAAACAATAACAAGAACTAATTTTTAAAGACAAACATATTTATTGAGATAAATGCAACTTGTGGATAATATTTTTGCAGTTTTAAACTGTTCCCCCAATCGCTCTTTTCACAGACTGCACATCGTTTAAAAAAATGAACAGTTATTTGTGAAATTCATTCTCAAAGCCTTATAATATTATGCACGCAAACATTTACACGTTTAGAGCACATGTGCGCATCGACTTAAATGGTAAAGCTATCAATATATCCAGTAAATTGAAATGTGTATTAAAATGCTGCACAGTTAAAATTTGGGCAGGTTTGCGGTACAATAGATGGTAATAATGAGATCCCATTCCTCCCCCTCCCCCCACCCTTCCACCCTCCAAACCCCTCTTTCTCTTCCTCATGTCAACACAACAGCCCCATTCACCCATATATACAGATACAAATATCAATTTAATTATATTGTTGTAACTTGTATACTAGAAGTAGTTGCAAGCAATATTTTCTTCAACAAATAACTTGTGCGCAATATCAATTTAATTATACTGTTGTAAAATAGAAGTAGTAGCAAGCAATATTTCCTTCAACAAATAACATTTGCACAGCAGCAATTTCAGCTGACAAATAAGTTCACAATGAAGCAGGCAAAGGGAACATTTTTAGAGTTGAGCACGCAAACTGGAATATTAGGGTAAGCAAGTTCAACACTTATCCAGGATCAAACGGCATTGCAGTGCTTTGCCTCAAAAGGCAATTCTTTGCGTTTAAAAATCCAACACTTAAAAACAAAAACATCTGCACAAAGCAGCAAATGGGAACAAAGAAGTGTAGAGCAGGTCACTCCAGACTACACATCTTCAGCAAAATCCACAAAATCCTCATAGTCACATAAAGCCACAAATTGTGCACAATTGTTAAGAAAATTCTACACTTTCAGAATTGCTGAATGGATTTGTTTGGACCTCGGTCTTCATCTATCAGGTGCCGTAAGAAATTGTTCAGCCCATTAATATTAGTCAAAATGAGAAAATGTTCAGTGACTTGTGACAAGTCAGATTTCTTGGGGAAAATGTTCAGTGAATTGTGCTCTTTAGGAGAAAGATTTCAGGGAATTCTGACAAGTCATCAATGGAAAATTCTGCACTCAGCCACCACATCCAGTCAGACACAGTCAGCACAACTGTTTTCACGTATTAAAATTCAACATCATTCGTCACTGTCACTATCATTTTTGTTGATGGCACTGTCTCGTATAGAAGACATCATGACGTCCCGAATTTCCTTTTTCTCTGGTTGTTCCATCTCTGTCTTGAAAGCTCCTGCCTGACTCAGCATCCATTCCAGCTCTAAAACCAAAAAAGAAAAAAGTGCACAGAGAATTTAGAATGTAACACTGGCTACATAGAGAGGAAACTGACACGCATGCATGGAGACATCTGCACAAACAAAATACACAAACGCATACATATATATTCTCTTTTCTATAACAGCTAACGCACTCGTCATACAAACAAATGACACTATAATGAAACTGAAAGACTGATCAATACATTACAAAACTTCAAAACCACCTTGCATTCTGCGTCATCTCAAATTAAGCACAATCTGTTGCACGGTTATTTATCAATTGTCGATTCAGCTCCAATGCTTGAATCTTGATAAGTGCAACTAGAATTCGTTTATCCACGCAGTCTGTTCAATCAGCAACAAGGCTGGAGCCGTCGTATAAAGTTTCCCAACATTATTCAGCAGACATCAACAACTCTACATACAAGATCGCTTTCCGAAAATCATTTCAAAGATCAGCATAAAAAATCATCATCAGCCTTGTAGGCTACAAGCAGACAGTGCATTACTTATATAGCCTCTCTGCAATCGAGAAAAACTTCGATCATTCCAGCATGACGCAATAACACCCGATCAAAATAAAATTCATCACCGGAACTATGCACCGTTTTACGTCATTATACAGTGGAACCTCTCTACAACGACCTTGAAAATGTTGACAAAAATCGGTCTTTATAGAGAGGGGTCTTTATAGAGAGGGGTCTTTACAGAGAGCATAATGGCCTTTTCTTGAATCAATTTGCCAGTGATCGGAATATTCTTTCTTCTAGCATCCAGAAACCAATCCCAAACTTTCTCATTTACTTCCGAGTATGTTGTCTTCCTCAGTTTTGATCGCGTACGATCGGCACTATCACCACTTTCCCACCTTTTAAGAATGTCATCTTTGTCTCGGATAATTCCTTGAATTTGTGTTTTTCCAACTTTAAGACTCTTTGCGATCGCAATGGCAGTCTCTCCTTTTTTGTGTCTGTTTACAACATTAACTCGATCTTCTAGAGATACAAATTTTCTTTTCTTTGTAGACTCCATCATCCCATCACGCTTTCTTTGCTTCTTCTCAGTGCCGCGCTCGTGATGTGAATAAAGTGAAATGCAAACCCCAAACGAGTAGAATCTAGAATGTGACGTTACAAGATGACGTCAAACGTATAGAAGATTACTTTATCGGCTGGCATGTCACATATAGGTACCTGTCTGACTGTGCTGAACAAGATCGTAGACAGTTTTTATTGTGCAGTCATGCCGAGAAAGTCGCTATACGGTCTGCAAAGATCGGTCGTTAGACGTTATAGCGAGGGAGTCGCTATACTGATGACAGCAATATAAGGAAATACATCGGTTAAAATAAAATGGGTCGTTGTAGCGGGGGAGTCGTTATAGATGGGGGTCGTTGTGAGAGGTTCCACTGTATTAGGAGAATCGCTTAGCTATTACCAGATCTATCTGGAAGCTTGGGTCGATAATAAACAATTTCAGAAAATTCTCAATAATATCAACCAACGACAATTATCAACATAATACAAAGCTAGCAACAACACAAAATCAATTCAAAAGTAAATACACGCTATCATTGCACGCTTTGCAAAATAAAATGATCGGATCTGTCGAGAGCATCTCAATCGTAACACAATCAAAGATCAACAGATCATCTCCACGTTGGAGCTATGAACATCAATCAGACCAATGGCAACACAAAAAAAACATGTTCAGACAAATCTGAAAGTAGACAAGTTATTTTTCCTGTTACAGTATCACTGTACACAGCATACCTGTCAAGTCTGAAGCTTTTGACATAATTCTTATGGAATTTGGGCGATTTTCAAGTCTTACGGCATAAGGTGAAGATCTTATGTTTTTTTAAGATTGTGGTGAACAAATCATTTTATATATTCACGAACCTTAGTGAGATAAATATATCTCGCTAAGGTTCGTGAACGTAACAATCCATGAATGTTCAAACATTTCTTATGGTATTTGGTTCAAACTTATGGTATGGGAAGCAAAATCTTATGGTAAGAGTCCACAAGAGCTTGACAGGTATGACACACTCAATATTAAACTTTATTTAAATTGTTTACAATTACAGTTACCATTAATATAATTTTTTTAAATGGAGGAAAAGATGGCATGCAAGGAAAGAATGCAAATTTGCCCATATTTAATGAAGACACAAAACCATGAATCGCAAATGGCGTCGCCATTAAAACTGATGACTAACAGCCGACGTCCACTCACCATCCTGCTTCAAATTCATTCCACCGACGGCGAACGGGCCAACAAACTGTTTCTTCATGTCGTTCTCAAAGTAGACAAAGATGGTAGGCAGGTTCTTGTCAGGGTAGTTGGGAATACACACGGAGGCGATGCTCTTAAGGAATTTGGTTTCTGGAAACTTCTGAGCCAAGGTGGATAAGTACTGGTTAATCAAGCTGCACAGGGGAATGCTGCACACCAATTTAATCTGAAATTCTTTAAAATGTTAACAATATTCCCTTATTTATTTATTTATTCACTTGTCATTATTTCATTAATGAATGAATGAATGAATGAATAATTTATAAAGCGCGTAAATATCTCCACGCCGACGGGCATGATCGCAGCGCTGGTGGGAGGGATGTGGATAAACACACACACACACACATACATACACACAGACAGTGGCGGGAAGGGTGCATACATAATAACTTAACATTTTAACTTCTTCACTATCACTCAACACATTCTAGCAGGCAGACCAGTCAATTAACATTTATGCAAAACTTTCACGCAGTGACTTATGAAATTGGGATGAGATCAGATAATTATACATCCAGATTAGCAAGAAGAGAAGAAATGTGTTTTCAAGTTTCTGCGAAATGCACCGACAGAGCAGAATTAATCAGTTTATCATTAATGAATTTCATCATTGTCATCATCATTATCATTATGATCATCATCAACATTTATTATTATTTACGGGCCATACTAGTGGGAAATTTTCAGAAGTAGAACTTCTGTCTTGCTTTCAGTGTAAGACTTTTTAGTTGTGGTTGTTGTCACCTAACTGTTAGTATTACCACCAGCCTGATGGCTGGTCTTGCAAAATGCTCACCCTCACCACATTGACAGCATCTTGTAATAGTATAAAACAATAACCCATCAACTTGACAAGGTGTGTGTATAAAAGGCGCCTTTTTGGTAAATAATAATAACAGTAATCAAAATAACAAATAATAATACAGTGATTTATAATGCACACATTACAGCCATTCAAGGTGCCAATGCTCTATAGGCCTTCATCATTACAATACAAATTGTTGTCAGGGTTGCCCTGGTAGCGCTGTTGATAGTGGGCTGATTTCCTATTCCTAAGGTTGTGGGTTTCAACTTGGCATGGGCCCAACCTACGTAACTAAGTGAGCGCTGTGGCTGGGACTAACTTGCCTGATCCACAGGTTAGAAACCAATGGCGCTTCAAAGGTGTGTGATCAATACCTCCTCTGAACGTTGTGTTTCTCCCAATATTATTTACTTTCCACTCAGGCAATGTCTCTGAAGTTTTCTCCCAATATTATTTACTTTCCACTCAGGCAATGTCTCTGAAGTTTTCTCCCGATATTATTTACTTTCCACTCAGGCAATGTCTCTGAAGTTTTCTCCCGATATTATTTACTTTCCACTCAGGCAATGTCTCTGAAGTTTTCTCCAGGTACTCCGGTTTGCTCTCCCAGCAAAATGGGAAGAAAAAAAAACAACACTAATAATTTTGGGTAGGTTGAGTTTGGGTGTGCCACAGGCTGCGACTACGCCTACCCCATAAGAGGGGGCCCAGAATTTCTTGATAAAAAGGGACAATAAAGTGTCCACAAAACAAAGGAAAATTAGGTACTAGACTTTTCATCAAGGTTTTTTTTCAGGTACTCGGTTTCCTCCCTCCCTTCAATAATGGTAATGGATACAATCGATCTACATTTTAAACATAAACCTTGATTTCTCTTCCACCTTCTGTACTAGCCATCTGTGCAGATTGCCGTGATCTGAGTTTGATTGAAGAAAAAGTGTGTAATAACATCCTGTATCATTATCATTATTATTGTTCTGCTCACTGAATTCCCTAGTCTAAGAACTACAGCATCTCTATGAGCTGGTAAACACGCAGACTGACCCTTGTTTGTAGACGTGGATGACCACCCACACCCCTTCACCAGCCTTGTTGACCTCCTGAACCCAGTCCACCTTGGTGATCTCCTGCACGGAACCAAACCTGGCCCGATTGTGCTTGGCCTGCATCTCCACCATGCGCTTCCGCCTGTACAAACAACAGTACAAGCCTTATCATCAACAGTAACAACAAAATGCCTTCATCATCATCATTTCTATCATCGTCATTATCATCATCAGTACCATCATCATCAATACTACATCATCATCATCATTACCACCATCATCAACAAAATGTGAGTAATAATAATAATAATAATAATAATAATAATAATAATGCTATGAAATACTTTATCTTCCATTGAACTCAAAAGCATGGCGATGTGAAGAGATCACTATTAAAGAAGGCGAAATAGAAATACATTGTAAGTTTTGAAATGTTAGATTGACTTCGTTTAATACCATTTTTGAAGGGATGGTGGAAACCGGAGTATCTGGAGAAAACCCTCGGTGTCCTGAAAAGTCTCAGACCCAAATCACGTAAGTTCGTTCCCACACGGGGTTGGAACTCGCTACCTTGGGCATTTGAAACCAGCTCTCTATCCACTGTGCTACCAGACCTCCCTAGATAACCCTGTCAAGGTTCTACCCTAATGTAGGTGTGAGGTGTAAACAAGGGTGAAGAGATACATAGCTAAGTCAACCAATATCTAGCTACATTTGTACAGGAGGCAAACCTGTCAGTTCCACCCTATGCACAGAACTAATTGGCTTGAAAGATGGCTCAGATGGCCCCAACAATAGTGTGAACACTCATCTCGCCTTTAGACAACCTGTTTGTAAACAAAATTTTAGATTGATGGGTGGATATTAATAAAAGTTTAAACTGTATGAACGCAAGAACATGATCAGCTCCAATGGATGAAATGGAAGGCGCCGGAAAGTTTTGTTTGTTTTCTTTCATTCTTTTATTACTCATTTTATTTTATTTCTTTTACTTTTAGTTTATTTATTTATTTTTAAAATTGGATTTCCTAGACAACAAGTCTCATACCGGTATTCTTCAAAGAGTCTCTCCTCTTCTTCATCGATGTCGTCTTCATTTTCATCCAGTTCTTGCAGTGTCATTTCATCCAGACTTTTTCCTGTTGAAGCATTTCGATGGAGAAGAATCTTATAAAACAATCTAGAAGAACCTTATAAAACAATCTAGAAGAATCTTATAAAACAATCTACTAACACTATACTAATAATGATATTCTGTATTTTGCTTCTTTTTTATTATCTTTTTTTTTTGTTAAAGAGGAATAAAACAAGAATCTCTCTCTCTCTCTCTCTCTCTCTCTCTCTCTCTCTCTCTCTCTCTCTCTCTCTCTCTCTAAACAAACATGCATACACATTTCATACCTGTCAAGTGCTACGGATTTTTGCATAGCGCTACGCATTTTAAACATTTTCCAATTGCTACGGCGTATCACAAAGCTGCTACGCAATTTTTCAAAAGTGACGATAATATTTTTTAACCAAGAAGGTTTTCGCGCGAAAGTAGTCTGTTCCGGTCGAGTCTGGTTTAAAAACACTTAGTAAAAGCACCGCACTTCCGCAACACGTGTTCTTTCAGAACTTCAGTCTACGATCAGTCTTTGTCTCCCTTGGTTTTTTTGGGTTTTTTTATGATTGCCTAGCTTATTTTCTGTCTGTATGTTATTTTTTTTTTGCATTTTCACTTTTATTTTGAAAAACGTACATGAAAATGTTTATAATGATAATGGTAGTAGCTAAAGTGTTGTGCATTAACAAGATTTTACAATAAATTTGTAAACACATTGGATGTGTGTGTTTATATTGGATGCAGAAGTTTCCAGTTTTGTTGCGAATCGCGTGATTCACATTAGTGCTACACCAAACCTCCATTTGCTATGGTTTTTCTGTTAAATTGCTACACCACAACCCGAAAACCCCTTGACAGGTATGACATTTGTATCCATGCATATGTACAACTACAACTTGTACAAGACTTCAAATAAGTGCAAAGTAAAACTGACACCCATAAATCTTCTCCCCCTCCATAACCCTTCCCCTAAAAAAATAAATAAATAAATAATTGATACATTGTGGGCCTTCGAGGCTTCGTTCAACCAAGAAGAAGATTTCAAGATCTCTGGGAATGCTGGTCCAAATCAATAAGATTAACTGTTTACCTGTATTTTTCTGCTGCACGGTCTGTTCCACCAAATTGATGATGTCATCCTCTGTGACTTCTTTATCTTTCTGTGGAATGATTCCATGGCGACGCAAAGCATCATTCCACTCAGTGTCTGCATTTTGGTCCTGTAAATTAAAATAATAAATTTAATCCAACAAAGATATTAACTCATAAAGGCTAGAGACTCATCAATAATATAAATTGTTAAAAAGGAAAAATAGCACTAGGAAAGTTCACTTCATCTTCATCCATTGGCATTAGACGGCCTCAATCATCAGGTTGAAATTTAGAAATATTTATTTCAAAATAGCAACTAATAATAAGATGTAATGTTAAATATATCTCCTATTTGAGTGTTTCACTCAATTTCGTTCTATAGCCTAGTAGTAGTAATACATGAAAAAATTATTTATAACTATAAAGAAGTTAATAAGTACAGGCCTAGGTGTGAATCATTAAAATCTCCTTAAGCATAAGCCATACGAGGTAAGGTACTAAAATGGTAATAAGAAAATGGCAGGAAGGAAAGTAAAAACACTTCAATGTAACTGATCCAGCATTAGGTGATTCTATAGATTAAATAAATTAATTACATTTGGGTAGTGAACCCAGCGAGAATCTCAACACTCGCACTGAACAATCATCGAACCACGATCAAAAGCAAGTTTAATTTCACAATAACTCTGCAGTGGGAAAACTAAGAATTAACTACAAATAGCCATTTTATGCAAAACACAATCAGGGGCATATTAGGAGAGTGCCTTACCTGCATTTTTGACGGTTAAAACAAAACTGATCAACTAAGCACGTCTTCTTCGATGCCCACCTTTTTCTACCGGAACTGCCTTACTTCTGCATGACGTCATGAGTGGTGCCCCGTTTCCATATTTGGAAATTATTTTTTTATTTTGGCTGGGTATGTCGCGTCAAACAGCTAAAAATAACAGCTGACTACGAAAACAATATTAATGCCCCTGTAAAATACACAAAACTAGAAACAGAGTTTGAAGACTCATACTAAGCTTTAAAAAAAAAAAAAGCTTTAAAAGAAGACTGCATTGTTTTATTTCTGGAATAATATTGCAGAATTCGATTGATTCGATGACGTTTCTAGATAACAATGTAGTAATCTCCCTTGAGTTCACATCCCATCACGGGAAGAACACGTCTGCTGTTTTTGGTTGGTAGCAGATTTCGCCGACTTTTTCGATACTTTTACCCAAACATATTCTGTGATTTAACTGATTTGTTCAGGTGAAATGGAGGCGTTATATCATCAGACAAACAAGATTATTCAGGACGTTGGGAGAGAACTGGGTCGGTTGGAAAGGGCGACAGAAGATGCTGCCCATTTGGTGGAGAACGAAATTCAAGCACAGCTAGATCATGTTATCAGCAACTGCGAGAGGCTGGAAATCCTTGTCAACAAGGAGCCGGTGACACGACGAGCCAACGCTAAAATGAGAGTGGATCAACTGAAATATGACTGTCAGCATGTACAAGCAGCCATGAGAAACCTGCAACACAAAAGGTGAAGTAATGATGAGTGTTGAATACATGTATATAATTAAACAGTACCATTTATTTAAATGTGTGTAAATGTGTTCATTAGGATTTTAGTGTCACTCCGGTATTTTCATTTTTTGTTATACTGTGTTGTTTTATTTATTTTAAGGGCAGGCTGCAGAACTCTCCGCAGATCCGCGATTTTCCGAGTAAGAATTTAAAAAAATTCCGATAGAAAAATAAAATTCCGAGAGAAAAAATCCAGAGAATTTTTTTTTCCAAGTACCGATCCACATTTTTATGTCGTCTTATTGACAGAGAGGTGCGCCGCCCGCTAATACTACTTCCCTGTTTTAGGCTACAACTTTAGTGGGCGCCTCTTATGCTGTACATTTCTCGCGTATTGTTGACCTACTGAAAGAAAGGTGCGCCGCCCGCTTTTGCTATTCTCTTGAGTTTCTCTTTTAGTCTATGTGCTAAGTCTGTGAACATCAACGAAGACATTGTAGAACTGTGATTGAAATTTTGTGCGTTAGACTAAGCCGCTTCTTCTGTGATGAACACGCTTCATTAAATTTTTTTTCAAAATGTCGTGTGCTTCTAGAATTGTCAATCGTGGCGAGACATTTAATGAAAGCAACATCCAGAACAAATGGAAAGGCAATTTGCACTTTTTTTTTACCTGTTCAATACTAAAAAAAACCTTTTTTTTTCCCCAAAAACATAGCTATACATATTCCAGTATTTCCATCCAGGAAATACAACAAAATGCCTTAAAAAGTGCCATTTTTCTTTTCCTTCGGGGGGCTTCGCCACACTGAACCCCCCCACCAGGGCTTTGCCCCAGGACCCCACAGGGGCCTCGGCTCCTAGGCCCCGGCCAAACTTCAGAGATTTTTTTTCAAAGTTGTTCTGCAACCTGTAAGGGGATTTTCTTTGTGTGGAGAGAGAGGTAGTAGTATGATGATATGGAATGAATTTTGTAGTTTGGGCTGCGATCCTATCCTAAGACCTAACCAATCACCTAACTCGAAAGTCATTGTGGCACCGCAGATGATCGTTTAACCAGCATACTCCATCTTTCTCTGTCTTCAGCAACCCTCATTGGACTGTGATAAGGCCACACACAAAAAAGTCTAGTATTAACGGTAACATAGGAGAGAAAAAAAAAAAAAGGTCAGTAGGTAGCAAGGACTGCTAAATTCCATTTTCCGGATCCCGGGGCAAATAAAAAAGTTGCCACGAAAGACAAATCTTGAAAGTCACTTGCCCGGGAGTAAGTTAAAAGCTGTAAACGTAAAACAATGCAACTTGATATCGGCACTGAATCAACTTTACTTTGAATTTTGACGTCACACTCTAATCCAATATATTACAGCGGATTTGATTGGCCAATTGTTCAACCTTCATTTTTGAGGAGGAATGTAATTTTTTTTAGCGGGAAAGTTAAAAATGACATGTTGCTTACCCTGGGCAAGCTCTTGTGGAAAAAAATTGGCAAACCCTGGGTATGCTTTGTTTTTTTCTCCTAAACCTTTTTTCACCTTAAGTGCGATTTTTTTTTTTTTGGGGGGGGGGGGGGGGGGTATCTTTTTTCATATTTTTTTGCCAAAAAAGTTTAGGGTCGAGTCCAAAAATTAGGGTCGGTTGGGATACCGTAAACAGACTTTTTTTTGGTGTGGCCTAAATGTTGGGAGAGCTGGATGGCCATGATCACAAAAGGGACAAGTTTTAATTGTTGTTGTGAGGCAGATCTATGTGAAGTTGTTATTGGGACAAGTTTTGATTGTTGTTGTGAGGTAGATCTATGTGAAGTTGTTACTGGGACAAGTTTTGATTGTTGTTATGAGGCAGATCTATGTGAAGTTGTTATTGTGACAAGTTTTAATTGTTGTTATGAGGCAGATCTATGTGAAGTTGTTATTGTGACAAGTTTTGATTGTTGTTATGAGGCAGATCTATGTGGAGTTGTTATTGGGACAAGTTTTGATTGTTGTTGTGAGGCAGATCTATGTGAAGTTGTTATTGTGACAAGTTTTGATTGTTGTTATGAGGCAGATCTATGTGGAGTTGTTATTGGGACAAGTTTTGATTGTTGTGAGGCAGATCTATGTGAAGTTGTTATTGGGACAAGTTTTGATTGTTGTTGTGAGGCAGATCTATGTGAAGTTGTTATTGTGACAAGTTTTGATTGTTGTTGTGAGGCAGATCTATGTGAAGTTGTTATTGGGACAAGTTTTGATTGTTGTTGTGAGGTAGATCTATGTGAAGTTGTTATTGTGACAAGTTTTGATTGTTGTGAGGCAGATCTATGTGAAGTAGTTATTGGGACAAGTTTTGATTGTTGTTGTTAGGCAGATCTATGTGAAGTAGTTATTGGGACAAGTTTTGATTGTTGTGAGGCAGATCTATGTGAAGTAGTTATTGGGACAAGTTTTGATTGTTGTGAGGCAGATCTATGTGAAGTAGTTATTGGGACAAGTTTTGATTGTTGTTGTTAGGCAGATCTATGTGAAGTAGTTATTGGGACAAGTTTTGATTGTTGTGAGGCAGATCTATGTGAAGTAGTTATTGGGACAAGTTTTGATTGTTGTGAGGCAGATCTATGTGAAGTAGTTATTGGGACAAGTTTTGATTGTTGTGAGGCAGATCTATGTGAAGTTGTTATTGGGACAAGTTTTGATTGTTGTTGTTAGGCAGATCTATGTGAAGTAGTTATTGGGACAAGTTTTGATTGTTGTTAGGCAGATCTATGTGAAGTTGTTATTGGGACAAGTTTTGATTGTTGTGAGGCAGATCTATGTGAAGTAGTTATTGGGACAAGTTTTGATTGTTGTGAGGCAGATCTATGTGAAGTTGTTATTGTGACAAGTTTTGATTGTTGTTGTTAGGCAGATCTATGTGAAGTAGTTATTGGGACAAGTTTTGATTGTTGTGAGGCAGATCTATGTGAAGTAGTTATTGGGACAAGTTTTGATTGTTGTGAGGCAGATCTATGTGAAGTAGTTATTGGGACAAGTTTTGATTGTTGTTGT
The DNA here is from genome assembly GCA_036898135.1 of Oncomelania hupensis. NCBI lineage: Eukaryota > Metazoa > Mollusca > Gastropoda > Littorinimorpha > Pomatiopsidae > Oncomelania > Oncomelania hupensis. The sequence continues at coordinate 5,942,144 of CM072526.1, read as the reverse complement.
TAGGCAGATCTATGTGAAGTAGTTATTGGGACAAGTTTTGATTGTTGTTATGAGGCAGATCTATGTGAAGTTGTTATTGGGACAAGTTTTGATTGTTGTTATGAGGCAGATCTATGTGAAGTTGTTATTGTGACAAGTTTTGATTGTTGTTATGAGGCAGATCTATGTGAAGTTGTTATTGTGACACGTTTTGATTGTTGTTGTTAGGCAGATCTATGTGAAGTTGTTATTGTGACAAGTTTTGATTGTTGTTGTGAGGTAGATCTATGTGAAGTTGTTATTGTGACAAGTTTTGATTGTTGTTATTAGGCAGATCTATGTGAAGTTGTTATTGTGACAAGTTTTGATTGTTGTTGTGAGGTAGATCTATGTGAAGTTGTTATTGTGACAAGTTTTGATTGTTGTTGTGAGGTAGATCTATGTGAAGTTGTTATTGTGACAAGTTTTGATTGTTGTTGTTAGGCAGATCTATGTGAAGTTGTTATTGGGACAAGTTTTGATTGTTGTTAGGCAGATCTATGTGAAGTTGTTATTGTGACAAGTTTTGATTGTTGTTGTGAGGCAGATCTATGTGAAGTTGTTATTGGGACAAGTTTTGATTGTTGTGAGGCAGATCTATGTGAAGTAGTTATTGGGACAAGTTTTGATTGTTGTGAGGCAGATCTATGTGAAGTAGTTATTGGGACAAGTTTTGATTGTTGTTGTGAGGCAGATCTATGTGAAGTAGTTATTGGGACAAGTTTTGATTGTTGTTATGAGGCAGATCTATGTGAAGTTGTTATTGGGACAAGTTTTGATTGTTGTGAGGCAGATCTATGTGAAGTTGTTATTGGGACAAGTTTTGATTGTTGTTATGAGGCAGATCTATGTGAAGTTGTTATTGGGACAAGTTTTGATTGTTGTGAGGCAGATCTATGTGAAGTAGTTATTGGGACAAGTTTTGATTGTTGTGAGGCAGATCTATGTGAAGTTGTTATTGGGACAAGTTTTAATTGTTGTTGTTAGGCAGATCTATGTGAAGTTGTTATTGGGACAAGTTTTGATTGTTGTTATGAGGCAGATCTATGTGAAGTAGTTATTGGGACAAGTTTTGATTGTTGTTATGAGGCAGATCTATGTGAAGTTGTTATTGGGACAAGTTTTGATTGTTGTGAGGCAGATCTATGTGAAGTAGTTATTGGGACAAGTTTTGATTGTTGTTATGAGGCAGATCTATGTGAAGTAGTTATTGGGACAAGTTTTGATTGTTGTTGTTAGGCAGATCTATGTGAAGTTGTTATTGTGACAAGTTTTGATTGTTGTTGTGAGGCAGATCTATGTGAAGTTGTTATTGGGACAAGTTTTGATTGTTGTGAGGCAGATCTATGTGAAGTAGTTATTGGGACAAGTTTTGATTGTTGTGAGGCAGATATATGTGAAGTAGTTATTGGGACAAGTTTTGATTGTTGTTGTGAGGCAGATCTATGTGAAGTAGTTATTGGGACAAGTTTTGATTGTTGTTATGAGGCAGATCTATGTGAAGTTGTTATTGGGACAAGTTTTGATTGTTGTGAGGCAGATCTATGTGAAGTTGTTATTGGGACAAGTTTTGATTGTTGTTATGAGGCAGATCTATGTGAAGTTGTTATTGGGACAAGTTTTGATTGTTGTGAGGCAGATCTATGTGAAGTAGTTATTGGGACAAGTTTTGATTGTTGTGAGGCAGATCTATGTGAAGTTGTTATTGTGACAAGTTTTGATTGTTGTTATGAGGCAGATCTATGTGAAGTTGTTATTGGGACAAGTTTTGATTGTTGTTGTTAGGCAGATCTATGTGAAGTTGTTATTGGGACAAGTTTTGATTGTTGTGAGGCAGATCTATGTGAAGTAGTTATTGGGACAAGTTTTGATTGTTGTTGTGAGGCAGATCTATGTGAAGTTGTTATTGGGACAAGTTTTGATTGTTGTTGTGAGGCAGATCTATGTGAAGTTGTTATTGGGACAAGTTTTGATTGTTGTTGTGAGGCAGATCTATGTGAAGTTGTTATTGTGACAAGTTTTGATTGTTGTTATGAGGCAGATCTATGTGAAGTTGTTATTGGGACAAGTTTTGATTGTTGTTGTTAGGCAGATCTATGTGAAGTTGTTATTGTGACAAGTTTTGATTGTTGTGAGGCAGATCTATGTGAAGTTGTTATTGGGACAAGTTTTGATTGTTGTGAGGCAGATCTATGTGAAGTTGTTATTGTGACAAGTTTTGATTGTTGTGAGGCAGATCTATGTGAAGTTGTTATTGGGACAAGTTTTGATTGTTGTGAGGCAGATCTATGTGAAGTTGTTATTGGGACAAGTTTTGATTGTTGTGAGGCAGATCTATGTGAAGTTGTTATTGGGACAAGTTTTGATTGTTGTTGTGAGGCAGATCTATGTGAAGTTGTTATTGTGACAAGTTTTGATTGTTGTTAGGCAGATCTATGTGAAGTTGTTATTGTGACAAGTTTTGATTGTTGTTATGAGGCAGATCTATGTGAAGTTGTTATTGTGACAAGTTTTGATTGTTGTGAGGCAGATCTATGTGAAGTTGTTATTGTGACAAGTTTTGATTGTTGTTATGAGGCAGATCTATGTGAAGTTGTTATTGTGACAAGTTTTGATTGTTGTTAGGCAGATCTATGTGAAGTTGTTATTGTGACAAGTTTTGATTGTTGTTATGAGGCAGATCTATGTGAAGTTGTTATTGTGACAAGTTTTGATTGTTGTTATGAGGCAGATCTATGTGAAGTTGTTATTGTGACAAGTTTTGATTGTTGTTAGGCAGATCTATGTGAAGTTGTTATTGTGACAAGTTTTGATTGTTGTTGTGAGGCAGATCTATGTGAAGTTGTTATTGTGACAAGTTTTGATTGTTGTTATGAGGCAGATCTATGTGAAGTTGTTATTGGGACAAGTTTTGATTGTTGTTGTTAGGCAGATCTATGTGAAGTTGTTATTGTGACAAGTTTTGATTGTTGTGAGGCAGATCTATGTGAAGTTGTTATTGGGACAAGTTTTGATTGTTGTGAGGCAGATCTATGTGAAGTTGTTATTGTGACAAGTTTTGATTGTTGTGAGGCAGATCTATGTGAAGTTGTTATTGTGACAAGTTTTGATTGTTGTGAGGCAGATCTATGTGAAGTTGTTATTGTGACAAGTTTTGATTGTTGTGAGGCAGATCTATGTGAAGTAGTTATTGGGACAAGTTTTGATTGTTGTTGTGAGGCAGATCTATGTGAAGTTGTTATTGGGACAAGTTTTGATTGTTGTGAGGCAGATCTATGTGAAGTAGTTATTGGGACAAGTTTTTATTGTTGTTGTTAGGCAGATCTATGTGAAGTAGTTATTGGGACAAGTTTTGATTGTTGTGAGGCAGATCTATGTGAAGTAGTTATTGGGACAAGTTTTGATTGTTGTGAGGCAGATCTATGTGAAGTAGTTATTGGGACAAGTTTTGATTGTTGTTATGAGGCAGATCTATGTGAAGTTGTTATTGGGACAAGTTTTGATTGTTGTTGTTAGGCAGATCTATGTGAAGTTGTTATTGGGACAAGTTTTGATTGTTGTTATGAGGCAGATCTATGTGAAGTTGTTATTGGGACAAGTTTTGATTGTTGTTATGAGGCAGATCTATGTGAAGTTGTTATTGGGACAAGTTTTGATTGTTGTTGTGAGGCAGATCTATGTGAAGTTGTTATTGGGACAAGTTTTGATTGTTGTTGTGAGGCAGATCTATGTGAAGTTGTTATTGGGACAAGTTTTGATTGTTGTTATGAGGCAGATCTATGTGGAGTTGTTATTGGGACAAGTTTTGATTGTTGTTAGGCAGATCTATGTGAAGTAGTTATTGGGACAAGTTTTGATTGTTGTTAGGCAGATCTATGTGAAGTTGTTATTGGGACAAGTTTTGATTGTTGTTGTTAGGCAGATCTATGTGAAGTTGTTATTGTGACAAGTTTTGATTGTTGTGAGGCAGATCTATGTGAAGTTGTTATTGGGACAAGTTTTGATTGTTGTTGTGAGGCAGATCTATGTGGAGTTGTTATTGGGACAAGTTTTGATTGTTGTTAGGCAGATCTATGTGAAGTAGTTATTGGGACAAGTTTTGATTGTTGTTAGGCAGATCTATGTGAAGTAGTTATTGGGACAAGTTTTGATTGTTGTGAGGCAGATCTATGTGAAGTTGTTATTGGGACAAGTTTTGATTGTTGTCAGGCAGATCTATGTGAAGTTGTTATTGTGACAAGTTTTGATTGTTGTTAGGCAGATCTATGTGAAGTTGTTATTGGGACAAGTTTTGATTGTTGTTGTTAGGCAGATCTATGTGAAGTAGTTATTGGGACAAGTTTTGATTGTTGTGAGGCAGATCTATGTGAAGTTGTTATTGTGACAAGTTTTGATTGTTGTGAGGCAGATCTATGTGAAGTTGTTATTGGGACAAGTTTTGATTGTTGTTGTTAGGCAGATCTATGTGAAGTAGTTATTGGGACAAGTTTTGATTGTTGTGAGGCAGATCTATGTGAAGTTGTTATTGTGACAAGTTTTGATTGTTGTTGTTAGGCAGATCTATGTGAAGTTGTTATTGGGACAAGTTTTGATTGTTGTTATGAGGCAGATCTATGTGGAGTTGTTATTGGGACAAGTTTTGATTGTTGTTATGAGGCAGATCTATGTGAAGTAGTTATTGGGACAAGTTTTGATTGTTGTTGTGAGGCAGATCTATGTGAAGTTGTTATTGTGACAAGTTTTGATTGTTGTTATGAGGCAGATCTATGTGAAGTTGTTATTGTGACAAGTTTTGATTGTTGTTGTGAGGCAGATCTATGTGAAGTTGTTATTGGGATAAGTTTTGATTGTTGTGAGGCAGATCTATGTGAAGTAGTTATTGGGACAAGTTTTGATTGTTGTTGTTAGGCAGATCTATGTGAAGTTGTTATTGTGACAAGTTTTGATTGTTGTGAGGCAGATCTATGTGAAGTTGTTATTGGGACAAGTTTTGATTGTTGTTGTTAGGCAGATCTATGTGAAGTTGTTATTGGGACAAGTTTTGATTGTTGTGAGGCAGATCTATGTGAAGTAGTTATTGGGACAAGTTTTGATTGTTGTGAGGCAGATCTATGTGAAGTTGTTATTGGGACAAGTTTTGATTGTTGTTGTGAGGCAGATCTATGTGAAGTTGTTATTGGGACAAGTTTTGATTGTTGTTGTTAGGCAGATCTATGTGAAGTTGTTATTGGGACAAGTTTTGATTGTTGTTGTGAGGCAAATCTATGTGAAGTTGTTATTGGGACAAGTTTTGATTGTTGTGAGGCAGATCTATGTGAAGTTGTTATTGGGACAAGTTTTGATTGTTGTGAGGCAGATCTATGTGAAGTTGTTATTGTGACAAGTTTTGATTGTTGTTTTGAGGCAGATCTATGTGAAGTAGTTATTGTGACAAGTTTTGATTGTTGTTGTGAGGCAGATCTATGTGAAGTTGTTATTGTGACAAGTTTTGATTGTTGTTGTGAGGCAGATCTATGTAAAGTTGTTATTGTGAGGGAATTTATCACGCAAGTATGTCAAATCGATGCAGTTAGTTTCATGATATATTTTCTTTTTGTCTGCATAAAATGCTGTAACTTGTGTTCTTTTGACTGAATAATAATAATACTATGAGAAATTATAATGAGCGCATATCAACTCAAGGCACACACATACACATTCTTTCACATTAACAATTCAAGCACACTGATACACACTTGCACATAAATTACATAAGATCACAAGGTACCAATACAAACAGACACGGCACTAAAAAATAAGCATGAGAACATTTCAAATAATGATTAGTACATGGCCATTTACAACTGCTCTGATTTAGGCTTGCGAGTGATGTGGGTTGGGGGGAGGGGGAAGGTGGTGTGGAGAGGCACTGAAGTCTGAGGATTATTTAGGGAAAAGAAAAATCTTGAGGCCAGATTTAAATACTTTTAAAGACTGTTGTTGACAGAAGGGGAGAGGTAGGGAGTTCCAGTTGGTGGAGGCTTGAAAAGAAAAGGAGCGTTGGCCCTTAAGTTATAAGCTTTGTATGAGGTATGTTGAGTTTGAGGTTGTCATTTGAGAAGCGGAGTGGTCGGGAAGGTTGACAGAGTGAGAGGGAATCAGAGAGATACGTAGGAGCAAGCTTGTTGAGGCATTTGCATGTGACCGTTGAGCTTGTATTTGATCCTATGTGAGACGGGTAGCCAGTGGAGTTGTTGCAACAGAGGTGGTGATGTGGTCTTTCTTTTTCATTTTAAGGACAAGACAGGCAGAGCTGTTTTTGGATGCGTTGAAGATGATAGATAGAAGAAGTGGGAAGTCTAGCAAGAAGGGAGTTACAATAGTCAAGATGAGAAAGAATGGTAGAAGTGACAAGTTTGGCTGTATCGTTTGTGATGAGGTACTTGTGTATAGTTGCAATGCGGTGGAGTTGAAGTAGCAGGTGCTAGAGACAAAAGAGATGTGTTGTTTCTTAGAGAGGGTTTTGTCTAGGGTGACTCCAAGAATTTTGACAGTAGAAGATAGAGAGACAGATGAGTCAGAGAGTTCAAGAGTCAGAGGTGGCTTTTGAGAGTTTGGATGTGGTCCCTATCAGAATGGCTTCTCTCTTTTATGAGATCATCATCATCATCATCATCATTCTTCTTCTTCTTCTTTGTGTGAAATTGGGGACAATAAGTCATGTTGTATGTTGTACCCATGGCCCATACAGGATTGAACTCAAGCCGCTGGAGGCACCCACTTGCAATCTTTGGGCGCATTGTCTGACACCCAGATGACTACAAATTTATACACAGCCATTGTTTGCAAAATACTATCACAAACATAAAACAATCAGGAGAGTGCCTTACCTGCATATGTGACCATTATTATTATTGTTATTATGATTATTGTTATTATTATTATTATTTTTTTGATTACTATTATTATTATTATTATTATTATTATTATTAATTTCAGATACCTGCGTTCACTAGAGGATCAGGAGCGAGAGGCGCTGCTGAGCCGCACTTTCACCACCAACGATCACCGCGACAATGCCACATCCATCTACATTGACCCTGCCCTTCAGCACCATTCCAAGGTCAGCAGTGCTCACTCGCGGGTGGACGAGCTACTGGAGACGGGCTCCAACATCCTGTCCAACCTGCGCGGGCAGGGCAGCACGTTGAAAGGCGTGCACCGCAAAGTGCTGGATATGGCCAACACGCTGGGCCTGTCGGGCACCGTCATGCGACTGATCGAGCGACGCACGGCGCAAGATAAGATCATCTTGGTGGTGGGGATGATGGTGACGTGTCTGATCATGTGGCTTATGTGGCGGTACTTCACGTGATGTTGGCCTAGGGGTGTAGAACATTCCTCTACGACACATTTTCGCTGCTGAACGTACTTTTTTTTTTCCTTAGAACTCCAGTGGTGAAGAAAGCAAACGAAAGTAATCATGTTCACCATTTGGGTTTTGGTTTTCAGCTTCTGTCGATATATATATATATTGTGTGCGCGGCAATGTAGGACCAGTGGTAAAGAGAGAGAATGGAAATGTAGGTATACAAGATACAAGATGATTCCCCACCCTCCTCCCTCCTATTCCATTTTTACACCAGGAAATTTGACAGTTTGCTTTCATTTTCAACTTGTAGTTATGTTGAAAAGTAAGTACAACAAGAGTTATTTAGATTTTTTTTGGTGACAAAATAAAAGTCTTAATGTGAAGGAAGGAAAGTTGTTAGACCTACCATGTGTGCATGGACTGGGTTCCCAATCAACAGCATGATCATGATGCAGTTTGCCTTTCAAACCAGACTTGCGTGCTTGTACTCACATGTACATATTTGTGTGTTTCTATGCGTACTTGTATATTGTGTGTGTATTCGCATTGCTCATTTATGTGCGAGGTATTGATCATGAAATTTGGAATTGTATATTGATTTTGTTTTTACTGTTAATTTTGACTCCATTCCACAATTCTCAATTAAAAAATTAATAAGTGTATGCTTGAGGTAATAGCCGTGTTACTGTTAATCTGAAGTGATAGAAACTCTGAAACGAGTTGTGGTTTTTCTTCTCATATATCGCTGGCCAAACGTACTACTGTCATCTCACTTGCACATTTCCAGCTATATACGTGGCAATAACAAATGTTAAAGGGTAAAGATGTTCCCGTTACTTTTTGGAATATTGGGGAGAGAAGGCTTTGGGACCTTCCTTTTCCATGGGCCAGCTTAATGAGGTTGGTGTTCTATACCCCCACCTACCTGTACTTGAATTTTACTGGTTCTACACAGAGCCACTAGCCATTCACATTCTTTGTGTCTTCTTTCAGGGGATGCATCCAAGTACTAATCATTCCCATCGAAGTTGGTAGGCACACTCAGTGATGTTGCTCGAAAATTTCAGCATAGGCCATTTGGCCGATTCAGTTAACAAACTTTAGGACATTTTGAAAATTTTTCGGCCATCATTTTGACTTACCATATTCAAACGAGAGGCCACGGATAGGTTTCGGTTTCTTTTTCGGCGGCATTTCGAAAACGAAAGGTTTTATTGCCGGAAGCACGCCGTTCGCAACAAGGAACGTTACTCTAACTCACTCATAACACCTTTATTTATCCGATAGGAAATTAATATGGCCAGAAGCAATAACAACGAAACAGACATGAGACAAGCAAACAAAAATACGGACAAAGGGTGGCCGATTGAGCTGTAAAACCTTAGGACAGCGGGCCGATCAGAACTTGACTCTTTCTGACATTTTGGAATTTTATCGGTGAATGGCAGATTTTCCGACGAAAACGACATCACTGCACACTCAACATTGTTGATGAACGTAGCGTTTCTAGGGTGTCGGTACCGCCCGGTGTGTAGCAAATGTAACACTTGTTGTTGGATTATTTTGTAGTCTGATTGTTTTCAAGCATTTTATTCATTGTTGAGGAGAAAGATGGAACCATGCTAAACGTTTTGAAATGAGTTCCATTCCACACTCCGCTGATTGGAAGATGTTCATACATACACATAAAAATGAACTTTTGTAATTGTTGATGACAGCTGTTTATGAGTGACTATGTAGTATGGCAGATGCGATCTTGATAAATAGCAAAGTTTGGTTGTGGTCTCAACAACCAGCCCTGGCATGGTACATCTCTTACATCTGTCAAATCCAGCCTCACAACGTATCTGTTCCATTTCTAGACTTCTCTCTTTCGGAGATTGGTTGGAATAAGTTTGGTTACTGCCGTAAGGTTTGACATTGTGAGTGATGTAGCGTGTCTACTGTTAATCTCATTATTATTGGTTTTCTCCTGTTCTGTAACAATGTTGATCACTGTAGTGTAGATAATTTATTAAATATGGAGGTGGTTTTCCATTATGGAATATAAAGTAGACTTTGTGATTGTTCAAAGTTGGTTTTAGTTGAAACCTGATCAGTTGGCAGATTAATTTTGTTGGTAGATTCTTCATTTATTGATGGATTGAATTCCGACCTTGCTGGCTTGATCGATTGCTTGGGTGCTTCAAGCGTCTTGAGTTGCATCATGTATGGGTCAGTGCCGTGAGCAGCTTTTGAGCTGGAAAAGCGCTATACAAGAATGATTCAGTAAATGAAATAAACAGCGGAATGGGATATTAATATTATCATCTTTTTTCTGGCATGTGCGATTCCTTGGTAGCATTTTAACTCTGGCGGTTCAGGGAACAGTAATGTTTGTGCATTTTATGAATATTTCTGCAGGAAACATGTTGTTTAACTCTTATGGTGCCATTGGCAGTCAGACCGTACCGACCATAGAGCGCTAATACTCCGGGTAACGCCACCAGCTGGTCAACGCGCCGCGCTACACACTCTACATAGTGGCTTGCTGTGGGCTATTTTTAGAGTATTACCTCATATCCTTTTAGGTGCCTAACAGTCAATCAATCTACCACATGTTTTGTTTGTTCTTTTTAGCAAGGAAATCTTTATTTTTTCATGAGTGATGACAGGGATTTTTGGAGAGAGTTGCTAGATAATGGCGCCAGTGATGACAAAGCTTTTGAGGGGGTTTACTGTCAAAGAAGTGTCAGAATCTATGCTAAGAAGGATAAAAAAAAAAAAGATCGCCAAGTGCATCTTTGATTGATTGATTGATTGTTGCTTTAGGTCCAGCGGACTCTTCCGAGCCAAATCAGGACCGGACAACCCCCGATCCGCATAAAAGATCTGCTGAAACAACCCTAGTGGGAAAATTGAATGCCCTCCACCGGCCAGTCACTTTACAATAAAGACATCCCACGCAGGGGACGGCTGAGGCTTTACCCCAACTACTCGAACCCCCGGTTACAAAAACAAAATAGAATACAAACATCATTATAAATTATCAACAAAACACATACATATAAAATGCCTATATTGCTAAATAATAACATCATAGGAAGCCCTAGTGACCACCCGGCAGAAAGCGTCCAACACTCCCAAGCTGATCCAACAGACCTCATACACAAACAAGGAGTCTTGTCCATGAAGAGTTTTCAAGAAAAAAGGTAGGTCATTGATCTAGCGAAGAAGAAGATAGTATAGCAGAGTGATAGGACAGAGCAGGAATGGGAAAGAGCAAATGAGGAAGACAGCGACAGTGGGAATTTAAAGCACTAAATTTCCAGAAAGTGGGGATACTATTTATACTGAAACTCCCGGCACTCCAACGCACGCTATCAGTGACTTACAATATTATAAAGTTGGATAGCAGCATCTACTGCAACAGCCACAATGTCACCATCACCACCACCAACGTAAACTGAACACTTTGTTTAAAACTTCTCATGTACCTTATTTGATTCTATACAAGCATACAAAATGTCATGCAGATCTATTAACATTTGTATTTTTTAATGATTTTTTAAAAGTCAACTGGTGCATACATTGTTTTTTTTTCAAAACATTACTTGGTGTGTAAAACAGTCTGTGCTTATAGAATTACTTAATAGTAGAACAGATAATTAGGTCTTTTCTTTACAGTTAACATGAGCAGCCTTGTGTCCGTTCGTTTCAGCAATTCACTGTTGGTGAAATTGTGCATGCAATATTTGTACTGATGACTTGTAGTGCAAATGTGGGCTGTGCAATGAGAGATCTCTCTTTGTCAAAATGTAGTTTTTAGTTTGTGTGTGGGTGGACGTTGTTATTCATTTTATATTTTTTTAATCTTTCTGTGCTCTATTGTCATAAAATGACAAGTCACAGGGATGCCAAACTTCGGTTGTTCCATGAAATCAAATAAGAAATCAAGTACAAAAGAACTATAACTCGGTTCCCAATGAAGACTTCACAATGAGTTACTGTTCCTTGTTTCTACATCGTCATCTGGAGTTCAGTGTCAAACCTTTAACCAACCTTTACTTTACTCAAGTATGTATGTATTGCGATGTGATCCATTGGCTGGCCATCATGTACAACCATCAATTTATTATATATGACGTCTTGTAAATTATATTATTAACTAGTGTAGGAAACTCGGTGCGATGAACATTGTTGTGGAATCAATAAACACAATTTGTGACTTGATATTTTGTCAAAACCACTTCTAGTAGATGACAAGCAAGAGGGCCTCAAAAAGTTTAATTTTTTGTTTTGATTTTTGTTTCTTTGTTAGATTTTTGAAACTTTATTGTCCATTTTTATTGGGAAATTCTAGGCCGCCCCGTAGTCGCAGCCTGTTGCACGCCCAAATCTCTATCCTATCCCATAACTCAAAGGTCGTTGGGGCACCACAGATGATCATTTAGCCAACGTACTCCATCTTTCTCTGTCCTCAGCAACCCGCATGGCTTCGCTCAGTGTCAAGCTAGTCCATTCTCTGGTGACGTGGCCATACCATCGGAGTTTCCGTTTCTTCACCACTGTGAACATGTCATTGTGTTGTCCAATGGCTTGGGTGATGGTCTGTCTTGGGTGATGTGCTGGGTATAGGAAATGCCCAGAAGCCTTCTGTAGCATCTCATCTCCATGCTTTGTATTCTTCGTTGTAGATCTGCTGTGAGGGTCCATGTTTCACAAGCGTATAGGAAGATGGAGATGACAAGGGAGCGCAGCAGCCTTACGTTGGAATGTAGACCAATGGTCCTGTCTTTCCAAATGGGCTTCAACCTTGTCAGGGCCGCATTTTTTGTGCAATCCTAGAGAGGACTTCCTGTCGAACCCATTGTATGATACAATGGCTCCTAAATATTTAAAACTATTCAGTGTGATTTTTGTTCTGAAAAAGAGGTGGGGGAACAACATTCGACAATGGACTGGCTTGACACCGAGCGAAGCCATGAGGGTTGCTGAGGACAGAGAAAGATGGAGTACACTTATTAAACGATCATCTGTGGTGCCCCAACGTCCTTTGAGTTACAGGATATGATAGGATTCACTGTATTGAGGGATTGGCCTTGGACTTTGATGTCCATATTGATGCCATTGGGGTTGTTGGTCATCAATTTGGTCTTCTCTGCACTTATTTCCATTCCATAGGCTCTGGAGGTGGTGTCAAGCCTCTGTACCAGCTGTTCAAGTTCTTGTTCTTCTCCAGCCAATCCATCAATGTCATCCGCAAAATGGAGGTTGGAGATTGCCCTACCCCCTGTACTGACTATGCCTTTGTGATCATCTGCAAAGGGCATCTAACATGATGAACTCTAGAAAGACGTTAAAGAGTGTTGGAGAGAGTAGGCATCCTTGACTCACACCGATTGTTGTTCTGAACCAGTTCACGATGGCGCTGTTGTGGAGGACTGCACTGGTAGCCTCGTCATACAGGCTCGCCCAAACCCAACCTACCTAATATTGGTTTATGTTTTTGGCATTTTGCTGGGGGTGCAAACCGGAGTACCCAGAGAAAACCTCCAAGATGTTGCCCGAGTAGAAAGTAAATAATATTCGAAGAAACATAACGACCAGATGCTGGATCGATCCCACAGTTGCCAGGCACAAATGGTTTGTTGCCTGTGGACAAGGCAAGTTAGTCCCACCTTGGACCACTCAGCCACAGCGGTCGCTGGTGCTATTGGATTTTTTGATTTTTCTTTTTTTCAGTAAAGGTCAAAATATACCTTTTCAGTACTTGGTATAATTTGTACGGCGTACACCATTGAGCTAATTGCGCTCCTGACATTTTGATCAGTACTTCATATAATTCGATTGGTTAAAACAAAATTCTTTGATACATCTTTAGTACTTTTTTGTGATTTGATTAGATTAAACATATACCTTTTTGTGTACTTGGTTTAATTGGATTTTCTGCACAGATTGTTAGGAAACATTTGTACGCGTCTACGCGCGAGCAATGTAATTATATCGGACAGAAGAAGAATGTAGATGTTCGAAAATATTTGCGGATTGTACAATACAGTTTTACTGTTGAATGTTGTGAATATTATGTCTATATATGACCGAAGACTGTAATTGGCTGGACAGTCTCGCCGAGCAATGTTGCGTGTGTATAATCTGATGAGAGGAATATATGGATTTTTAGAAGGCACATTACACACATTCCATGCAATGGTGTATGTGTCTGACATAAGAATGAATCGTTAACAAACATGTACAATAATAATAATAATGATATTAATTTATATAGCACTTTTTCCCAATGAACAATATCAGTTCAAAGCTCAGTACTCACGCATTCAGTACCAATACCATTTTAGCAGCTCACAAGAGGAAACTTTGGCAGGCAAACTGTCTTGTTCGTTTGACAGGCTGTTGAGACAGTCCTGCGATGGCACATGAGCCAAGTTTTCCTTGTCTCGCCAGCCCCTCGACCCTGAAGAAGCTCCCAGAGTAGAAACAGCTGTGTGGTCAGGCTGGCTAACAAACACAACTCGGACGTGTTTTCATAACTGTAGCGCACACTAGTAAGAGTGGCATTCTGAAAATGTAGCTTTTGAGTGGTGGTGTTCTGCTACAGAAAATGTTCATCTGTACACTAGTTGCTCTGTCCTAAACCTAACCTTCCTCTGTACACTAGTCGCTCTGTCCTAAACCTAACCTTATCTGTACACTAGTCGCTCTGTCCTAAACCTAACCTTATCTGTACACTAGTCGCTCTGTCCTAAACCTAATCATATCTGTACACTAGTTGCTGTCCTAAACCTAATCATATCTGTACACTAGTTGCTCTGTTCTAAACCTAATCATATCTGTACACTAGTTGCTCTGTTCTAAACCTAACCTTATCTGTACACTAGTTGCTCTGTTCTAAACCTAACCTTATCTGTACACTAGTTGCTCTGTTCTAAACCTAACCTTATCTGTACACTAGTTGCTCTGTTCTAAACCTAACCTTCCTCTGTACACTAGTCGCTCTGTCCTAAACCTAACCTTATCTGTACACTAGTTGCTCTGTTCTAAACCTAACCTTATCTGTACACTAGTTGCTCTGTTCTAAACCTAACCTTCCTCTGTACACTAGTTGCTCTGTTCTAAACCTAACCTTATCTGTACACTAGTCGCTCTGTCCTAAACCTAACCTTCCTCTGTACACTAGTCGCTCTGTCCTAAACCTAACCTTCCTCTGTACACTAGTCGCTCTGTCCTAAACCTAACCTTCCTCTGTACACTAGTCGCTCTGTCCTAAACCTAACCTTCCTCTGTACACTAGTCGCTCTGTCCTAAACCTAACCTTCCTCTGTACACTAGTCGCTCTGTCCTAAACCTAACCTTCCTCTGTACACTAGTCGCTCTGTCCTAAACCTAACCTTCCTCTGTACACTAGTCGCTCTGTCCTAAACCTAACCTTCCTCTGTACACTAGTTGCTCTGTCCTAAACCTAACCTTCCTCTGTACACTAGTCGCTCTGTCCTAAACCTAACCTTATCTGTACACTAGTCGCTCTGTCCTAAACCTAACCTTCCTCTGTACACTAGTTGCTCTGTCCTAAACCTAACCTTCCTCTGTACACTAGTCGCTCTGTCCTAAACCTAACCTTCCTCTGTACACTAGTCGCTCTGTCCTAAACCTAACCTTCCTCTGTACACTAGTTGCTCTGTCCTAAACCTAACCTTATCTGTACACTAGTCGCTCTGTCCTAAACCTAATCTACTGCTGTACACTAATTGCTCTGTCCTAAACCTAACCTTATCTGTACACTAGTTGCTCTGTCCTAAACCTAACCTTATCTGTACACTAGTTGCTCTGTCCTAAACCTAACTTTATCTGTACACTAGTTGCTCTGTCCTAAACCTAACCTTATCTGTACACTAGTTGCTCTGTTCTAAACCTAACCTTATCTGTACACTAGTTGCTCTGTTCTAAACCTAACCTTATCTGTACACTAGTTGCTCTGTTCTAAACCTAACCTTCCTCTGTACACCAGTCGCTCTGTCCTAAACCTAATCTTATCTGTACACTAGTTGCTCTGTTCTAAACCTAACCTTCCTCTGTACACCAGTCGCTCTGTCCTAAACCTAATCTTATCTGTACACTAGTTGCTCTGTCCTAAACATAATCTTATCTGTACACTAGTTGCTCTGTTCTAAACCTAATCATATCTGTACACTAGTCGCTCTGTCCTAAACCTAACCTTCCTCTGTACACTAGTCGCTCTGTCCTAAACCTAATCTTATCTGTACATTAGTTGCTCTGTTCTAAACCTAATCTTCATCTGTACACTAGTTGCCCTGTCCTAAACCTAATGAAAGGTTGGGGTCTCACCATTTGTGTTTCTTTCACACTTTTATACCGTATTACTGTGTTGGGAAACATTTGTACAATAATTGTAATATCTGAACTGAGGAATGTTGTGTATACTTGACAACAGTGTCAAGTTTGCTGTATTGAAAATTGTGAACAATAAAGAGACGAATGATCATCCCCCCAAAATCCAAAGTTATTTTGAACCAAGGAAAGTTGCGACTGGTTGATTTCAGAGATAACTTTCTATATATATATATATATAGTCTCATATTTACCGGAATGTGTCAACCTGCACAACCGTTAGTACAACGGCCGTTGTGATACGGCCTCCCGGAAAGTGTCAACATCGCAAGTTGACAGATTACGGGAGAACTTAAAGTAGCTACGGAAACTTGAGAAAAAAGCAACTTTCGTCCCCTCTAGGCGACGAATTAGGTCACGCTTAGTTGTATCTAGGTCAGGAGACTTTTGCGAACCGTTTGGGAATATTTTCGAACCGTTTATTGACGCCGGATAGCGTCCTCACTTGGTTTCATACAATTTAAGAATCCAAGAAGGCAGATGGGTTTTTGGGACGGAAAGAGCGGAAAGAGTTAGGGCAAGGGCTAGTGATAGAACTGCAACTAACCCTTACCCGAACCCTTCCCCTTAAATAGCGCTCTTTCCGTCACAAAGTAAAATGTTGACACATTCCGGTGCGTATAAGAGTATATATATATATATATATATATATATATATATATATATATATAATTTAGTCGAGTCAAACATTCTTTATTCCAATAGTGGAAGAACTTACCAAAATTGAGATCGCTTTTATTTACTTTTAAATTTTTTATTTATTTTTATACCGAGATAGTTTTCAGGGGTTAAATTTCATTACTAAAAATCGTCAAATGATGAACTTTTGGTATTGTTACTTTACATGTCTTGCTTTTTTTGAAGAAACAGAATTTCAAAGCATTAAAAAAAAAAATTCGACTTTGCTTATTTCATAGATTTGTATGTGTGTGTTCAGTTTGGGATCTATTTCATAGATGTGTGTGTGTGTGTATTCAGTAAATGTTTAACAAAATTAATTTGTAAAGCAAACAAAATTGTAAACATCAGGCTTTTTTAAAATATATTTTATATTTGTGGTAAATAATTTATTTTTTATATTAATTTATTTTGTATATATTATTTTTTTTTAATATTTTTTTTTTACATTGTTGTAATGTGTTTTTTAGCATGCAGCATTTTTCTGTGAATTATGATAATGTTATATATACAACACACACACAACACCCACGTAATTCAAAGTACAGGTCTTTTCACTCGTTCTTACATAAGCATTCATATCGATGAAAAACAATTGTTGAAAAATCAAAGTCACTCTCGCACCATTCATTCATTTATGCCAACGAAAAAAGGCAAGAACATGAATCCTGATTTCCCCAGGCTATTTTAATCACTTACACATAGAGTAGGAGCCCTTGTAATACAAGACGCGGTCTCCTCAATGTTAACGCTGCACTGAGAACGTAAGACAAAAATAAAAATTGATGCACTCCGTATCACAGGAACAGACATAACATCTTAACAAATAAAATTTAAAAATTAAATTAAAAAAAACAGAAAAAGGAAATGATATGCAAAAGAGGCAAATAAATTTTTAAAAATAATGATTTTTAAACGATCGTAACACCTTTTGAAAGATTAAAAGAACAAAACATCTTAACACGTTTGTAAAGATTAAAAACAACCAAAAATCATACCATGACTTAAAAGATTAAAATGAACAAAAAAAATAGTAACACGTTTGAAAGATAACAAAATCAAAAAAGAATGGATGCGAGTTAATTTTAAACATGAAAAATGTGTATTTGTGGTGGTGGTGGTGTTTTTTTGTCTCCAACTGCCCAGCGCTAATAAGTATACTCTGAAAGAATGAAGTTTAGTCTTGTACAGTTAGTATCACATGTCATGAGGGTTGACGCAGAAAAGAGCAATTAAATGTACACAGGTAGTAATCTCTTGCTCCCCAAAATTACAGTTCTGTTTAAACAGCCATCGCTCATGCATGCACGCTCTCTGTCTCTCTCTCTCTCCTCCCCTCCCTCCCTCCCTCAGCCCTCCCCCAAAAACGCGACAGCCAATACAAAAAACAGGAAAGACATGTCTATTATAATGACACAAATCCATCAACAAGTTGATACAGAAGAAAAAGAGCCAGCTGCGGGTCCGCTTGCCCCGCTCGGAACACAAACATAAAACGTACGTCATTGAAATTCATTCAGATGCAAGTAGTTGGCCAGAACAACGACTCAATAAATTAATAAATACTCAAATAAATAATTATCGGCTCCGCAGCATCTGAAGGACAAACAGGCTAAGTCATAATAATAATAATAATCAGAACGGTAGAATGATAATAGTAAGTAATAATACATCAACTGGCTTCCCCTATAACCACTCCTCAAAACATTTTGTGTAGGAATCCTGGCATCGTTCATTTCATTGTACATACAACCGAGCCAGCAACAGTAGCAGAAAAGAAAATGCCCCTTCGTCTCAACATGAGAAGTGTCTGTGTATTCGCCTACCATCCAGACCTCCGTAGATCATTTACTGCCAGTCTAGCTCTCGCTCTCATTACTCCACACTCAAACGTTGCCAGTTATAAAATACCGTCACATCCATCCAGTCGCAAAATGTCCCAACAACCGCTCACAAAATAACAGCTAATTTTCAAGTCAGATACAATCACTTTATCACTAGCAGACACACTTGTTCTCTGCCTCTCTCTCTCTCTCTCTCTCTCTCTCTCTCTCTCTCTCTCCCTTTCTCTCTCCCTCAATTGTGTGATGTTCAGAAAAAAAACTAAACAAAAAATACATTATTATCCCACAATCGCAATTGAATCATTTATACCAGTCATCACAATCCTGTTAATGGCCACAAAACAAAAACAAAAAGAGTAAAATACAAAATTTGTTGATAACATGTCCTACTGATTAGAACCATCAGACATACATAACAACATAATTATTGTTCACACCAACATAAAAACTCATGTTCACTTCCCACACTGACAATCAAAAAAACTTGCTGTTGCCGCCCATACTCATTTTCTACAATTTTGGTAAAGTCACCATCACTCAATTACCTCAGAACCATCTGTAGAAACACAAAATTATCGTTCACAACGAAAGCGGCAACACCACTGACATTGACAAACACTGATCCAACTACTAATGCATGATCTGTATCAATCGTAGCGTTTACACGTATTTACACATACACCTCTCAAACTTTCTGACCACCACCACACTTCTTTCTTCATGAACCACCCTCGCATCATTGCAAATCTTAAAGGTTGGCTAGGCCATGTTAAAATTTCATACCATTATTTCTATGACAAACGTTCTGATACTGTTATGTCATAATGGATCACTGATCATCAGTGTTTGAATTGTTTGATATGTTTATTCCATGCCTTGTTGTCTGGAGGGGTGTTGTTCCATTGTGATACAGAGGACGATAAATATGTCAACAATCTTGATTACAGCTGATGACACCAACTTTTATTTGTAACTTCAAACCTCTGGTGTTTCAAACACAAAAATATTAACAATGAATTATTTAATACTATTACACAAGATCTAAAACAGAATTTATTTTATTTTTGGTCATATTTTGGCCGAACCTTCAAATATATATTAAACATATTAACAATTCTAACCAACCCACTACTTACATAAATTCTTAAACTGATAGGCAGCACTGTCGATGTTTATAATATCTCTCTACACAAAGAACTTTTCAATACTGAGGATTTTCTGGACTGTAAAATTCTGCAAAAAAGCTCAACCATCTGGAATTCATTGATGACTGAGAACACCCACACAAACAAATGTCATACTTTTCACTAGAACATTCTTACTCTCACATCAGACACACCAAAAAACTCGGATCAGATCAAAAACCTAACCACAACCTAGACTTCAAACCAAGCAGATCTGTAATATAGACTCAAACTCTTAACTGAAAAACATGACCAAAAAAATTCAAAATGTCAACAAAAAGTCCACAATCAAAAACAAAAGCTTGGCCAATGACGTCTTTCAGTTTTTTACATAAAAAAATACCAAACAAAAAACACACTGAGAAATTTGCACGCACACTCAAAAAAACAAAAACAGTCAGAACAGTCACAACAAAAATATGATCATTCATAACCCCAAAATGAGCAAAAACTCTAAACTCATAACACAAAAGACAGCACAACAAAACCAAAGTGTTATTCCTACAGTGAGAAATGGGTAGGGTCAGTTTACATGTATTTTGAAGGTAGAGCAAGCTTTACTGTGTCTCTTGTCTCCACCCCCAGCCCATCAGGTTATCCCAGGGTTGTGAGGAACCAAATAATGCAGGCGTGCTATCACTGATCAATTGTGCAAAGCATAATCTTACTTAAAAGGTAAAGGTAAAGGTAGTCCCATAGCCTTGTGGCCGTAGGGGAGCGTGATGTTGGAGATCACACTTATCTTGGGCCAGCGTAATGAGGGTGATGCCCAACTCTCTCCCTCGCTGCTTTACCTTCCCCACCCTCAAGAGAGTAGGTACTCAATCACAGTTGAGTCAACTGGGGGCGTTGTTGTTTGTCGCTTCACACCTTAGCGGTCACCCATCCAAGTGCTAACCGCACCGGACGGTGCTTCACTTTCGACACAGTAGCGAGTGCTCCAACCACTGCACTATCCGACACCCCAAATAATCTTCCTTACGTACAGTAATTGTTGATCCGTGGTAAAATACAAATGTACAAACACCCCAATTAGATGCACTGTATTAATTCCTTTCTTCCTTCCATGTTTTTGCAAGACCTAAAATGACCTTGACCTTTAAGATCAATGCAACAATGGAACATATATGAAAGATCAATCTATCATCTCTACAACAAGTGTGGTCTTTATATTTCTCATAGTTTAGGGTCAAGGGCACTTCAAAGTACCTATACAGGCCGACTATGGACAGATCCAGTGACCTTGACCTTGTAATTGATTGATTGATTGATTTATTGTTGCTTTAGGTCCAGCGGACTCTTCCGAGCCAAATCAGGACCGGACAACCCCCGATCCGCATAAAAGATCTGCTGAAACAACCCCAGTGGGAAAATTGAATGCCCTCCACCGGCCACTTGACCTTGTAATGAGGTTGACTAAATTTGCACACTATGTGTATCTCATTAATATCTATCATGCATAAAAAAATCACAAGTTCAATATATTTTTTTAAAATGAAATTTTGGGGAAAAATTTTCATTTTTTTGACTAACATTTGTTGACCTTGTGACCATGACCTTGAAGTGAAGTCATTCATTCACTGATCATTTATGAGGTCTCATACACCATCTTACCAATATTGATTGTGATTGCTGAAATAGGTTTGGAGATATTAATCCACTTGCATGTTTAGCACAGACGGACGGCGAAAGACAGGCGGACAAAATTTTTTATTTTTTAATGTAATTTTTGGATATTTAGGACTCATCTCACACAGATTGACAAAAATCTGGAGACAAAAAAATGGGGGAGGGTGGGGGGGAGAGTACATAGACACAGACTGCTATGAATGCCAGTCAAAAAGAGAGAGGTGAGCAAAGGGTCGTGTTGGTAAATAACCATAATACTATAGAGGTTTAAAAAAAGGTAAAGGTAAAGGTAGTCCCATAGCCTTGTGGCCGAAGGGGAGCGTGATGTTGGAGATAATACTTATCTTGGGCCAGCGTAATGAGGATGATGCCCATCTCTCTCCCTCGCTGCTTTACCTTCCCCCACCCTTAAAAGAGTAGGTACTCTGTCACAGTTGAGTCAACTGGGGGCGTTGTTATTTGTCGCTTCACGTTGCGGTCACCCATCCAAGTGCTAACCGCGCTGGACGGTGCTTATCTTACGACACAGTAGCGAGTGCTCCAACCACTGCGCTATCCGGCACCCCATACTATAGAGACAATGATCAAACCAACAAAATATCATTTGGAACAAAAGTTAGTCATTGTTTATAGGGTCCACCACACTGCAATGAGCCCAACCAGGACCAAAACTTGGTTGAAAGAGGAATCACCCCTGATCCGTATGAAAGATCAGCTAAAATTCACCCATAAACCGCCGTCATCAACAATGACAAAAATTCATTTTTATTGATATTTATGAGCATCTTCTTCCCCCGAAAAATGAAGACGCATAATCCAGGAGCATTTTGTCTGATCCCCCAAGCAGGTTTGTAAATCCCAAACTCCAATGTATATTACTATTATAAACCACCCACACTCCTTCCCCCCCCCCCCCCCCCCCTAGCCTCCACGCTGGTGTAGGGAACATGTCCTACTTTAGTGAAGCGCATCAATACATGTGTGCTCCTTCTCCTGGGCACTGCCGTAACGAAAGTGCTGGAAAATAGAATGTTCCTCCATCTGCAGGCACCTGAGCACTTGCCTTGGTCAATGTACAATGGGCTGGGGGGGAAAGGAAAAGCAGGTTTGGGTGGCTAGGATGGAGGAGGGAGAGAGAAAAAGAGAGGAAAGAGGAGAGGGGTGGGGGGAGAAAGGGTTGGGGCGTTGGGAGGGCTCAAAAACTCTCCAAAACAATTTTTCATCTTTTACAAATAAAAAAAGCTGCCTGTACTGGTCTATTGCACAGAACCGATTCTTAAAATGAACCGCTGGAGAAATAATACGAATATAAAGCTTAGATGTGTGCTTTTTTTTTTAATTGTTTGGGTCTTACAAAAATCAACAGCCAAAACCAAAATGCTGGAACACAAAACTGTGTGACTCACCAAACACATCAAAACTCACATCTCTACACAAGCACACCAAACAACAAAAACAAAAACTAAAAGAAATTTCAAGAAGTAGTTCAAATAATTTCTCTTATAATCTGTTGAGTATATTTAACAGTGTCATATTGCACAATTCGGTTAATGCTCGACAAACAATAGATGATTCCTGCTTGCACACCACACTGAAGCAAAACAGTGACAGAACTGAACAAAGCCACAGACTGCAATATGTCATATAGGATCTGTCTTTCAAGGGAGACTGAACAAAGCCACAGACTGCAATATGTCATATAGGATCTGTCTTTCAAGGGAGACTGAACAAAGCCACAGACTGCAGTATGTCATATAGGATCTGTCTTTCAAGGGAGACTGAACAAAGCCAGAAAGACTGCAACAAATCATATAGGATTTGTCTTTCAAGGGAGTCTACAAACCACACACGACAAAACTGATTTGTAACGCAAAATTAACCTTCAGCGTCTACTATAGCCATTTTGTCACTTTTGGGGGATATCTGTTTCTTTCTACAACTTTTCAGGCGCATGCTTTATGAAATAGCTTTTGCCTCAACTCAAAACACAAATAACAGAGGAAAATACAGAACTATAAATAACATACAAAATCAAAAATGAATTCCCCTGTCCCCTCCAATAAAAAAAAAGAGGAAAAATTACTACTGCAATCAAACTAAATATCGCAAGAAAAGGACACAACCCAGTTCTAGGAGCCAAAGTAATCCATAAGTAGATTTGCAGACCTGAAAGAGAATGGACACACAGCAGAAAATATAGTCATAAACCAAATAAATAAATAAATAAATAAATATAATAACAGCAAAATAAATAAAGATAACATACACAAATCAAAGAATTCACAAACAATCACAAAACAGGAGATTTAGGAAAAAAAAAGTTTTGATGTGAGCAAAGGCTGATCTTCACAACACAGAATCTCTACGTCACTAACAGTACTGACCTTGATTCTATCACAACAAAGTTTTTGAGGGAAAACCAACACACAGACATCCCAATCAATCACAACCTAATTAAAATTTATAAAAACAACAAAAAATCAAGTTGTCTCTTCAAATATCCTGATTTTACAGAGGTTTACCAAATAATACAAATTGTGGAAAAAGGAACGACATAACTCAAGTGTCCCCAATGAATCTAAAATAATATATAAATTATTAAAACAAAAACTTCAAACCCCCATACCCACACACACAAAAACAAAAAAACCACGGAATAACAACCGTCTGTTCAGATTGAAAACAATTTTTGTTCATCACATTAAAATTTCTCTCAATTCAGTCGCAACCAATACCATTACGTCAGTTGCCATTCATAAAATCTATTATCACATAGTCATTATCGTCAACATCATCTTCATCATCGCTATCATTTATCATCAACGCCATCACAACTGTCATAGTACATCATTTACATCTACGCCTGCCACACACAAAAATCTTTTGAGTTCATTTCTCATGGGAAACGTACATACGTACGCATGTCACTCACACATACAGTACAATAGACTCAGTCATCCGGCCTTCACCTTTCAACAGAAAGAGTGGGAAAAAAAAAGATGTAAACCTTGAACAACATCTCGCCTCCTATGACAGAGATGAAGATCAAGGAGGGAGGTAGAAGGAAATTTTCAAAGGGAGGGGGGGGGGAAGAGAGAGAGGGGGGAAGAAAGAGGGGAGAGAGAGAGGGGGAGAGAAAGAGGGGAGAGAGAGAGAGGTGGGGAGAAAGACAGGGAGAGGGAGAGGGGGGAGAAAGAGGGGGAGAGAGAGAGGGGGAGAAAGAGGGGAGAGAGAGGTTGAGGAAGAGAGAGAGGGGGGGGAGAGAGAGGAAAGGGTGAAAGGGAGAGAAATCCAACTTGTAATTTATTTCAGAATAACAACAAAACGAGGGATGAGTTGAGAGAGGGTGGGTATGGAGTGAGGGAGAGAGGTTTGGGAAGGGAGGAGGGGAGAGACAGTTGATAGAAAAGAGAGAATAAAGCCTTTAAAGGGAAAAGAGAGAGAGGGGGAGGGGGGAAGAGATGGAGGTGGGGGACTTGATAGAGAAAGAGAGTGAGGAGACAGAGGTGGAAAGATGGAAAGGGAAAAGAGTTGGAATATAGACAATGAGAGAGAGAGAGAGAGAGAGAGAGAGGGGGGGGGGGGGGGTGAGAGAAAGAAAAAAAAGAGAGAGAGAGGTGAAAGCAATCATGCAAATGTAACCTGAAAATTGCCATAAACCGTGTTTCTACTCTTTGAACAACAACAACACAAAAATAACAAAAAGGGCCAGGTCAAGATGAATATTCAAAGATGGTACAGTCATCTCATGAATATTCAACAATCATGCTGTCATCACATGTACAGAGTTGAAAGTCAACAGCCGTCATTGGCCGGCCGTTGCCACATTAACCAATAGACAATGATGAAGGGAACAATTTATCAACAGGCTCCAGTTATGTACACAATCACAATACAGACAATGGTGGGAGGGAGTGGAAAATAATGCTTTGCTTTCTTTTCCTCCTCTTTGGGAGGAGGGGGGGCAGGGAGAAAGTGGCGGGGGAAGAAGGATGATTTAATGAAGGAAAGAAGGCGAGAGAAAAGGGGGGGGGGGGGAAGGGCTGGTGCTGGGGGTAAAGATATCTGCCAAAAAGGGAGAAGATGATTTTAAAGGCGTATAGACCACAAATGGAAAAGGATTCAAATGTTCGGCCTTCTTCTTCTTTTTTTCCCTTTGATTACCATCATCAACACTATGTACAGTTTTGCGTTAACGTTTGGTACTTTCGACAAGTTTAGCTGCCCAAAAAATTCTGCCATGGGAATAGGTTTCATTAGGGTTGTCTGACATTTTATAGTTAAAAAAATAACAAAACTTTTAGATTGATAGCTTCGTTCCTTTGATGCCTAGCAGTAACCCTGATCAATTATGCTGATTGAGATATTCGTTTGGCAGCAACTGTGTGTGTGTGAAGAAGATGCGTGTTTGATGTACTTTTGTTTATGACCCAAATGTTACACTGTAATATATGTTTACATGATGTTGTGATGCACTTTTATTTCAAATAATGTTAGTTTTATAATGTAAAATGAAAAGTATGTGTTAGGGAAGATGTAAGTGCCTTAGATGTGAACAGTGTTATGTGTGTGCATGCATTTTGACATTTTATACTTTGTTTTTCCAAGTCGGAATGGCTTGTATTTATTGGAGCAATGTTTGACGCCTGTCGTAACTCCTTGTACTGAGGTAATAAACACCTGTATAAATAGTACCCCATTTTGTGGACATTTAGTACTTTCAATTACCACAGTTTCTGTCATTCTTATTTGTGCTTTCTCGTTTCTAATCTTTCTATCAATGTACTATCTTCTTCGCTAGACAGATCACCAATCTTTTTCCATGAAAACTCCTCATTAGTTTATGGCTTCGGATAGGTCAGCTTGGGGATATTGGACGCTTTCTGCCAAATGGTCACTAGGGCTTTCTATGGTATTATTATTTAGCAATGTAGGCATTATATATGTATATGTTTTGTTAACATTTTATAATGATGTTTATATTCTTTTGTTTTTGTAAACGGGGGTTCGATAAATTAGAGTACAGTCTCAGGGTCCCCTGCATGGGATGCCTTTATTGTATAGTGACCGGCTGGTGGAGTGCCTTCAGTGTTATCATTAAGGTTGCTTTTAGCAGGCATTTTATACGGATCAGGGGTGAGCCCTCTTTCAACCAATTTGTGGTTCTGATTGGGCTCTTTGCAGTCCACTGGACCCTATAAACAATTACTAACTACCTGTTGAATTGAACTGATTGAAATGGACAGCTAAAATTCTGCATTTTGACTTACAATTTTATTGTACTAAAATTTTTTTGTAAGGTCAACCAACAGACAACTGACAGGAAAATCAAACCCCTTAGTCACAATAATTTTCTCTAGCAGTAGTATCCTTTACAGTAAAGCAATCTATTGCCCCAAAATCACTATGGAATATTAAAAAAAAAACACTATAAGAACACACACACACACACACACATACACACTATCTCTCCCTCTTCCACACAAACATTGCAGAAACTACGAACGTGCAAATTAATTTTCAAGCAAAGGGAAATGAGAAGTTAATATACTGAAGGAACAAATAAAATGTAAGCTGTCAGCAAAATACAATTCTCTGTGCATTTCTTGCGTTTCAATGTATTTGTGTGTTCTTTTACTCAACGCTAACTAGACCAATGCCACAGAGTGCTTTAACTACATTAAAAAAAATTGTTTTCAATTAACTTCCGTAACCAGTAGCAGAGGTTTTTCAATCGCGGAGTCTCAAGTTAATGCCAAACAAAAAAAGCACCCTGCAGAAACAGGCCTCTCATCCAACTCTCCTCCTCATTCCCACCTCCCACTCTCATAATACCTCACTGCATTGAGCTCTTTGTACTTGGAAGTGCACTATACAAGAACTATTTCTTTGCCTCCCTCCATTTTGACTTCCAACATATGAATATCATGTGTAATGCACAGTCATTGTGATGTATCTCCTCCTCCTTGGCCCCCCTCCCGTCTTGAAATATTAAGACACATACACCAAACTTAATACTTTTCATGTTCATTTCAATAATGAAGACTAAACCAAAGCCGTTAAATGCAAGTTTACCATTTATTTTATTGGCTTTAACTAAAACCCCAAAGTGTTTAAGTCCTTCCAATAACCTCAACTTTCAACATCACAAGTTTGCTTGTTGCTTGTTGGAAATTTGTTACTGCAGTAAAAAATTATTGCCTCACAGAAACTCCATAAAAGAAAGAAAGAAAAAAAGAATTTAATAAATAATCACCTACTTTTCTTTTAATGCGACAATTTTAATAGTATTATTGCGTTTTTTTTTTTTAAAAATAAAAATAAAAAATTCACCTTCGCAACAATATTAAATGAATGACCTAATCTACAACCACCACTAAATTTGGTTTGTTCCCAACACTATCCAATCCATGGCAATAGTTTCTGGTCCCCTTCTACTAGCAAACAAGCAATCACTGTACCCACCTCTCAACAAACCAGACGTTGACTAATGTATTGATCTAAGCACGGAAGCTCATTTCTTCTGAACTCACAAAACACAGCTTTTCACTAGTAGTTCAGACCACTCCATCTCAATTGTATCACTCCCACTCCATCTCATTGTATCTCTCCCACTCCATCTAACTGTATCTCTCCCACTCCATCTATCTGTATCTCTGCTTCTCTCCCACTCCATCTAACTGTATCTCTCCCACTCAATCTATCTGTATCTCTGCTTCTCTCCCACTCCATCTAACTGTATCTCTCCCACTCCATCTATCTGTATCTCTGCTTCTCTCCCACTCCATCTAACTGTATCTCTCCCACCCCATCTAACTTAACTGTATCTCTCCCACCCCATCTAACTTAACTGTATCTCTCCCACCCCATCTAACTTAACTGTATCTCTCCCACTCCATCTAACTTAACTGTATCTCTCCCACTCCATCTAACTGTATCTCTCCCACTCCATCTCACTGTATATCTCCCACTCTATCTGTATCTCTGATTCTCTCCCACTTCATCTAACTGTATCTCTCCCACTCCATCTAACTTAACTGTATCTCTCCCACTCCATCTAACTGTATCTCTCCCACTCCATCTCACTGTATATCTCCCACTCTATCTGTATCTCTGATTCTCTCCCACTTCATCTAACTGTATCTCTCCCACTCCATCTAACTTAACTGTATCTCTCCCACTCCATCTAACTTAACTGTATCTCTCCCACTCCATTTAACTTAACTGTATATCTCCCACTCCATTTAACTTAACTGTATCTCTCCCACTCCATTTAACTTAACTGTATATCTCCCACTCCATTTAACTTAACTGTATATCTCCCACTCCATTTAACTTAACTGTATCTCTCCCACTCCATTTAACTTAACTGTATCTCTCCCACTCAATCTAACTTAACTGTATATCTCCCACTCAATCTATCTGTATCTCTGATTCTCTCCCACTTCATTTAACTGTATCTCTCCCACTCAATCTATCTCAAAATCTGACTACTTTCCTCGTACTAAAAATTTTTCCCCCCCCAAAAAAAAATTCCATGTCATCTCACCAACATTATCTTTATTATAATTATGCTTCTCTCATTGATAATTTCAATTCAATGTTTATTTCGTCTCATACAGAATTCCACTGCTGTCCTCATCATACAAGATACAAGAAAACTTTGATTATCTCATTCTGAGAAATTAATGAATGAATTTATCATGGACCTCAAACAAAGGAATAGTCTGGTGGTCAACATTTTGTATATAAATTATTCTGAAGTCATACAAAGTGTCTTTTAACTCAACCACAACAAATGCAGGTTTTGAAAAACAGACAACAGACAGACAAGACACACACTGGATTATCAGTAACTATCCAACACTAATAATATAAAACAAAACAATGCTATTTTTGTTGTTCCAGTTTCAGCAAAATAAAATATCAGTCAATCTATGAGCGTGTTTACACGTAAACACGCATGCACACACACATAATTAAAACAAACATAAAATACAAAATTGTATCTGGGTGACAGCTAACCAAAAATATGAAAAAATGGAAAAAATGCCTGGAAAGCCATTATTTTGGCAAAAGAAGGAATCAAAAAGATTTATAGAACTAAAAAAAAAAAAAATCAACACTTACCAAACAGCTAACAAAACGACTATTCATATTATTATCATTATGTATGTATTCTGGTTTACTTCTGAGAAGCTCAAAACTGCCAAATGATTATATTGTACTTTTACAATAATTTAATGTCTGAAGCATGTGGTTCCTATGCAGTTTTTTTTTTCTTTTTCTAAAAGTGCGGAGGAAAACGACGCGTGATGAGGTGGAATAAAGGCGGCAGACTGAAAGGGCGAGGCAAGAAGTCCACCTGTGGCTTAGTGACCATCAACCACAGCGCCGACGCAGTGGGAAGACAGTGAAACTGAGAAAATAGGTTGGCCAGGAGGGTGGAAGGAGGAGAAATGGAATGGGAAGATGATGGGAGGGAAGAGCTGAATGTGTGGGCACGGAGGTGTGAGGGTTGGGCGATGGGTGGGGGGGGGGAGAGCATGAGGGATGGGGGATTGTTGGGGACAGGAGAGCATCAAATGTCATTCGCACCAAGCATCAATGCAGTAGAAGATGAAATAAAAACTAGAATGCTTTTTTCCCCTTCTTTTTTTTTTTTTTTTTTTTTTTGGGTGTGTTTTGTTTTTGTTTAATTTTGTTTTTAAAAGTTGTAGACACACATTGAAGAGAGTAAAGGGCTCTACAGATGCATATCATCATCATCATCATCATCATCATCATCATCATCATCATCATCATCATCCTCATCATCATCATCAACAGCACGTACAATCACAGTAAAATCCACACTATGTTTCACTCACTCCCTGGCGTCTTGTTTTGTGCTTCACAGATTGTTTTCACAGTTCTCTCTCTCCTCAACAGTTTCCATGCCTTGTCCGTCTCTTCTGTACCTTTATCTCTCTCTCTCTCTCTCTCCTCAACAGTTTTCCATGCCTTGTCCGTCTCTGTACCTTTCTCTCTCTCCCTCTGTCTAACACATTTCCCACACCGAGGTCCACTTTGTATGGTTTTGCCTCAATTCCTGGAATAGAACACTCCCACTTAGTAATTCTTTTTAATGTATTACCACAGCCTGCCATCACCATTTTCTTATGACTTGTTTCTAAACTCTCGTCTCGGAATAAACCAACCCCGCTTGTATTTTTGAATTTCCCGTAGCTAAAGTGGACAGAATCTTCATACAGGCGAAGGCGATTAAATAGTCTACAGCAAGACAACGACGACGGCTTGTCATCACAAGTTTGCTACCTTTCAGCTGTGTGAGTGCACCTCCACATTCTTGGAATAGAACCCTCTAACTTGTCATTTTGAATTCACCACAGGTCGTCATCATCATCCATCACAATTCTGTCGTGTTTTTGGTGTTTTGGCCTCTAAATGTGTCTGTGGAGTAGAACACCCAAACCTTTTTGTTTTGTTTTAAATTCCACCGCAGATCACATTTCCGTGCATGGAATCTCTTTGTTTCTAAATACTTCTGGGAATAGAATGCTCCAATTTATCGTTACTTGATGTTGAACACCTTTTCTCCAAGCTAAGGTAGCATGCTCAGTGCACGCAGCTCAGCCTCACCCATTACAAGTTTGTTTCACGTCTGCTCCTTAAAACAATTCTATCCTCCAGGCAAACACATTGTCCACATTTTGAAGGAATATGTGATGACTGCGGCACCATACACAATTTATTGCCTAATAACTATGCTGTATCTCCATCACTGTACTCTGGTTATGATGAGCCCATGTTCATGCCAGAGCGGATAACTACTAGCAGCAAAACGGTACTTAACAAAAAGTTTGCTCCCTTCAACATATCCTGTCCCTCTCTCCACTAACAAAATAAATTCACACCGTTCTTGTTCTTGTGGTGCTTTTCTCAAAATGACATTTCTTTCTCTGTGGACAAACTTGCTTTTTTTTCCAAATGAAATTCATTTCCTTAGAAAAACTTCTGCTCCAAATGAAATTTGTGGTTGTATTGAAAAGTAGTGCAGGGACATCCATGATAGTTTGCCACTGGTACACAAGTCCACAAGTCTACAGTTTATCACCACCTCCCTCTCTCTCTCTCCTTTCTCATCTTCTGTCACTTTTCTCCTCTTCAGTCTAAAGCTGTCCTTCTCCTTATCTACCCCTCCTCTTCGTCTCTCTCTCTCTCCTCTCTTTTCTGTCTTGTCATTATCGTTCCTTTGCAAACAGTAATGAAACCACTGGCCAGTGGAGATAATAGTATCACAACTATTCACAGTTTCCACCACATGTTGAGTAAAAAGCACAGAAACTCTCAGCTAACACAGTCAGACACAACATTCACACCTGTAATAGAACAGAAATTTTTTTTGTTTTGAAAAGTTGATTTTAAAAAAAACAAAGTTTTGGTCTTTCTCCCCCAACTGGCTTCCTCTGTGGTATTTTTTGGTCTGCAGTAAAGCTTCCCTCCCTTTATTCCCCAGCCCTCCAAGTTGTTGTCATATCATCCTCCGTCAGTCCACACAAATAAACTGACGCTGGCACAAACAAACGCATCTCCTTTCCATCTTGTATTTGTTTGGGGGTGTGGGTGGGTTTTTTTGGTTGTTTTTTTTTTGGCGGTAGCAGGCCCCCCACGCAGAGGCAGCAACAAGTGTGTAAAGCGAGTGCACGACTTGACGCACCAGGCTACACGCTACACATAACATGCTACACGCACAGCACTAGAGACTAGAATACACGCAGCGTTCCGTGGCACTCCCAGGGCAGTTTGCCAGTCAGCAAGTGTCCGCTGTCTGCACTTACACAATAAATTGTCCATGGTACTTGTCACACACTATTCAAACCACCATCTGAAACAACACAAACTGTCTGCACTTACACAATAAATTGTCCATGGTACTTGTCACACACTATTCAAACCACCATCTGAAACAACACAAACTGTACTTTGATTGAGGCCTAGCATTAACCTCCGTTACACTTTATTACATGTCTGTACCATAATGGAATGTCAGCAGGGTTGGAAGATTTAACGATTTAATGATTTAGCGAATGCTTGGAAGGGGTGTGAATGAGTGTGGCAAGGACAGATTAGAAAAAAAATTAGTCTAATATCTCTATTCTTGTTGTTAATAAAATATCAAATCAAATCACAATATTTGTTCTTGATTTTCTTTTTCAATGTGTTCATAGGTTACATGGGTTCTAACACAAGTTGTATGTAATCTTTTTTTTAACTGCATACTACTTTTTGGGGGTCTGAGCTGAGCAATAAATAATCATTCGTGTATTTACCGCAAATTTATTTCTTTTTAAAAAAAATTGTAAAAAATTTATTTTTTTAATTTTTAAAAAAAATTAAAGAAAATTTATTTTTTTAACGTTTTACCCAAATTAAAGAAAATGTATTTAAAGAAAAAATGTAAACACTATCAACCCTGGATGTCAGACATGAGCAATTGGATTTCCCTTCTGACTGCTACATAGCAATCTTCTTGCCTTTACAACACATGATGTGGCTGTGTTTATATAAGGTTTTGCAACATGTGAGTGTGTTATGTTGCCTATAGATTGACACACTTTGAGTCAGATTTAGGAAATAGGAAAAACCAACATACAGCATCAAGTATTATAGTTATTCTTATTATTATTATTTATTATTAGAATCTCAACATTGATGCCATTATCTACAATCTACCGTCAATACTCTCATCAATTTTCTTAAACTGCTTTCTTGTATCAAGCGAAGAACCAGTGTATTGTTTGAACAATTTGATATTTACAAAATAAAACAGTCACCTCCTTTCTGGGTTTATAAAACAAACAACTGATGTGCTCTTACTTGTATATTTGTGGCCGGTGTTTAGAAGAAAGCTTTTACTTCCCCAGCACAAAACAGCTTTTTTGACTAACTTAATGTTGGACAGTTATTGCGTTTTTCTAGTAGTATTAGGAGTAGTTTTAACAGTTAAGTCTTTATACATCCCTTTGTGATTCAACTCATAGGTCAGGTTTAAACATGCAATTTTACTAATTATTTATCATTTCATAAATAAAATGTACCAATGTGGGTACCTTATCAAGGAGAGTTTTAAATGTGTTAGTACATTTAGCGAGATTTAGAGTTTTAAATGTGTTAGTATATTTAGCACTCCAGTTTGCTGCTGCTCTAAATCTATTTGAAATCCTACTGCGCGAGGAGATGAATGGCTGGAATCCAGTTTGAAGGAGCAGTGGGTCTACTTACTATGTTTGTGTAATCCAGTTTGAAGGAGCAGTGGGTCTACTTACTATGTTAGAGAGGTCCGCTTTCCTCGCTGGGTGACTGGGCCTGCTGTAAGGGCTCGTTCTCAGGAAAGAAAATACTGGGCTCAGTGTTGCGCCGCTTGATCTTGTTCTTGCTCTTCTTCAGCATAGTGGCCTGGCACAACCACAATCATATCATCCCATCAATAACTAGTGTATAACAATGGACACAGCAGTGTCAGTCTGTAGTCATCATCATATCATCCCATCAATAACAGTGTATAACAATGGCAGGATCCAGCAGTGTTAGTCTGTAGTCATCATCATATCATCCCATCAATAACAGTGTATAACAATGGCAGGATCCAGCAGTGTTAGTCTGTAGTCATCATCATATCATCCCATCAATAACAGTGTATAACAATGGCAGGATCCAGCAGTGTTAGTCTGTAGTCATCATCATATCATCCCATCAATAACAGTGTATAACAATGGCAGGATCCAGCAGTGTTAGTCTGTAGTCATCATCATATCATCCCATCAATAACAGTGTATAACAATGGACACAGCAGTGTCAGTCTGTAGTCATCATCATATCATCCCATCAATAACAGTGTATAACAATGACAGGACACAGCAGTGTCAGTCTGTAGTCATCATCATATCATCAATAACAATGTACAATGGCACATAGCTGCCAACCCGGAACCAACAAAATTCCTGAGTTGCCGAGACACATCACACATGAAAGTCCGCGGACAGAAAATAAACATAACATATGATATAATATTTAAACGAATATAATAATAATAATAATAATATAAAGTCAAGAACATAATATTATATATAAAATAATACAATTATAACATTTAGGAGGGAGGGAGAGAGATGGGGGCAATACTCGCACAACACAGGGTGCAGTTGTCTTGTTCAAGTGCAGAATTAATAATTCACAAATAAAGCAGATGTTTAAAAAAGTGTTTTCAGACTTCTCATTTATTGCTGTCAAACTTATAAGAGCAGAAACTACAAAAAATAAAAAATAATAATAATAAAACTGAACTGTGTCTTAGTCTTCTCATATATTAGGTGGTAATGTCAGCAGTCTGAGGTTTACAAAACTTTGTATGTTGAGGAGACAGAAGGCAGTGTCACAGGCTTTCAGTTTCTGCGGTTTCTGAGGTAACCATCTCATTCTTCTTCTTAACCACTCCGCTGATTTTCTTGGTGTTTCTTACTTTTTTCGTGCAGACTGATGTCTTTTTTGCCACCATGACCGATGTTTACGTCTGCCCGGCACATTTTGCAAAAGGCAAAGTGTTCACCCTTTCTCGATTCCTCGATATAAGGAAAGGAACACTTGTAGTCGGGATTAAATTTAACAAAGCACTTCTGCTTATTTGGAGGCATGATTTGTTTGAAAATCAAAAAATACCAGACAATCGCTAAGTTGCTCCGGACCATGGCAAACCGGAACAAAAACAAATGGACGGAAATTTGCTGCTCATGCGCATGCGTAATCAAGACTGGCTGTAGGTCCCCGAAAGCTTAGCGGTACAGTATAGCGGTAGGCTCTCAACTTGACACCACACGGTACGCCAAAATGCTTCGAATTTTAAAACAAAGCTTGAAAATATGAAAATCGGGAGAAATGTACACAAAACCGGAGATTCGGGAATTTTAAAAAAATCGGGAAACTCCCGAAAAAATCGGGAGGGTTGGCAGCTATGATGGCAGGATCCAGCAGTGTCAGTCTGTAGTCATCATCATATCATCTCATCAATAACAGTGTACAATGGCAGGATCCAGCAGTGTCAGTCTGTAGTCATCATCATATCATCCCATCAATAACAGTGTACAATGGCAGGATCCAGCAGTGTCAGTCTGTAGTCATCATCATATCATCCCATCAATAACAGTGTACAATGGCAGGATCCAGCAGTGTCAGTCTGTAGTCATCATCATATCATCCCATCAATAACAGTGTACAATGGCAGGATCCAGCAGTGTCAGTCTGTAGTCATCATCATATCATCCCATCAATAACAGTGTATAACAATGGACACAGCAGTGTCAGTCTGTAGTCATCATCATATCATCAATAACAGTGTATAACAATGGCAGGATCCAGCAGTGTCAGTTTGTAGTCATCATCATATCATCCCATCAATAACAGTGTATAACAATGGCAGGATCCAGCAGTGTCAGTTTGTAGTCATCATCATATCATCCCATCAATAACAGTGTATAACAATGGCAGGATCCAGCAGTGTCAGTTTGTAGTCATCATCATATCATCCCATCAATAACAGTGTATAACAATGGCAGGATCCAGCAGTGTCAGTCTGTAGTCATCATCATATCATCCCATCAATAACAGTGTACAATGGCAGGATCCAGCAGTGTCAGTCTGTAGTCATCATCATATCATCAATAACAGTGTACAATGGCAGGATCCAGCAGTGTCAGTCTGTAGTCATCATCATATCATCCCATCAATAACAGTGTACAATGGCAGGATCCAGCAGTGTCAGTCTCTAGTCATCATCGTATCATCCCATCAATTTGTGCCAGTCATAATTCCTTTGTGACCTAAACAAGACGTATCAAATCTAACTGACAAAGTAAAATTGTGGGTGACACGGGAATTGCCAACCCTGCCTTTTGTGCTGGGGAGACAAATCAAAAGTGTGTAAAACACATGTATCAGTTGTCTCGCCTTGAAGGATGGAATTGGAGGTTAACAGTACAATCTTGGACACAGCATCTGTCTCCAATTTCCATCTTCTATCCGCTTCAGCAACCCCCCACCAAGTGCAGCAAAGTTTCTTCAACAGATTGAACTTGGCTGCCTACACCCCAAAAAAGCCCATCTCTTCTCTGCTGCCGGTAGTTTGATGTTACTTTTTTTTTTAAAACAACCTCTTTTCTAATTAATTCATTAATTATTTTAAACATTCTGCTATAGTGCCTATCTATCTATCTCAAAAGTCGCTCAAGGTTTTGGCCGATACAGGATCTAAGCCAAGCCGCCCTAGGGCTCCACCTGCAGCCTTTGGGAGCTAATCCACGGTCTTCTTCTTCCAAGCAGCCAATGTCCACACAGTCAACACTATCCTGTGCTTTGGGCTTTCTAGTGTCGATGGTGATCAACAAGGTTGGGCTGGTGCTAATGGTAAACAGGAAAAGGGAGATGACGGGGGTGGGAAGAGGGGGGGGGGATAAGGGGGAGGGTTTAATATTAAAGCAGCCAGGGTCTAACCATTGCTCTACAGGCTGCCTGTTCAATTTTCTATTTGCTAACAGGCAACAGGGCAGGAACTGGGAACAACAATCAAGAAACAAAACAAAGAAAAAAAAACCGGAGAAACAAAGCCTTTTATTGACTTCACAGTATATAACATTATTTTCATATTAGTGTTTCAACCTGTCGCTGAATGTTTAGGAGAATGAACTGTGATGTAATATTGGATGTTTTTATTGACGACTACAGGGGTGCCACTTTGAAAACATGAAAAACCTGAAAGTTGGGGGTCCAGGGGCCTATCGGCCCCTGGAGGGGTTTAGGGGCAGCGCCCCGTTGGAGGGTGCAGGGGTCAACGGCCCCCTGAACCCGAAGAAAAATTTGAAATTAAAACTGATTTGGAAGGCTCTCTTGCAATCTGAATGTACATTTTACATAGAAAAGAAAATGTCCACAAATCAACACTTTAAACATTTTATTCATGTAAGCAGTCCCACTACACTCCTAATTGAAGAGTTCATTTAGTCTTGACAGTTTCAAGATCACACATGCAGTTCAGTCCAGTAGGGTTTGACCCATGTTGCAATTACTCTCACAGTTGAAATGTCCACATACAGTTCAATAGGGTTTGACCAGCTGACTGACAGTTTTAAGCCGAACTTCACACATTAATTTAAATTAAAAAATTAAAAAAGTATTCATCTGATTAATTCAAATTGGCTATACAGAGAAAATTTTGTATCACTATTATATATTACTATCCATAACAAGCAGCAGGGCTGCAACAAACAGAGCAACAACAGGGTTCGCAAGTTTGGCGTGCTCTCTTAGTTTCTTCTACCCGCTGCCAGAGCCATACTTGAAGGACTTCATACAGAGAGAAAGTGCAGAATGCAACACCAGGACTGTCCATCTTTTTCACCCAAGGGCCGAAAGCTACGTTGTTCGTGTCCTTTTCTTGAAGCCACTCCCATCGCCATTTATTCCTCACTCCTTTCTCTACCTCCTCCAGTCTCAAAGCATCTTCTTTACGGTTCGAAATGTACGCACTGTTGGATTTTCTCTCTTCACCGATCCACTGCTGCTTTCATTCCTTCGTGTTGATTGAAATAGGCAGGAAGCAGCATGCGCTAACTTGCAGTTCTAAAAACGTGGATCGGTCATCGAACGCAATTGAATGCGACAGAAAAGTCGGATTGGAAGTTGAACACGACCTGTTACAAAAATATCGTTCCTTAAAAAACAATCTGTTTAAAAAAATCGTTGCTTTTCGATTTTTCAAAAACCGGCAGCGCCGGCGACATTGACTTTTAAAAAACGGCATTCCGGACCGTAACCGGCAGAGTGGCACCCCTGCGACTATATTATCTGGTGTTATGTTTGGTATGTTCATTGCAATACCAAGATGACAAAGTTCCTTCTATGAGGACAATATGATGGAAGGACAGGAAGGAGGCTAGTCTCACCTTGAGAGCAGAGCGCAACACCACCACCTGGCCGGCAGGTTGTATCCAGGGCTCTCCGTCCACTTGCACTGGGATGTCCGTCATTAGCGTGATGCGTAGCTGCAGACGCAGGCGGTACAGATCAATTTTATACGTGAATTTAAAACACAGAAAATATAGGAATATAAAACGTAAAATACAAATACGGAAAGATGAGGGACAAAACGACAATTTGTTCACGCAGATTTGCACAAAATTTTTAAAAAGCTGAATCAGGGATTCAAATGTGTGTACATACATGCATTGTTTGGTACAGAGAATAAAACTTAAAATGTTTGTGCAACCCTCTGATAGATTTTGGTGGAGCCCAAAAAGTCGGTTATTTAATGTAATCATTGTTAAATAGCGCTTCTTCCAGCTGGAGACCTGCTGAAGCCACTGGCCCATACAGGATCTAGCTGAAGGCACCCTGGACGTCCACTGGCGCATTGTTTGACGTCCACACACCTGATCACACTTGTGGGTGACTGGCTATGGGGAAAAGGGACCCACTGCATGCTGGGAGTATTTGTGCAGCCTCTCTAGGACCTGTGCCACCATCTTTACAGTGCCTGTGATGGAGTGCCTGTGATGGAGTGCATGTGTATACAGACTAGACCTCTCTTTATACTCTCCACTGCTCATGCACATCCCAGTCTAGATAATAAAATCAAATTGAGATACTAACATGTCCCCCCTGAGCGATGCGAACACCGGTGCGCAGACCACTCTGTATCTGCCCCATGTGAACCACACCCGTCACCCCCACGATCTCCAGCATGCCGTCATAGTGAGTGGGCTTGCTGAACGTGTCCTCTCGCTCCGGCCCCCACGGGTTGGCCCCTGAGCCCCAGCTATAGGAAAAAAACAACAACAACCCCAAAATCAATCAACATATGTTACAAGTTGATATCTTCCAGACACTGAGAAGAAAACTGAGAAAACACATACAGGAGCCAGGTCATTCACAAACGCTACAATCTTTTGGAATAAACAAAGTAGAGTATTTCTTTATTTTATCATTGTTATAATTATGGAGATTTTAACTATTTAATCAAATGGAATACGTATGCATCTGTTCTCTTTAACCTTCTGCTCACTGTTCACTTCATCTTTTCCAGCCACTGGCTTTTTTTAAAGAGCAGCAAAAATGCCGTCACCAGCAAACTTTGACAAGCTATAACTCAGTCAGCTTTTGGTGTAGTGCCCAAATTTTGGACTTCTGTTTATGGAAAAGATCACAGAACCATTTGACAGCATTCAGTTCATCATTGATCATTGCGCCGATGAGACAATCACTGTAGGAAACAAAGAGTGCTAGGCTCAACACTGCAACATCCACGTGCTAAAGGTTAAATTATTTATGAGTTTAAAATTTTTTTTTTAAATGTTTTAACTAAATAGTAAATAAGGCTGTTTTACCTGAGAATGTTGAGGATAACGATGCCTTCCACAGGGGGCAGGTCAATGAGTCTGCCGTCTACCTCTACCTTGATGTGTCGATGAAGGTCCTTGCACGACTTGCGATTGACCATCCTCCGTAAGCCCATCTTTAGGTACACTCCCTTGTTGTGCAGTCTGAAAGTAACCCATGGAATCGACCAACAATTTTCAATTCTTTCTTTTCTCTCCTCCTCTCTATTTTTTTTTAACTTATTGGATATGAAGTATTCAAGCACCCCAGTGAAAAATTACTTTCCCTCCCCCCCCCCCCCCCCCCATCCCTCCTTTTTCAAAATTTTACAACATCAAGTTGTATGCTTCAAAGGTGTTGGCAATTGTCATTCAAATATTTTTTTATTTCCACAACTGTTAACAATTGTTGAAAAGGCACAGATCATTCCTTATAAAATCAATTCACCATCAACTCCCAAAAACATCAACAAAATAAATGTAATATAAAATGGATAATGATCCCAAGAAGAAATGAAAACAACAGTTGTGTTGACCATCCATTAATATAAGTTTAGCATAGATCAAACAACTCCATTGTAAGCTCCACCATATCATTACCCAATTCTACAACAGCTCCGTAAGTAGCCAAAAAATCTATCATCATTGCGTTATCTACTGTAGATTTTTTAAAAAAATACATAAGAGTATGCTAAACTAGCAGGGATAGAGCACTATTAAGACATCCATCACCATCATCATAAACAATAAAAAGTCTCCAAATCACCCATCGCCCTCTCATCATAAATTATCAAGAAAATGTAAAGCAATCTACGTGCCTAGCAAATCCCAAAAGGGAACTGACCTGCTGTTAAACTTGTCGGGCTTTTCTTCCCTGGCCATGTGGAAGTCCAGGCACAGTTCAGCGTCGATGCCGATGCCAAAGTAGTTGTTCATGACGAAGATCTTGGTGGGGTCCTCGTTGGTGTTGGCGGAGTTGGTGTCATTGGCGATGGCCACTTTGGTTTCGTCCTGCTCTTTCTCGTTGGGGTGGAAAATCACAGTCCACCTGACCACCACGCAAGCAAAGTATATACATATTATATGACCATGACATCATCCCTAATACTGCACAAAGATCTAAATCAGCAGTAAAATAAAGTTATTTTAAACTGTGCTTTAAGTGTGAGTTAGTAATAAAGAGCAGCTTATAGTATCCATTAGTAATAACAAGCAGCTTATAGTATCCAGTAGTAAAGCCACACGGACTGCCTTCTATTTGCGCCTAGCTCCAAGTTTCAACCTCTGGAACAAAAAAACCCAAGGAGAGGAAGAGAGAAGGGTGACCATTAGGGTGTCTGCCATATGGACTACCAAATAAAACCTTAGAGGTGAACACTAAGACCGACGTTGCAGCATGCATGGAGTCCAAAACGGTCTATGAAATAGAAATATCACTTCACCTGTCCAATTTGATTTCTTCAGCGTCAATCACGTCTCGCAACACGTTCAGAGGGTCTTCCCCGCCTGTGTAACCTGGTCCCCACCTCAACACCCGCGCCAAGTCATTACCTGTAACAATACAAAACAATACAATGCAATACAAAACAACACAATAAAATACAGAACAAGGCAATGCAATTCAATACAATACATATTCTATGTAAACTTTCACATTTTATAAATAAAAGTTGGAAAATTGCCTTTTTTGGTGTGGGATCCTAAATTACATTAACCCTTTGAACCCTGGATGCCCCACCAATTCTGAGCCCATCCCCTGGGCTCCCCGGAGAAAAATGGCATTTTTAGCATGCTTTTAGTAAAACAACCAAAACATAACCAAAGTGTTAGACAACACAAAGTACTTCAAATATCTCTTCATCTTCATTATCATCCCAAAATTGATCGATTACTTCCTGAGTTGTGTACAGTCGCTTAGCGACGCTTCCTTGATTTGTAGACCTTCGTTTCACGATGCAAAATTGAGAAAAAAACGTCACAAAAACACGCACTGTGCTCGCACTAGAGCGCAGACATTTTGCTTTACCTTATTCCCAATAACCCTATTCCAAACAGCAAGTACTAGAAAGAACGGTAAGCTTTGTACGGACCGCAAAACTAAGGTAAGGTTACGAGACCGGTTTATCGGTCTATCGGGGCACAGCTGTTTAAGGGCTAGACCAATATATCGGTCTTTCGGGTTCTAAAGGTTAAAACAAAAAAAAAGACTATATGAATAATAAATAACATTCAAAATTTACATGCGCGGAGATAGCACTGTTAACTTAAGATCATTTCTGCTCACAATAACAACGCAGATCTGTCAGTCAGTCAGTCAGCCAGTCTACTGGAAGAAGACCACAATGCAACACACAGCATAATACTGTCTCAGGCTCTGTGATACTGTCAACTTTTGACAACATATCTTCATTGGGAACACCCAGTTATAATATAGCTCCTCTGTTCTACAATATTATGCAACACTGCAATTGACGGTATATAGCTCCTCTGTTCTACAATATTATGCAACACTGTAATTGATGGTATATAGCTCCTCTGTTCTACAATACTATGCATCACTGCTATTGATGGTATTGGCATTCTTAAGTTACTGAGTTAACACTGCCAGTAGCTAGCAGCTCAGTAAGACCTTGTCCCTCCGACTGGTTGTGGTATTGACATTCTAAGTTATTGAGTTAACACTGCCAGTAGCTCAGTATGACCTTATAGCTTTGACTGGTTGTGGTATTTATACTGCCACAACTGACCGTCCCACAGCTACAAAGCCTTAACTTCTGGCCTACTGTCAACCCATCTACTTCTAATGACTGGTCAGTCCGTGTTTGGCAGTGACTGCAACACAGTTAAGGAACTGTACGTTTCAACTACCTACGCCCGTGAACGGATGGACAACATGATGAAGTATAATACCACATACCCGTGCCCAGAGGTACGATGGCCATGGGCGGAGACTGGCACATGGCATCTTGCCCCACGTTGTCCAGGCAGGACAGCACCCAGCCTACACTGCCGTCACCGCCACACACTAAGATCTTGTAGTGCGGGATGTTACGGAACACGTACAGCCTGAAACATACACAGGTTTTCCACGTAGGCAAGACTACACAAGTCTGTTGTAATGCTGTGTCACAAGTCTGCTGTAATGCTGTGTCACAAGTCTGTTGTAATGCTGTGTCACAAATCTGTTGTAATGCTGTGTCACAAGTCTGTTGTAATACTGTGTCACAAATCTGTTGTAATGCTGTGTCACAAATCCTCTTTTATTCCCGCTTCTTGTTTCTGGGAATCCCCCTCACCCCAATCCCCCAAGTACACTGCTAGATATTATTATCATAATAATCAGTTAATGATGATAATAATAATAATAATAATAATAATAATAATAATAATAATAATAATAATAATAATAATAATAATAAAAATAGATCCT
This sequence comes from Oncomelania hupensis, assembly GCA_036898135.1. Taxonomy (NCBI): domain Eukaryota; kingdom Metazoa; phylum Mollusca; class Gastropoda; order Littorinimorpha; family Pomatiopsidae; genus Oncomelania; species Oncomelania hupensis. Next base: position 5,899,179 of record CM072526.1, on the reverse strand, counting down.
ATATACGCGCCTTTCCCCCAAATCACCAAGGCTCAAAGCACAGTGATCTGTAAACAACATACATGCTCATATGTTTCAGACACTCCTACATACACAATAATAATAATAATAATAATAATAATAATAATAATAATAATAATAATAATAATAATAATAATAATCACACATTCATCACTCAAACATGCAGTGTTAAGGCCAGTCACGCTATAACAAGACGGACAGGAAATCAAATGTTATTTTATTGGTGACATTTTTTATAGACTGCATCCAATATTATTATTGAAAGGGAGGAGGGAACCAGAATACCCGGAGAAAACCCTTAGTGACCTGAAAAGTCTCATCCCCAAGTCACATGATTCACCCCCTGCTGGCATTCTAACCCCGAAACCTTTGACATCAGAAACCTGTTACTAAGCAACGGCAGCATCACTTTCACAGAAATGTTATCGTCGGCTCCCAGCTTACCCAGGTAGCGGTCCACCGTTGTCCAGGTTGAACACTTGGTGAGGGTTGAGAAGCTTGCGGAAAGAGGTGATGAGATCCAACCCCTGACAGCCACCGCTCTTCACGTTGACGAACACCATCAGCGGTTGTACGCCCTCCGGCAACATGTGTGACTGGCAACACACAACCATGAGTCATGACACTGTAATTTGCACACACTGTGGCAATATGTGTGACTGGAAACACACAACCATGAGTCATGACACTATAGTTTGCACACACTGTGGCAACATGTGTGACTAGCAACACACAACCATCAGTCATGACACTATAGTTTGCACACACTGTGGCAACATGTGTGACTAGCAACACACAACCATGAGTCATGACACTGTAATTTGCACACACTGTGGCAACATGTGTGACTAGCAACACACAACCACGAGTCATGACACTGTAATTTGCACACACTGTGGCAATATGTGTGACTGGCAACACACAACCACGAGTCATGACACTGTAATTTGCACACACTGTGGCACATAACCTTTGCTGGCGATATCTGCAAAAGCCGCTACATTTATCACATTCAAAAACGTTGTGTCCGTTGTTCCCCCAAAATGTGGCGCTATTAGCAAAAGTGACACATGTTACCCATTCTCTTGACGGAGGATGCAACTATTTCAAAACAAAATCCACCACCTTTTATTGTCCTCATAAATACTGACCAGGATAGTTGTGTGCAGAGTTCATTGATATCAACATTTGTTCTAAAGTACAAAAACAAATTGATTTGAATTATTAAAATACATCTACAATTGAATAACAATAATACATTGACTAAAATCTGTCAGCAATGACACTGGCATATACCGGGAACATGAACACCTGCTCTATGCTGGATTATGTACACATTAAAAACTGTACAAAACATTTGGGCAAATGTAAATCCCCCATACCTGTATGTTGGGTAAGAGAAGCACCAAAAGTTGTTTCTCATCAAAGGTGGCTTCCTGCAGAATGTTGAAAACTTTGGTGGTCTTTTCAGGGTTGGTGTAAATCAGGACCAGAGAGCCGTACTCGTAGTATATGACGTCAAAGCTGCACCACTTGTTTTCTACACAACAAACACGTAACACCTTACTGTCAGCACAGTGATACAGCACACCAAACTCTACAATCATGGCAACATCTTATTGTCAGCACAATGATACAGCACACCAAACTCTACAATCATGGCAACATCTTATGGTCAGCACAATGATACAGCACACCAAACTCTACAATCATGGCAACACCTTATTGTTAGTTTAGTGCTTTAACATTGGCCCCTTAGTTTAACCTTAGTACACCGTAAGACATAGTGCTTTAACATTGGCCCCTTAGTTTAACCTTAGTACACCGTAACACATAGTGCTTTAACATTGGCCCCTTAGTTTAACCTTAGTACACAGTAACACATAGTGCTTTAACATTGGCCCCTTAGTTTAACCTTAGTACACCGTAAGACATAGTGCTTTAACATTGGCCCCTTAGTTTAACCTTAGTACACCATAAGACATAGTGCTTTAACATTGGCCCCTTAGTTTAACCTTAGTACACCGTAAGACATAGTGCTTTAACATTGGCCCCTTAGTTTAACCTTAGTACACAGTAACACATAGTGCTTTAACATTGGCCCCTTAATTTAACCTTAGTACATAGTAAGACATAGTGCTTTAAAATTGGCCCCTTAATTTAACCTTAGTACACAGTAAGACATAGTGCTTTAACATTGGCCCCTTAGTTTAACCTTAGTACACAGCAACACATAGCCACAAGACACAAACAAAAAGACACACAAATAGACACAAGACACACTGGAGAAAACAGAAGGGATAAAATACAAGAATATTCGCCAAGTAAAAGGTAAACAAGGACTTTGGTGTGGCATGAAAACAATAAAATGACAATACCCAGTATTCACTCCGGCCTTTCCATCCTCAAATGCATTATCGTCATATTGCTCACTCAACAGGCCTCATCGTCATATTGCTCACTCAAAAGGCCTCATTGTCATATTGCTCACTCAACAGGCCTCATCGTCATATTGCTCACTTAACAGGCCAGTTTCCACCTAACAGGTGATGTGGACTCTAGCTGAGTGTCAGAGATCTATCAAGTATAGGCTGTGTGTAGGCCTTCAACAGCCTGTGGCACTGACATTGAGGCTGCCTTTATAGCCCTGATAACGGTCCGACAGCAGCAAAAGGCTTGCTGGCAGGGCTCCTGTATGGAAAAGCAAGAACCGGTGCACTGACCTCTGCCTATGATGTCTAACAAGATCTTCTCGTACTGGCGCTGTGAAAGACCAGTGGGCAGGTTGCCAATGAACAGGGAGATGCTGGGGCCATGGGGATCCTCTTTCTGCTGCAGGTAAAACCGCGTCATGCGATTCTGCCGTAACGAGTCCTGAAACAAAAGGTGCGTTTAAGTTACTGACACAGTGGTTGTACCGCGTTGTGCATTTTTATTCATTAAAAAAATCAAGGGAGCGGAAAGACCAAGAGAGACTCAGACTCGCACTCAGACATTTTTTATTCACAACAAGGATACAGATTTTAGCCAGGAACCTAATCTTACAATCGTTCCTCGCGTCATTCACACTCACATTCTGCCATTTTCAGTCCAATATGCCAATGTCAAGACAAATAACAATAATAACACAACAAAATAAATAACTATAAGAACAACAAAGCTATATGACAATCAATATTGGTGTTGCAATGACACAATGCATAACAAACAACCCAATGTATATCAAATAATCAGGGGGTACAATTACACATACATTTTAAGAGGCATCAAATGCAGATGAAATAATTAAGTAGCCCATTGCAAAACAGTTTTTTTTTTTAATTTTTAAATCAGTGGTTACGTCACCAGATCATCAGGCCTTGCAAAGACTATTCTGCAAGGCACAGTGCAAGGAGGCAGAAGAAGAGGGAGACCAAAAAAGAGGTGGGAGGACAACATTCGAGAATGGACTGGTTTGACACTGAGCGAAGCCATCAGGGCTGCTGAGGACAGAGAAAGATGGAGTATGCTGGTTAAACGATCATCTGTGGTGCCCCTACGACCTCCGGGTTACGGGACAGGATAGGATAGGATAGGTTACGTCATATTAAGGTAATGTTGCCTTAACTCTTAGTCTCATATAGCAAAACAGCACTTTGATCTTCTCCTTCATGTAAGGATTTGACAAAAACAAGCCAAAAATATGTGCATGTGTTTAAAATGCTATATCTACTGAACGGTTGGTCAGAGCTTTATGGGACTTAGTCAGTGTGTAGATAATTGGTAACTATGCAAGTATTGAGTAAGCTTTAGTTCTGTCAGTGTCATCTGTCTGTGTTACCTGCTATTTTACCTGTAATTATAGGTAATTTCACAACCAATTCTTCGGATGATGAAAGGTCCGATCTGTAGTCGGAAAGATCGCTAGTGTGCACGCTAGACACTGACAAATCACTCTGATTTTCATTCCCTAACTGATCAGCCCTTTCATCTACTAATTGCTGCCACAACACATGTAGACTCATTGTCGGAATCAGATTCTGCCATTTTTAGAGTATCCCCGCTCTCGAAAACGCGACCAAAAACTAAACAAAAACTTCGATTAAAACGTGTTGTTGACACAACTGCAGTTGACAGGAAGGAAGTACACTGCTTTTAGTATCAGCTAGTGCGCATGCGCAATTGGAACTGGTTTCCGTTAAGCAGGAGAGAGGTGCTAAAAGTAGACGGTAACTAGGCGCGCTTTACCGCGCTTCATAAGCCGTGACAAACCGCGCTTTACCGCGCTTCATGAGACTAAGAGTTAAAGTACGTTTAAATGAAGGAAGATTGGTACATGATCTAATGTTTAAAGGAAGTGAGTTCCAGATTAGAGGTCCTGAGAATGCAAAACTATTCTTAAGCAGGTCAATTTGCGTTCAAGGCAGGATGTATTTGTTAGACCTGTAACGTTCTGTGGCAGGAATTAATAGACTGCTTAAATAAGGTGGTGTAAGGCCATGTTGCACTTTAAACAAGAGGGTCACAATGTGGAATGAAATCTGGCACGGCTCAAACTTCCTTCACTGAAAGTAAACTTTCAGCCACCAGCTGTAAGCTATTTTTAGCCATGCCAGCAGGCCATGCCGTGCGAAACCCATGTACAGCCCATGCGTCTCGGATCTGGCTACAAGCAGTTCAGCCAGCGATAAGGGACAGCACAAGGTTTATATTTAGCCATAGACTGAAAGTACCACTTATGAACAACCGTGCTGGTGGCATAAAAATATTAATTTTGCTGTTTCAAGTTTTTTAGATGATGAGCCCTACAATTATTGAAGTCATCAAAAACCTGTATGACAAGGCCACCAGTGCAGTCCTCCACAACAGCGCCATCGGAAACTGGTTCAGAACAACAATCAGTGTGCGTCAGGGATGCCTACTCTCTCCAACACTCTTCAACATATTCATAGAGTGCATCATGTCAGATGCCCTTGCAGACCACGAAGGCACAGTCAGTATAGAGGGAAGAGCAATCTCCAACCTTCGTTTTGCGGATGACATTGATGGATTGGCTGGAGAGGAACATGAACTTGAACAGTTGGTACAGAGGCTTGACACCACCTCCAAACCCTATGGAATGGAAATAAGTGCAGAGAAGACCAAAATGATGACCAACAACACCAATAGCATCCACATGGACATCAAAGTCCAAGGCCAATCCCTCAACACTGTGCATAGCTTCAAATATTTAGGAGCCATTGTATCAGTGAATCACTTATTTCCATTCCATAGGCTATGGAGGTGGTGTCAAGCCTCTGTACCAACTGTCAGACAATGGATCCCGACAGGAAGTCTTCTCTGGGATTGCACAAACAACTGCTGCCCTGACAAGACAAAGTTGAAGCCCATTTGGAAAGACAGGACCATCAGTCTACATTCCAAAGTAAGACTGCTGCGCTCCTTTGTCATCTCCATTTTCCTATACGCTTGCAAAATATGGACCCTCACAGCAGATCTACAACGAAGAATACAAAGCATGGAGATGAGGTGCTACAGAAGATTTCTGGGCATTTCCTATACCCAACACATCACCAACGACGAAGTCCGACAGACCATCACACAACCCATTAGGCAACACGATGACCTGCATACAGTGGTGAAAAAATGGAAACTCTGATAATATGGCCACGTCACCAGATCATCAAGTCTTGCAAAGACCATCCTGTAAGGCACAGTGCAAGGAGGTAGAAGAGGGTGACTGAAAAAGAGGTGGGAGGACAACATTCGAGATTGGACTGGTTTGACACAGCGAAACCATCAGGGTTGCTGAAGACAGGGAAAGATGGAGTACACTGGTTAAACGATCATCTGTTGTGCCCCTACGACCTCAGAGTTACGGGATAGGATAGGATAGGATAAGATAGGATAGGATATCTGCTCTACGGTGCAAGGAGTTTAGTTTGTTGATATGCACTTCTGCTGCACCACACCATACTGATGACGCATAATTAAGTTGAGAAAGGCAATGGGACGTGAAAAAGGACTGTTCTTCTTGCATCAGGACCAACACAATTTTTTATTTTACCTAAGAGGTACAGATTTTTGGAGACCAGTTTGCAAACGTAATCTACGTGTCTATGCCATCTAAGTTTATGATCCATAATAACTCCAAGCACTCAGTGAGTTTCAACTTGTTCAACAACATTGGTTCCAACAACGAGGTCAAGGCAGTGTTCTTTGATGTTTTTGTCTGCAAGTTATGACCGTACTCTTAGTCTTATTTGGATGTAGAAACAGGGAAGGCTCTATTGCATCATAGGACTGCCATTCATACAGTCCAGTGGGTATTGGGATTGATGAGGAAGAGAGAGAGAGAGAGAGAGAGAGAGAGAGAGAGAGAGAGAGAGAGAGAGAGAGAGAGAGAGAGAGAGAGATTGATTGATTGATTGATTGATTGATTGTTGCTTTAGGTCCAGCGGACTCTTCCGAGCCAAATCAGGACCGGACAACCCCCGATCCGCATAAAAGATCTGCTGAAACAACCCCAGTGGGAAAATTGAATGCCCTCCACCGGCCAGTCACTTTACAATAAAGACATCCCACTCAGGGGACGGCTGAGGCTTTACCCCAACTACTCGAACCCCCGGTTACAAAAACAAAATAGAATACAAACATCATTATAAATTATCAACAAAACACATACATATAAAATGCCTATAGTGCTAAATAATGACATCATAGGAAGCCCTAGTGACCAACTGGCAGAAAGCGTCCAACACTCCCAAGCTGATCCAACAGACCTCATACACAAACAAGGAGTCTTGTCCAGGAAGAGTCTTCAAGAAAAAAGGTAGGTCATTGATCTAGCAAAGAAGAAGATAGTATAGCAGAGTGATAGGACAGAGCAGGAATGGGAAAGAGCAAATGATGAAGACAGCGACAGTGGGAATTTAAAGCACTAAATTTCCAGAAAGTGGGGATACTATTTATACTGAAACCCCCGGCACTCCAACGGGGGTACTGTTGCCGCAGTGAAACTGTCATGCCTATAAAGGGAAGACAGGTTTTCAACTGGGGCTTTCACTTTTCCCTTTATAGGTTAGAACAATCTACAGTGGCAAGATTGCTCATGACCCCAAGGGGTGAGAGAGAGAGAGAGAGAGAGAGAGAGAGAGAGAGAGAGAGAGAGAGAGAGAGAGAGAGAGAGAGACTGACAGAGAGAGACTGACAGAGAGAGACTGACAGAGAGAGAGAGAGAGACAGAGACAGAGACAGACAGACAGAGACAGACAGACAGATAGACAGAAAGAGACAGAGAGGAGGAGGGAGAGGAGGAGGGAGAGGAGGAGGGAGAGGAGGAGGAGGAGGTGGAGGAAGAAGAAGAAGAAGTAATTATGACTTTCAATAGTTTGAAAGAAAGAGAGAAGACAGACACAGAGAAAGGTGGAGATAAGAAATTTAAAAACAAGAAGAAATAACTTCAAAACATTTGAGAGAGAGAGAGAGTGAGTGTGAGAGAGAGAGACAGACAGACAGAGAAAAAGAGAGGCAGAGAGAGAGAAGAGAAAAGAAAACTAAAAGAAATTATGTGTTACGTTTGCGACGCGCACGACAGATCCGATCGTTTTGTTTTGCAAAGCATGCAATAATAGAGTGTATTTACCTTTGATTTAATTTTTTGCGTTGTTGTTAGAAGAAGCTTGCTATAATGTTGATAATTTTCGTTGGTCGAAATTACTGGAGAATTATCTAGAGTTGCTTTTTACTATCGATCGAATCTTCGCTATAAATTTAGATAGCTGAGAAAATTCTTGCACTGTAAAGAATGTTGTATGACGTAAGACAGTGATGACGAAGTTTATTCTGATTGGTTGTAATGTGTCAGGCTGGAACATTCTGACGTTATCTGGAGTCTAGAAAAAACTATATAACTGATGCACTGTGTAGAGTTGGAGAGAGAAAATGAAAAGCGATTGAGCGATTGTATGCAGTTGTTGATGTACGCTGAATAAAGTTGAAAAAACTTCATACGAAGACTCCTGCCTTGTTGCTGAGTGAACAGATAAACAAATCTGAAATACACTTATCAGGATTCAAGCATTGGGGATGAATCGACTACTGATAAAAACAAAACCAACATCAAGTGTAACATGATGCCTAAAAGAGATTTTGTTGGTGTCATTTTTTTGCGTTAGGCTTACATCATTGTCAGGGTGTTGGTCTCACCTTGCGACTTTGTTGCATAATCTGCCAGGGTTTGTCAGAGCGGTCCACCCGCCTCTCCGTCACCCCCTTGTCCAGCAGCACTTCCATCAGGCTGAAGTTCTCAGCGTTCGCGTCCTGTGCAGCAAGATAGGCAGCACTGTTAGCTCTTTGTTAACTCGCTTGCCATTTCTACCATTGATGACCACAATACACTACAGCAAGCATTGCACACACTGAGCTTTTCACAAGGGATGGAGACAAATGGATATCATCACCATCATCATCCTCCTCCTCACCCTCATTATCACCACCACTACCATCATCCTCATTATTATCACCACCACCACCACCATCCTCGTCATCATCATCATCATCATCCCCACCACCATCACTATCACCATCTATTTAAATAAAGGAGCGTGAAAGCCACAATTTTCATCAACTCGGCTGCAGGACTCAAGTCTTCTAGAATTGTAACACATCTCACAAAACTGAAACTGCGACTTCGTTTGCCCATGATTAGAAATAAAACACAATACAGTTGAACTTTAAAACAAACTAAAACAAAAGACAATCATAATCAATAAGGGGATAGATAAGAGACAAACGTTGCCAGTTTGGCAAGTGAGCTGGAAGTTTTTCATCACTTGCACCAATTTTACTGGCATTTGGCGAGCAGACCAGTCCTTACCACAGAAGGCTAAAGGACCTGCGGCAAATGTCTATCGCAGATAGTCTTTCAAAACATGTATGAAGCTTTCATATATTACCTTCATTGCATTTGCCGTATGAAGAGATATAAACAACAAACACCTTTGCTAAGAGCTACACATTGTCTATCCTATCCTGTCCCGTAACCCAGAAGTCGTAGGGGCACCACAGATGATCGTTTAACCAGCATACTCCATCTTTCTCTGTCCTGGAAGCCCTGATGGCTTCGCTCAGTGTCAAACCAGTCCATTCTCGAATGTTGTCCTCCCACCTCTTTTTCAGTCTCCCTCTTCTTCTACCTCCTTGCACTGTGCCTTGCAGAATAGTCTTTGCAAGGCCTGATGATCTGGTGACATGGCCATACCATCGGAGTTTCCGTTTCTTCACTACTGTGAGCAGATAATCGTGTTGTCCAATGGCTTGTGTGATGGTCTGTCGGACTTCTTCGTTGGTGATGTGTTGGGTATAAGAAATGCCCAGAAGTCTTCTGTAGCACCTCATCTCCATGCTTTGTATTCTTCGTTGGAGATCTGCTGTGAGGGTCCATGATTCGCAAGCATATAGGAAGATGGAGATGACAAGGGAGCGCAGCAGTCTTACTTTGGAATGTAGACTGATGGTCCTGTCTTTCCAAATGGGCTTCAACATTGTCAGGGCAGCAGTTGTTTGTGCGATCCTGGAGAGGACTTCCTGTCGGGACCCATTGTCTGATACAATGGCTCCTAAATATTTGAAGCTATGCACTGTGTTGAGGGATTGGCCTTGGACTTTGATGTCCGTGTTGATGGTCATCATTTTGGTCTTCTCAGCACTTATTTCCATTCCATAAGCTCTGGAGGTGGTGTCAAGCCTCTGTACCAGCTGTTCAAGTTCTTGTTCCTCTCCAGCCAATCCATCAATGTCATCCGCAAAACGAAGATTGGAGATTGCTCTACCCCCTATGCTGACTGTGCCTTCATGATCTGCAAGAGCATCTGACATGATGCGCTCTAGGAAGATGTTGAAGAGTGTTGGAGAGAGTAGGCATCCTTGACGCACACCGATTGTTGTTCTGAACCAGTTCCCGATGGCGCTGTTGTGGAGGACTGCACTGGTAGCCTTGTCATACGGGCTTTTGATGACTTCAATAATTTTAGGGCTGATGTTGTACACTTTCATTGTTGCCCATAGAGCTGCATGCCACACTCGGTCAAACGCCTTCTTAAAGTCTATGAACACATGATATAGATGTTGTTGGTGCTGTAGGTATTTCTCACAGATTATTCTGAGGTTGAAAATCTGTTCAGTGGTACTTCGCCCTGCCATGAATCCTGCTTGTTCATCAGCTATGATTTGTTCAGCTTGGGGTTTGGCATCAATCATCACTTCTCCTCCTGCTTGCAGCAGTTCCGCGGGTATGTTGTCCACTCCCGCTGACTTCCCTCTCTTTAGCGATTGCATTGCTGCCTCAACTTCTTCCCGGAGAATTGTATTGTCCTATATTGCGTTAAGGAGAAAAAAAGGCATCGTTCTATAGACCGACCAAGGCAGAGAACTGACCTCCACACCAAACTTGCGCAGAGCCAGAGTTATGACTTCGTCGGCTGTGGTGTCCCGAGTGACGGGGATGTTCTTGTAGGTCACAGACACTCTGTATAACACAGCAATCAACCACATCAAACACAAGCAGCTTGGACATTAAATAACACCTAAGACATTTTATTACAATGGAATCAAAACTATCTATCCAGACATGAAAAACAAACAACTAAACAGTCCTATTAAACAACTGTGCTCCTCGCCCACCCTCATATCCCCCACTCCCCAAACTCCCACACAAAAAGTATTTGTAGCTACACACCCACATGGACACTCGCTCCATATTCTTGCCACACTTTTGCCTGCCTATATCCCAGGCTCAGCCCGACACTACTCAATTGTTGGGTCATTAAAAACTACATACAAATGTACCTTTCGGCTACACACAAAATAATAATTATTATTATTAATATAAAACAAGTTTTTCTAGAAGGGCAAAGCCCATATGACACATGTTCCTTAAAAAAAGAAAATAAATGGTGGCATCAAAATGCCAAGAAATACCAACTTTGATCGTTCTATGCTCTCGACCTTGAAATGACATTGAACTCTGGCTTCAAATACACTCATGTCCTTTCAAACAAAACAAAAAACAGCACAAAAATGGCGTCCTTGGGATGACCCTGACCTTCAGTGACCTTGACCTTGGGGTGACCTTGATCCTCGCATGCATGTCTGATCAAATAACCCAATGTTGTTGCATACTATGGGTTAAATAAACAGCCATTCCACTGCACCATGACCTTTTTTTTTTTGGTATGTTTTTGCAAGGTTTAAAATGACCTTGACCTTCAATATCAACACAAAAACAAAACACGTATGAAAGATCAATCTATCATATCTCAATACAAGTTTGGACTATATATCTCTCATAGTTTAGGGTCAAGGTCATTTCAAAGTACCTATACAAACTGCTCCAGTGACCTTGACCTTGAAGTGAGGTTGACCAAATTTTCAAAGTATGTGTGTCTCATCGATATATATATCATGCATCAAAGAATCCTGTTCAATGTGAATAACCTACACACAAATTTTTATTTGGTGGACAACTGTCATTTTTTTACTAACACTGGATGACCCTGTGACCTTGACCTTGAAGTGAAGTCGTTCATTCACTGATCATTTATAGGTGGCTGAAGGGGGAAGGATGTGCGTGAATACACAGATACATGGCTATACATGCCAGTAAAACAACTAGACCCCCCTAAAAAAAGATATTGGACGAAAAATAAATACATGCAAACAATTAATAAAAGGACAGAAAACAGTAGGCCTTTAGGCATATCAGCTTCCAACTTGAGCCATTGAAGACTTTTTCTCCCAAGGACAGGTTTGACCTTGATTTAGACATTTGACCTCGTGGCACCTTTTGTTTTCATGGTCCTCATTTGAACAGGGAAAAGCGTGACCAACCTGAGAGCACCAGGGTACACCCGTATGTAGCCTCGATCTGGGTTCCTCTCCCTGTAGCGTAGGAATACTGACGGCCGCTTTCCATCAGGGGTCTTGAGCTGCGCACGAATGGGAATATTCTCGTCCAACTCTCTCTCCCCTGGGAAGAAACATCGCACTGCCACAATGTCAATTGCATCTGTACCTAGAACCAGCTGACTGCAGCCAATCGTAATGACTGGCACAAAGGGCCAATCAAAACATGACAGCTAAGGCATCCAATCACAAAAAGTGAAATTACAATCAACTGTAATGGCTGACACAAAGGGCCAATCAAAAGCAGACACTCGGACATCCAATTTGAATGTCTAGCCAATCAAAGAAGAAACACATGAAGGCAACCAATCACAATATGTTAGGAGTACAGTCAATCATAATGACTGGCACTACTTGTCAATCAAAAGAAGAGACACATAAGGTTATCCAATCACAAAAAGTAGGAGTCAACGTACAATTAAACTACATCTATTGTGAACCCAGCCCAAAAAATACAACATTAAAAACAAGAACCTCTTTCGAAAGTATAAGAACAAATAAATAAATTAATAATAAGTACAGATTTTTTTTCTTTCTGAATTAAATGATCTAAATATAGAACATTAAACCGAAAGTTGTATATAATCAATATTTTAAGACAGAGAGTTAGAAGGGGGAAGAGAAAGGATGATGATGATGATGATGAGGAGGAGGAGGATGTCCACTTATAACGCGCGTTTCTCCATCCATTGTCAAATGTTCAGTGCGTGATAGAAAGGAGAGGGGGAGAGAGAGAGAGAGGGAGAGAGGGAGAGAGGGAGAGAGAGAGAGAGAGAGAGAGAGAGAGAGAGAGAGAGAGAGAGAGAGAGAGAGAGAGAGAGAGAGAGAGAGAGAAAAAAAGACTGAGAGAAATAGAGTGACATATAATATGGGAGGGAGAGAGAAAGAGAAATAGAGTGACATATAATATGGGAGGGAGAGAGAAAGAGAAATAGAGTGACATATAATATGGGAGGGCGAGAGAAAAAGAAATAGAGTGACATGTAATATGGGAGGGAGAGAGAAAGAGAAATAGAGTGACATATAATATGGGAGGGAGAGAGAAAAAGAAATAGAGTGACATGTAATATGGGAGGGAGAAAGAGAAACAGAGTGACATGTAATATGGGAGGGAGAGAGAAAAAGAAACAGTGACATGTAATATGGGAGGGAGAGAGAAAAGAAATAGAGTGACATATAATATGGGAGGGAGAGAGAAAAAGAAATAGAGTGACATGTAATATGGGAGAGAGAGAGAAAAAGAAATAGAGTGACATGTAATATGGAAGAGAGAGAGAAAAAGAAACAGTGACATGTAATATGGGAGGGAGAGAGAAAAAGAAATAGAGTGACATGTAATATGGGAGGGAGAGAGAAAAAGAAATAGAGTGACATGTAATATGGGAGGGAGAGAGAAAAAGAAATAGAGTGACATGTAATATGGGAGGGAGAGAGAAAGAGAAATAGAGTGACATGTAATATGGGAGGGAGAGAGAAAAAGAAATAGAGTGACATGTAATATGGGAGGGAGAGAGAAAGAGAAACATGGGAGAGAGAGAAAAAAAGAAACAGAGTGACATGTAATATGGGAGGGAGAGAGAAAAAGAAATAGAGTGACATGTAATATGGGAGGGAGAGAGAAAGAGAAATAGAGTGACATGTAATATGGGAGGGAGAGAGAAAAAGAAACAGAGTGACATGTAATATGGGAGGGAGAGAGAAAAAGAAACAGAGTGACATGTAATATGGGAGGGAGAGAGAAAATGACAGAGAAACAGTGACATAAAAGTAAGTTATTTTCATTTGCTGGTAAAAGAATGTGAAGAAAGCCAAAGTCAAAACTCACCTGATTCGCATATCTCAGTGATGTAGTAGCTTTTGGGATCATCTGATATGTGGAATGTTTTTAGTGCTGCCTCCTGTCAAACACGCACAACCAATCAAAACCTTCAGTACATGTCAAACACGCACAACCAATCAAAACCTTCAGTACATGTCAAACACGCACAACCAATAAAAACCTTCAGTACATGTCAAACACGCACAACCAATAAAAACCTTCAGTACATGTCAAAACTCAATATTCCTTACCAAGCTACCATCAGTCTATGTCAAAACACAATACTCCTTACCAAGCTACCTTCAGTATAATTATGTCAAAACATAATATTCCTTACCAAGCTACCTTCAGTCTATGTCAAAACTCAATATTCCTTACCAAGCTACCTTCAGTCTATGTCAAAACTCAATATTCCTTACCAAGCTACCTTCAGCACATGTCAAAACTCAATATTCCTTACCAAGCTACCATCAGTCTATGTCAAAACTCAATATTCCTTACCAAGCTACCTTCAGCACATGTCAAAACTCAATACTCCTTACCAAGCTACCTTCAGTCTATGTCAAAACACAATATTCCTTACCAAGCTACCATCAGTCTATGTCAAAACACAATATTCCTTACCAAGCTACCATCAGTACATGTCAAAACGCAATAATCCTTACCAAGCTACCATCAGTCTATGTCAAAACGCAATAATCCTTACCAAGCTACCATCAGTCTATGTCAAAACTCAATATTCCTTACCAAGCTACCTTCAGTCTATGTCAAAACGCAATATTCCTTACCAAGCTACCATCAGTCTATGTCAAAACGCAATATTCCTTACCAAGCTACCATCAGTCTATGTCAAAACGCAATATTCCTTACCAAGCTACCATCAGTCTATGTCAAAACGCAATATTCCTTACCAAGCTACCATCAGTCTATGTCAAAACGCAATATTCCTTACCAAGCTACCATCAGTCTATGTCAAAACGCAATATTCCTTACCAAACTACCTTCAGCACATGTCAAAATGCAATATTCCTTACCAAACTACCTTCAGTACATGTCAAAACGCAATATTCCTTACCAAACTACCTACAGTCTATGTCAAAACGCAATATTCCTTACCAAGCTACCTTCAGTATATGTCAAAACTCAATATTCCTTACCAAGTTACAAAGTAATATTAATACCAACAAAAGGTTGTTCAATAATGATATAGGGTGCAGTCTTCAATAATGATATAGGGTGCAGTCTTCAATAATGATATAGGGTGCAGTCTTCAATAATGATATAGGATGCAGTCTTCAATAATGATATAGGGTGCAGTCTTCAATAATGATATAGGATGCAGTCATAGGGTGCAGTCTTCAATAATGATATAGGATGCAGTCATAGGGTGCAGTCTTCAATAATGATATAGGATGCAGTCATAGGGTGCAGTCTTCAATAATGATATAGGGTGCAGTCATAGGGTGCAGTCTTCAATAATGATATAGGATGCAGTCATAGGGTGCAGTCTTCAATAATGATATGGGTGCAGTCTTCAATAATGATATAGGATGCAGTCATAGGGTGCAGTCTTCAATAATGATATAGGGTGCAGTCTTCAATAATGATATAGGGTGCAGTCATAGGGTGCAGTCTTCAATAATGATATAGGGTGCAGTCTTCAATAATGATATAGGGTGCAGTCATAGGGTGCAGTCTTCAATAATGATATAGGATGCAGTCATAGGGTGCAGTCTTCAATAATGATATAGGATGCAGTCTTCAATAATGCTATAGGATGCAGTCTTCAATAATGATATAGGATGCAGTCTTCAATAATGATATAGGGTGCAGTCTTCAATAATGATATAGGGTGCAGTCTTCAATAATGATATAGGATGCAGTCTTCAATAATGATAAAGGATGCAGTCTTCAATAATGATATAGGATGCAGTCTTCAATAATGATATAGGGTGCAGTCTTCAATAATGATATAGGGTGCAGTCTTCAATAATGATATAGGATGCAGTCTTCAATAATGATATAGGGTGCAGTCTTCAATAATGATATAGGATGCAGTCTTCAATAATGATATAGGATGCAGTCTTCAATAATGATATAGGATGCAGTCTTCAATAATGATATAGGATGCAGTCTTCAATAATGATATAGGGTGCAGTCTTCAATAATGATATAGGATGCAGTCTTCAATAATGATATAGGGTGCAGTCTTCAATAATGATATAGGATGCAGTCTATCTAACATGTCAAAACCAAAATTCAATTTGGATTTTGGACTTGCCTTTACATTACATTACATGCTTATTGCTTTACGCCACATGTTTGAGTGACCAATATGTGTTTGTCCTGTGGTGTTGGACAGTGTGTAACATGTCACCTGCAACAATGTGGGTTACAGATCGCGGTACTTTGAGTCTGATTTAAGAACAAAGGAGCGCAGAGCATCCACTATATCTGTTATTGTCATAATTGCATACAGTCAAATGGGAGGGCCCCTGCTGGAACCTTTAAAATAACATGAAAAATGGATTTTCTCCGCCTGAAAAAAGAGCTTAGCCGGAAAATGGGCGCTGTGGATTAATGTTGTCTTTTGTCTACATTAGCACTGTTTTGTCCTTAATTTTAAGTATGCTGACAACATTGCTGAAGTGGTAAAACAGGTCCCATGGAGAAAACCTAGGTTGCCTGTGGAGTGTAAGCCTCTTCAAAAGCCAACTGATGAAATAGGGAAATGATGTCAGAAGTGAATACTGAAACCCAAAACACTTGTGCAAGAAAACAAGCTACGATATCAGCCCCCAGCCAAAAGCTGCTGTAGTCCACTATTACCTAACTGTGATGCACTGGCAGAAGTAACTATAGGTGGAGGAGAAGGGAAGAGTTAGGGTGCTGATGAGGTCTCTACCACTTACCTTAGTGATGAAAGTTTGCAAGAGGGACAAGGGGTGAGAGGGGGGAGAGGTGAGGGGAAGAAAGGGAAAAAAACTGTCCTGAACATGAGGGAGGTGTACGTACCAGTAGCTGGTGCGCTGGGGCGTGGCGTGGAACACTGATTGTGCGGTACAGTCGTTTTTTCATGGAAGCATTGCCATCAAACACTCTTATGATCTCACCTGTAGCACAACAACCACACCACACATCAGATAACAACAAACAAACAAAGCAGATTACAACAACAGATAAATGGAAGAGGAAAGAAAGAAGAAAAAAAAAACAAGAAAATTAAATTAAAACAAAGAAAAAATTTTGGCCTCATACAGCACACCCATGCACTCCCAATGTTCATACCTTGTACACATGCACCCACACACCACACCCACACCACACCCACACACCACGCACATCCACACTCTCCCTCTCTCTTTACTTGGACCTATCCCAGGACAAAACCTCAACAGGATTATTATAAATATACAGTAACAATGTATACTTTTGGTGACAATCTGGCCTCAGTAGTTGTATGGTTACACCTAACATATTAAAGTTGGAATTTAATGAGGAGACCACACACAAAACACCCTGTGTACAACACAACGTTGTGTCAACTAAGTATAGATGGCTGCAGTTAAATATGGTACTTGTATATAATCCTAATAGCTTTATAACTGACAGGTTCAACTTTTAAAGTCAGAGCTAAAAAATAAGATTTCAGTGTCAGAGCTATAAAATGAGACTTTCGATGTCAGAGTAAAAATTCAACTTCCAATGTCAGAACTACAAGGTCAACTTACAACTTCAGAGCTACAAAATAGGACTTCCGATGTCAGAGTATAAGTTCAACTTATAATGTCAGAGCTACAAAATAAACTTCCAATGTCAGAGCTACAAAATAAGACTTCCAATGTCAGAGCTACAAAATAGACTTACGCTTTAAGAACTACAAGTTCAGCTTATAATGTCAGAGCTACTAGACAGACCTACAATGTCAGGGCCTCAAAACTCCACTTACAATCAGTGTCCTTGTCCTTCTCGCGACCGTCCTTTTCTCTCGGCGACCTCCGCTCCTTCTCATCCTCCTCTGTCTTGGAGTCGCCACTGGACGACCACTCCTCTGAAACTGTGCGAGCTGCGGGGTCAAAAGAGGGTCGTTACTCCAGCAACCGGCATGCAAGCCACCACAAAAGCAACACAGCGCAGCAACATACAGACAGCACCGTACACAGCGCAGCAACATACAGACAGCACCGTACACACAGCACCGTACAGACAGCACTGTACAGACAGCACCGTATAGACAGCACCGTACAGACAGCACCATACAGACAGCACAATACAGACAGCACCATACAGACATCAACATACAGACAGCACCATACAGACAGCACTATACAGACCGCACCATACAACATACAGACAGCACCATACAGGCAGCACCATACAGACAGCAACATACAGACAACATACAGAGAGCACCATACAGACAGCTCCATACAGACCGCACCATACAGACAGCAACATACAGACAGCAACATACAGACAGCAACATACAGGCAGCACCATACAGACAGCAACATACAGACAACATACAGAGAGCACCATACAGACAGCTCCATACAGACCGCACCATACAGACAGCAACATACAGACAGCAACATACAGACAGCAACATACAGACAGCAGCAAAGGCAAGCACATTGCACACTGCAGCACGCGCACTCAGGCTAGTACAGGGGACACTTATGCATGCAGTTACATACATAGCTTTCTCAAACCTTGTAGGACTTGACAAATTTTTCTAAAACCTTACACAGAGTTCTTCAATCTTAGAAGATGTGATGTTGGGTTCAAATCTTATGAGGTTTTTCAATACTTATAAAGAAGGGAGGTGGGAGGGTCAAATCTTACAGGGATTTTACAAATTTTAAAGGCCTGTTTCAAATCTTACAAGTGTTTATCAAAACTTGAGTTTAATCAAATCTTATTAAAATACAGTGTTTTCTCGAAGTTCTAGGGTACTTTCAAATATGAAGGGCATGAAACAACAAAGATCTAATTTTATAATTTCAAAGGTCAAGGCCACTTTGGTTCAACCGCCACATCATGTGACTACAAACCCAACTTCAGATTTTGGCAGATCAATACAACTACATGGGTGAACATAACTACATGGGTGATTCATTTTACTGCTGCGTACAGGCAGCGAACTCTAGGACTTCTTACAAGTCACCAAATCTCATTTGGTACGCACACACACAAACACGCACCCACCTACCTACACACACCATCACACCTACATACAAACAACAGTGGAAATACACGAAGCCTAGTTAACAAACATCATGCAAGAATTCACTGAGATCATCATTAACTTATTAAGCCTCCAATAGTTCAATGTCCTCTTGGATAGAAGGGTGGTCTTTATGGAGAACAAAGGGGACCAGGGGGCCAGCCAACGCTGTCACAAGTACAAGGCCGCTAGTCACTGCCCAGGTCAAAGTAACCACATCTATCATAAATGAATCAATGGAAAGCACACTGTATAGCTTCGACTAGCTTAGGCCAACGTTCACCTGTCCACTCATTTCTCTGCGGTTGGTCGCCAAAAGAGTGCAGATTTACTTGAAGTATTACATCATCGCAGGTAGTTAAAAAAAAAAAAGAGGGGTCGCCAAAAGAGTGCAGATTTACTTGAAGTATTACATCATCGCAGGTAGTTAAAAAAAAAAAAGAGGGGTCGCCAAAAGAGTGCAGATTTACTTGAAGTATTACATCATCGCAGGTAGTTAAAAAAAAAAAAGAGGGGTCGCCAAAAGAGTGCAGATTTACTTGAAGTATTACATCATCGCAGGTAGTTAAAAAAAAAAAAGAGGGGTCGCCAAAAGAGTGCAGATTTACTTGAAGTATTACATCATCGCAGGTAGTTAAAAAAAAAAAAAGAGGGGTCGCCAAAAGAGTGCAGATTTACTTGAAGTATTACATCATCGCAGGTAGTTTAAAAAAAAGAAGAGGAGGACATCTGACGTGAAGTCAACCTGCATAACAGCTAGGCATACTTAATGTTTGCTGAGACTTCCCACCAACCCACACACACACATACAAACAACAGTGGAAATACAAGACTCGGCCACATTGTATGGAATGGTGATACTGGATCCCACTTGCAATATTCAAGCTGGACAATAGCTGAAAAAGGAAAACGCTGAAATCTGGACAGGGGACCAGGGAGAGCCAAGGAGGCCAAGGTAACAAGACCACCATTTTGTTTCCCCTTTTATTGGCGCAGCCAATCAGAAATGAGATAACAAAAACGAAGCAGTAGAAGGAGGTGAAAGTCTGCTTTTACCATTAACATAGGCCTCGTGCACAACTTATCTGCATGCAGTTTTGTACAACTTAACTGGTAGCGCTAGCAAAATATTACCGTGTTGTTTGTGTGTGTGTAAAAAATATTTTCCCGCAGAAATGTTCCCTTCCCCTGCAGAAACTTGCAAGAAAAAAACACAGAAAATGGCAGATCCACGAAGAGCATGAATACTGCACTAGTGGTATATAAAACAACAATCAATCAGTAGAAGGCTGGAAGCTCTTTGCACTAAAAACGCAACATATGGAGACCAGATGTAGCATAAACATCTACTATGCAGGGCTCAATACAATGCTCAGATGTACCATGATGCCTACTACACAAACAATGAAGGAGTTGGCTTTGTTCATTTCCTTTCCTATAGAACACTGAACCCACACACACAATGTTGAGCTATGGACAAGGCATCATGCAACAACAGCCACAGCAAAGGTTTTATACAGTCTTCAAACTCTCATCAACCAGGGATCATCATCATCACCACCACCACCATCACCACTATCACCATCATCACTACCACCAATCGTTATCATTGTCATCATTCTTTTCTTTGTTATTCTTGTTTCTTGCGCATGGCCGGAAGTAACTTTTCCAATGTCATTCTTGGGACAAACACAATGTCTTATGCTGGTTGTTGGACCATTGCCTCCTTTTGTAAGAAGACGGGTGCATATACATTCAATGCAAAAGCAAGATGGCAGCACTTGAACGGCAGTTAAAACTAAAATCAGGGAAAGTCCTCATGCAAGCTGCTATCGTTGCTTTAGCCGCAGGGGGTTCACGTTGAGGAGGGGTCAAAACGCTGCAGCTCATAAATTGAAAAATAATTTTGTTGTTGATGGTGTTATTTTTTTTTAAACCATGTGATTGTTTTTTAAAAATCTAAATAAATAAATAGCTGATGTTTGGTTCTTTTTTTTTTTTAATCAAGAGTAAACATGGATAATTTACTAATAATTTTATGAAAAAAGTACTTACACACAACTACTTATATCCCACTTTTGTAATATTTCAATTGCTTGCATTTCAAGCAAAAAGAAAATGATAACTACTACCAAATGCGCCAGCACACCACAATATTTGTTTACAAGCTCCCCCCCCCCCCAAAAAAATCACTTGCAAAAGGTATTTTGATCAGCACAAAACATTCACTTGAAACAAGACTTTTTTCTCACCGTCTTAACACTCAAAATTAAAAAAAATAAATAAATAAAAAGAAGGCAATATTCTTAAGCACAAAATAATAATTTGAAAATCCTTTAAAAAGAAATTTGTTATCACTGATGTGATCACTGACATAAATACCCCCCCCTCCCCGCCCCCCCCCCTCCGTCCCCTTCACCCCTACCAATAAAACAACAATAAAATAAGGCAGTGTTTTATAAGCACAAAATATTTGCTTAAAAAGACATTTTGATCACAGCCATGAAATCCAAGTAAAAAGTAAAAAAAAAACCACACCATTGAATTTTTGAAATTTTGAATGAATACAAAAATATTTGCTTGAAAAGACATGTTGAACACGGTCTTAAAACCCAAATTATACAATACAAAATGGTCTTAAAAGACAAATTAATAAATTAGTACAAATTGGAATTGCACTCACCTGGAAAAGCTGCTAATGTTGAAGTGTTGAACGTGACGGCGATCATTGCAAGGAGGACAGGAAAAGAAGAAAAACAAACACACAATATTAGTCAATGATTACAACCAACAAGGCTTCCAAATGATCACGTGCCTGGATCAAAGGTCTACCACGCTCTTTTTCTGCTTATCTGTATAAATCACTGCGCCATATTTAATAGCGGTAGTAATAACATTTGTAGAAGCAGAAGTAGTAGTAGTAACAGTAGTATTAACTTCAGAATCAAGTTGGCACTTTCATCGTTTGCATGGCTGTATACAATAATGCACACAAATGAGGTTCATTGTCAAGAAAATGTAAGCCCATGGTCTAAATATATACCAACAATGAGGCTGATCCCTCCATTGCCATCAAGAGATCACGAGACCCCTTGCTAGGGTTTTCTTCTGACAGTTGCTAGTCACAAATGCATGGATGATAGAAGAAGGAGGAGAACAAAGAGGATGATTAGAAGAAGAAGGAGAAGGAGAAGAAGAAGAAGAAGAAGAAGAAGAAGACAGAAAATACAAGAAGGAGAAGATGAAGAAGACCGTGGAAGAAAAGAATGAAAAAGAGGAGAAGAACAAAGTGAAGATAAAGAAAGTGAAGATGAAGAAAGAGAAGGAGAAGACGAAGCAGAAGGAGGAGTAAGAAGGAGAAGATGAAGAAGACAGTGGAGAAAAAGAATGAAAAAGAGAAGAAGAACAACAAACAGAAGATGAAAGAGAAGGAGAAGACGAAGCAGGAGGAGGAGGAGGAGGAGGAGGAAGGAGAAGATGAAGAAGACAGTGGAGGAAAAGAATGAAAAAGAGAAGAAGAACAACAAAGAGAAGATGAAAGAGAAGGAGAAGACGAAGCAGGAGGAGGAGGAGGAGGAGGAGGAAGGAGAAGATGAAGAAGACAGTGGAGGAAAAGAATGAAAAAGAAAAGAAGAAAAAGAAGAACAAAGCGAAGATGAAGAAAGGAGAATGCAAAGCAGGAGGAGGAAGAAGAAGAAGAAGAAGAGGAAGAAGAGGTGGAGAAAGAATGGTCATTGAAAGCATAGTTGAACTGCACTGACTAGGTTTCCGGTTGATGCCAAGGATGGTCTCCATGGGCACATCCAGGCGTGGGATGGTCAAGGTGCTGGGCGGCAGCATGATCTCCCTCAAACTACCAAACTTGCACTCCACCGGCAGGCTCTTGTAGCAGGTTGCATGGGCCTGGTGGCATATTACACACCATGATGATGTTACAACAACAAACTCCACTGCCCAATGAAATTAAAAATCACTGCCTGGAATTGATACTGCAAACACAAGCAAATATAAAACAATTACACAATGATGTAAAGAAACAAATATAAAGGCACATTTATGACTTTTATCGGACAATAAAGTTAAAATTTTTTGTATTGCATTGTATTGTATAAGATTCACTGTAAAATGGCTAGTATAGCTCTTTTAGCCAGTAAGGAAATATTTGTCAAACTCTTCAGATCGAGCGTCAACATTGGCAAGTCACGCACTTTTCCAGGAGCAGACATCGGAAGTGAACACTATCTTGTGATGATGTCTTTCTGGCTCCACTTAAAGAAAGTAAACAAAGCAAAGTGCACCAGACTGAAGTTCGACCTGGACAACCCGCAAGACCCGGAGGTGGCAGAAATATTCCAAGCCACAATTGGAGGGAGAATTTGCACCACTGCTCATTTTGGGGGCTGGTGAAGTAGATGTCAAAACCATGACCATCACCTTCAACTCAGCTGTGAAAGATGCCACCACTGAGATCCTTGGCAAGCACCACCCAAAGAAAAAAACTGTCGATCATTTCTAAACTTTTGGACCTGTGTGACAAAGAGAGATGAACAGAAAAAGAACATCTCATAGGAAGCTGACGCCTACCGAAAAATCAACAGTGAAATTTAAAAAGGCATGCGCACAGCAAAGCTGAACTGGATAGAAGATCAATGCCAGAAAATAGAGAAGAGTCTGAACAAGAACAACTCCAATTCCAAAAGAACAGGAAGAAGGCCTACCAGACTGTGAAACGGCTTACAAGTGATAAACAGCCCAAGGTCTCCATGATCCAAAGCATGTATGGCTTGTGCCTTACAGAAGACAGGCATGAGAGATCTAAGAATATTGAAATTAACAGAAAATTTAGCAGGGGTATGCGGACCAGTCGAGTAAAGGGGTGAAACCCCTTGTGGGGTTCAAGCTAAATGTTTTTCATATTACTGACTGACATCTGAGCTGTGAAAAGAAGCACATTGTTTTGTCACCAATCACTTATAATCAGAGTCAAACACTGAAGCTGTGCTGACGGTTGTTTAGGTGTACATTGGAACATAAGCAAATGGCATTATTTATTCATAGTTCCTATAATTATAAAGAAATTTACTAAAATTAATAAAAAGAAACATGCTGAAAATGTAGATGTTCGGAATCACTGTCTGTCAACTCTATTCAACACTTGCTGAAGACTACACATGTAACAGAAAGGAAATACTTGTGGTCCAAGGTTGGGTTGAAAAAGGGTATAGTTTAATGAATACGTTAATGTATAATTATGAAGTGGTGCCATGTGGGATGGTGTTGGAGTATGCGTAGTATAGATGGTGGATATTACACGTACGAGCCACAACACACAACTGGGCCGGGAAGGTGTAATACAGGAAGTAGGCTGTATTTAATGAACATCAGAAGATCAAGTACACAACTGAGAAACACTCTCCTTTACCCACGTCAAACTCCAGTTTCTGACACTTCCTTTCTTGTCCAAATATCTCGCTTTTTCACTCGATTTCAACTTCCGAAACAACACGTTGATGATGACAAGGCACAGGTAAACAGGAACAGGAAATTCCCAAATTGTTTGTTTCAAAGCGTAGAAGCCAATAGCGTTAACTAAGAGCACCATTCTCAAATGGCTTGATATTATTAAAACTTCTCTTTGATCAATTTGAGGATAATCTGCTTTGGAAAAAAAATTGTCTGCTCAAGACATTGTAAAACAAAACATCACTCCCCAAAAAGACTTGAACAGCTGGTACAGAAGCTTGACACCACCTCCAGTGCCTTTGGAATGGAAATAAGTGCAGAGAAGACCAAAATGATGACCAACAACACCAATGGCATCAACAAGGACATCAAAGTACAAGACCAATCCCTCAACACGGTGCACAACTTCAAATATTTAGGACTAATTGTATCAGACAATGGATCCCCACAGAAAGTCCTCTCCAGAATAGCAAAAATAACTGCGGCCCTGACAAGGTTGAAGCCCAATTCGAAAGGCAGGACCATCAGTCTACACACCAAGATAAGGTTGCTGCGCTCCCTTGCAATCTCCATCTTCCTATACTCTTGCAAAACATGGACCCTTATAGCAGATCTACAACAAAGAATACAAAGCATGAAGATGAGGTACTACAGAAGACTTCTGGGCATTTCCTATACCCAGCAAATCACCAACAACGAAGTCCAACAGACCAAACCACTGGACAACACGACGACACGCTCAGTGATGAAGAAATGGAAACTCTGTTGGTATGATCACGTCACCAGAGCATCAGGCCTCGCCAAGACCGTCCTGCAAGGCACAGTGCAAGGAGGCAGAAGAAGAGGGAGATAGAAAAAGAGGTGGGAAGACAACATTTGAGAATGGACTGGCTTGACACAGATTGAACCTCTGAGGGCTGCTGAGGACTGAGAAAAATGGAGTCTGCTAGTTAAAAGATCATCTGAGGTGTCCCAAACGACTTTCAAGTTATGGGATAGGATAGGAATATTTATTACTAGGTCATGGAAAACACAACGATGCCATGCATGCAAGATGGCACATTTTTGCACCACAGTCATGGTGCAACATAACATGGACATTGAAGTTTAATGTCCACATCCTCCATTGGCGATATGGCAGAGACAACCATCTGAAAGACAAGGGACAGGGACCTAAATCAACACTGAACCACCACAACAATCACTATTCTAAGGGTGACAGAGGACGTCATGAGATTCTAGCCTGGGTCATCATCAGCGTGCCAGGTTCAGCACACAGTTCTGCCCTTTACAAATGAACATCATTATCATCAAGTTATTTTGTCTGAAAGTGAAACGCAGAATTCTGTTTGCCAATAACACTTAACAAAAATAGCATAGAGATTAAAAAAATAACGGTTTATTAAATACGTCAAAAATCTGATAAATAAATACATGCTGTTTACAAAAACAGCATAAATGTACATGAAATATTTCTATTTTGTACTCACAGTGACGCCGCACCATTCACATCTCATTCCTGCCAGGCACTCGGACGACCAGCACGTCTTTTTACAGGAAACACATTTGGAGTTAGGCGGAAGATTCCCCTCTCGCCAATGGTGATATTGCACTATGTTAGCCTGCCGAGGACAGACATGACACAGAGCTTAAAATGGTCCTCCAAGAAAAAAAGAGGAAAATTAGCGCGTTTTCCCAACTATGTAGGGGGTACATCAGATGAGAGTGCGAAGCACTCGAACTTCCTAGGGTGGTCAGGGGGCATGCTCTCCCGGAAAATTGTTGAAATCTAGATTAAAATATGTGCAATCTGGTGCATTCTGGAAGTATTCTAAAAAATAAATTGTTATAATAATTTAATTAACTGACAAACATTTTATTTCTTTGATATTAATTTTGGTTACCCTTGGAATAGGTACATAGTCAGTCAGGGGGAAGAGGGGGTTTCTGGGCAGCAGGACCACCCCTTGGGTCTGGCCCTGTCTAAAGTAGTCTGGGGATATGCTCCTCAATAATTTTTATTCAGAATCTAGCTCAAAATCTGTGCACTTTTTTGTGATGGGCAGTAGTGTTTACCCCTTTACTGCTGAGTATAAATGCACCTTGTAAAATATAC
The DNA here is from genome assembly GCA_036898135.1 of Oncomelania hupensis. NCBI lineage: Eukaryota > Metazoa > Mollusca > Gastropoda > Littorinimorpha > Pomatiopsidae > Oncomelania > Oncomelania hupensis. The sequence goes on along the minus strand of CM072526.1, from coordinate 5,872,590 downwards.
GCCAGGGAACAAATTAATGTAATTTACTTGTTTTGTTCTTTTTGCTAGATTTAAGAAACTACTAGGAGTAAAACACTTAAATTTAACACAATTAATCAGTGTGTGTTGTTGACTGCTTCCAACAAGTCCAAAGAGATTTATCAACATAAATTATTTGGAATATGCTGACCTATTAGCTCAAACTTTTCTTCTCCATCTGGACTCAACTGAACCTTTACTGATTTTTTAGTCCATTACCACCGCCACTTATTCTTTGCGGAACTGTCATCAAAAGAATCTCCCCGGTTCACAATCGTTGCCCCCGCCATTTTGACTATTAGCAAAGAATGTAGCTAGCAAACCAAACAAAATAACCAACTGATGACTTGAGCTATTTGAGAATCATAACCATTTGCGAATAAAGCGCACCTTATTCTTCTCAATTTTTATTGAGAAGGGTATATTTTTTCCGAGGAAATTTTTTTTTTTCCCGAGGAAGAAGATCACTTTTACGAGGAAAACCTCGGATCCGAGGAGGATTTTAAGCCCTGACGACAGCTTAGCATAGGAAACATCCAAGCTGACCTACTCATCCAAACAAAGTCCACCAACAGTGGTAACGCCATATGATAATTGTGCAAGCCTGTGTATTGATGGGAAATGAGAGATAGGTCTGTATACAAAGAGTGTGTGTAAAGGAGAGAGACATGACAGGAGAAGGTAAAACAATGTACCTTCTCTCTGTTAGGTTGGTAGGTGGAACACTCCATGCAGTCACTGACCACAAAGTCCTGACAATCCAGGTGTGCATAATATTCACAGACTGAAACACACAGCATCATCATCAACTGCATAATCACCATTGTCATCATCATCATCATCATCATCATCATTACCATCACCACCACCACCACCATCATTTATAGCAATATACAAATCAACATCTCCATTGTTTACAGCTGGTCCAAAAGAAGAAAAAAAAACTGCACTAAAAGCAGCAAGTAAACGGTATAGAGAGATCTACCAGGCAATAACATAAGACCAAGTTAAAATGATCAATCTTAACCGCTTTATTTGACATCATGGGATCTGTCTGGTGCAGTTGTTATGGCGCTTCTGTTAATGCCTTGTGGAACTGTCTTGAAGAGGACTGCAAAAATTTGACCATGCTCACAGTATGCTCTGAGATGTCAAGTTTTTTTAAGATGCTAACTTCGGTATACAAGTAGCACAGGAGCCTAGATGTTCAGGTAGATTTTAAATAAGAAAAAAATGAATTAACTTGTAGGACATTGTTATAAGTAACCAGCAACAATGGAGAGGGATCAAGGGTGAGTGGAATTTGAAAAGATACAAAAAACTCACTTTCACAGCGTATGGCTGTGCTGTCCTCAAGTCGTTTGCGACAGACACAGCAGAATTTCCGTTTGAAGTGACCAGGCTCTGACCAGCAGTGGGCCACTGGGTTCTGCAGGACAAGCACATCAATGCTAACAATAAACCATCTAAGGGGTCATTCAAACAACAGGCACATCGATGTAAGGTTGTAATGTAAAATAACAACAAACAATATTCAGGCAGACTTCAATGCTGACAATGAAATATAAATATATGTTAATTTAAACACCACATTGCAGGAAAATAGTTTTTTTGGTTTTTTTAGCAACTTACAAAATACCAAACTTGGAGCTACAAATCACAAACCACACTAATTTCACCGAAGAAGGTGACGAAGATAGTGTTTTGTAAATGAGAATGATTTTGATGACAACGTGAAGAAGATGAAGAGAAGAAAGAAGATAGAAGAAGAAAGAAGAAGACAATGATGATGATGATGATGATGATGATGATGATGATGATGATGATGATGATGATCAAAATCTTAAGAAGATGAAAGACACGAATGAAGAAGATGACAGAAGTGCCAGCAGATGATGAAAGGATGATGACAACAGCTATGACAATGCTGTAGGTGTAGATGATGACAATGATGCAGAATGAGTATGACCACATTCACGTCATTGACAATGATGATGATGATGATGACCACATGGACAATGATGATGATGACGATGATCACACTGACAATGATGACGAAGATGATGATGATGATGATGATGATGATGATGATGATGATGATGATGATGATGATAACGGCAATGATGGGGCAATAAGAAAACAGCACTTACCTTGATTAGACTGGTGGCAATACTAGAACATGGGGAGACAACCGTTTTCATGCATCGATCATGGACCACAAAATTGCAAACTGCAACAAAACAAAATTCACAACGCTTTAATAAATATTATAGTATACAATTGCTTCACAATGCACACAAATAATAAAACTACAATGTTTAACATTGACAGCCACCAGCTTTACAGCGGCTGGGGATGAGTACCCCAGAATCAATGGTAGGGGAAGAGAGTAGGTGAAGAGAGGTAAGGACCTAATTCAATGAAAATTGTTCCAAGAAACCAACCATGTCAACCATCACTCTCAGGGCTAACTGTCAGGATGTTGCTGAGGACATGGTGCTACTGCATCAACAGGCTGCTTTCAGTCCTGGCATAAGGATGGTTAATGCTTCGTGGCCATTGATAGATGTGAGAGAGTGAGTGAGTGCAAAGCCTGTGAGAAAGCAAACAGGTGTTTTCATGTCTACATTGAGGGCAAATTCAGGTGACGGAGGCCCTGTGTAACAACTGGGTGACACAGTGGCGTAGTGTTTTCATGTCTACATTGAGGGCAAATTCAGGTGACGGAGGCCCTGTGTAAGAACTGGGTGACACAGTGGCGTAGTGTTTTGGGCACACACTAGACAAATGTTTAATGAAGCCTCAGTCATGCGAACCCGGTTAGTACTTGGATGGGTGAATGTGCTTGGAAGGCAAACCACCAAATGACACAAAGAATAAAACAGTAATGCACCCAGGTCTGTCTAGAGCCATGTTAAGGTAAGGCAGCGTAGGAGGAGATGGAAACATCCCTAATAAAACTGCCCCAGAGAAAAGAAATGTCCCAAACGTCTCCTCACTGAGCTTTATATTTTACCAATAAAAAACAGGCAGGGATTAATCTTGACAGTGACCATGATAGGTCATTTGACCAGTTCACAGGAAAAACAATAGGTCATTTTGGAAAGCAATAAGTCACACAGTCTCATTGAGTCATTCGATCGCTTATCAGTACAAATGGTACAAAATAACTCCCCGAGTCTCTCTCTCTCTATTTAAAATTCGGGCATTAGTGACAAATCTGAATTCCGTTTAAAACAGTAATAAACATGATAAATCGAGCGATAAAGATACAGATACTAGTACAGTTGTAGTAACACTAAGAGTAAGAGATCGAGAAAATAATAAATAAATATTATACACTAATAATTATACTACTACCAATGAAGAATTGCCCTATAAACTAAAGTAATGGAGCCTGCGGCTGAAGCACATACTGCAGGAAGAGTTATTTTTACCCTGTTTGAGTATTAAACATGGTACAATTTAACTATAAAAGAAGGAAAGAAAACAAAAACAACAGAAGACAAGTGTCGACCGGTTTTGGTCTCAAAGACCTTTATCAAGACATTTCATGATGCTGCCGACATTTTTTATGTTTCTATGGAAAAGTACAGGTCCATTCTTTAACCTTATTTAATTACCTCCACAAAATAAAATAAAAAAGAAATAATTATAAAAATAATACTTACTAATGAATAAAGAAATGAACACAAATAAATTAAATAAAATAAATAATTAAATAAAAAATACATTAGTTTAAAATAATCCACAAACAAATCATCTACGTCATGTGTGACATCATTAGTACACACTACACAATCTGTGCACTGCCAAAAGAGGGAGACAATCCAACAGTGCCAAAGTACATACATGTAAATAGATCCGTAAATTATTAGTTAGATAATAATAATAATAATAATAATAATAATAATAATAATAATAATAATAATGAAATTACTAATAATTTAATAATGTGCATCTTTAAATGAAAAAACAAAACAAACTAGGCTATAGTATTACTAATACTATATAGGCCTAAACACCATGTTTTTTTTCGGAGGCATTTTTTTGTTTGTTGACAAAATGGAATCGCAAACTAGATCTACACTGTGACTGTCAATGCGTTGGCGCGTTGCATGTCAGCAATGAAAACTATGGATCGGAAAAGTTTGTATTATACTGAAAGGGTAAATAATTTCGTTTCGGTAATGGTTGTGCTAAGTTTTATTGAGTTCGCAGTTTGTATAGAACTTTTTAAATGACAAATCTTCGCAAAGTTTGACCGCCCGATCGTAAAATCAATAGGTCACTTGACCAGCTGGCTGGCAAACCAATCGGTCATTTCAGATTTTTATGCGTCAATGACCAATGACCGACGCCAAGAATAAACCCTGAACAGGTAACCTTTCACTTACAAGAACTTAGCTAGTTTGTTGTTTTTCTCTCAAGAGGATAGCGGGAGTTTGCCAGGGCTGTGCTAGCTCTTGCCAGATTAGTTCAAAACTTATAATGATGATGTACAGTGCTGGGTTTGCCATTTTAACTGGAGAAGTGTGTGTTTGATCTTCACTGCCACCATACCTTGGTATCCTTTGGTGACAGACCCATCATCCAAGGAAAAGGGAGACAATAAAGTTGTGTAGCACAGCAGTGATAAAGGTGTCTTGCCCGAAGAGCTAGGACTGGAGTTATTGATAGCGTGTTGCAGATAATCCTTATTAGAGGTCCTCCTCTATGGAATGAGGGAATGATTGGAAAGATCTACCTCGCCTTCTCTTCCTCCAATGCTTTGCATTTGTGCACTCCAACAACACAGTTTTCTCTTTTCCCATACATAGTGGAAAAGCCATACATACAGTGAAGTCCGGGTATAACGAATCTCAAGGGGGGGGAATTTCGGGTTCGTTACAAGCGGGATTCGCTGTAGAGATTTGTACTGTAAACGGAAGTACACACCGGTGATGAGTACACATCACAACATACAGTACGTAGATCGATCTAGGCCTACGAAGTTTATCAACAATGACTTCATTCAAGGCTATTTATAGCAGCCAATGACAGTTATGACTTCAAGGCCTGGTTGACCTATGTACGAACTGGCATGCTTCTGCTGCTGTTCGTTACTGGCGATGAGCCAATTGAGGCAAAGTAGGCCAAGGGAATACGCAAAGGGTTCGTTACAAGCGGAGATTCGTTATTTGCCTAGCTGGATTTGTTCGTTATAGGAAGGGATTAAATAGTAAGACAAAGAAGGGAGTGTGTCGGAAAATGGATGGTGGTACGCTAATCGCGGGTGTTCGTTATTCCAAGGTTCGTTATAGGTGGACTCCACTGTATCTACATCATCCCTCACAGCAAAGCACCAATATAATAATAATTATAATCAATTATTCTTTAACTTTTAGAATATTTATAATTACATTTATAAACCAAACAATTGAAATAATTGAATAGATCTCAAATACTGCCTGCTCCGGGAACTCAAGGCTTAACCTACCTTAACCAAAGTAAAACTTAGGTCTGACACAGATCTGCTAGCAGGTCAAGGCAAAAGCAACAGCAATGAACTCCAGTCTTCCCCAGCACAGGAGATAAAAGATGATGTACAACAGTCAGCACTAGTCCAGTCAACAATGAAGTTTAATTATCGTCCACATCAGCCAGAAAGGGACAACCATCCCAGAAAAAGGAGGAATAAGCGACCAAAATCAATACTGAACCACCAAAGCAATAATAATGCTAAAGTAATACAAGAAATTGCCACTTTCGTCTGATCCATTATGGGATTCCAAACCTGGCTTCCTGGGCATGCCAGATGAATGCTCTACTACTGAGCCAAGGCAGTGGGTCAAACTAGTATTACCATAACAAAACCTAATACAGTCATAATAATAATAATAATAATAATAATAATAATAATGTGACGACACGAGTTTTCAACACGTGCTAGAGACGGCTATATATTGTGCATAGTTGCACATCTCTAATACACAGTGTACATAGATATCAGCAGTTTCTTTTACTGCGTATGAAAGATGTAAGTATTTGTGGTTTCACGTTCATAACGCGGATAGGGCATATGCAGAATTAGGAAATGGGGTTACTGAGCTCGACTCGAGTTTGTCCTGTGTGCTGGTATGTGATTTAGCTAGGAGAGTCATTTTGGTTGCTTATGCATGCAGTCGGACTTTAGACAGAAGTGACGTTGTGACTGTGTGTCAGGTTAGCGTAACGTCTTCTGGAAGGGTCTTTATTCGAAGTGTTTCGAACCACCCAAGGTCTTGTTGCCTCCGTCGGGACAAGGATGTTAAAAAGTCTGTAGTGGGAGGACTGTGACTGCCATCTATTGTGTAATATAGGTGTAGAGTTCTGTTCTAAAGCTGGGTGGCCCTTGATTGGGCACCTTCTAATGCTCAAGTACTTCGCCAGTATTGAGATGTCCCAGCCATAGCTAGCATTAGCCAGAAACGGATTTGAACTCTCAGACTAACCAGTGTGCTGTGTGTGTGTTATAGTGTTGTGCAGTGTACTGTGTGTCACAAGCCGAGGACATAGAGGTGAGTGTAAATCCTGCAATTCTTTTCCTTAGTGGCTGTGCTCCGAGTCTGCGTACGTGAATGAATGATGGTAAATGGATGTATTTTGGTAAATAGTTTATCGATTTTATATGATTTTCATATGATTTTCTTGGTTTAACGTTTGTATAAATAATGTCGTTGCTGTTGTTGCCAAGTGGGTCAAAGGGTGACAACGAAGTATGCATGTTAGAGAGAGAGAGAGAGGGGTGATTAATGTGATGAAAGGGAGACAATGTACTGCGTTGGAGAGGGGTGATGAAGGAGATGAATATGAGGGAAACGTGTTTGTATTATAGTGTGATAGAAACAATTGTGAATGGGAAAAGATAATGTATTATAACGTGAAGGTGTGATTGAGATGAATCGCCATGGTGTGAATGGGATTGCAGTTGTAATAATCATGTATAGTTATATAAACAACCATGTATCATGGAAGAGATAGAATTATAGAATTAAGAAATGCATTGTGTTTTGAGATGCATGTATAAACAGGTCAAGAGGGTGGACGGCGAAAGGCGTATTCTGTTATGAAGTGTTAAGTTTTTGTGGACAAGATAGTGAGATTCCTTATTTGTCCACAGGATTGGGCTTCGATTGTAGTTCTCTCCTGTTTTATCTACTGGTACCACTACTGTTACGCCCTACTACTGGTGTAATTCTGCGACGCCTACGTGTCTCTGCAGTATCACTGTGACGGGTGACGTCAGCTTTGAGACCTCTACCCTTGCAGCTGAGGGGTTGGATGTTGCTTGGGCTCACCGCCACCACCGTTACGTCCACTTTTGTTGTCGGCGCCTCTGCTGGGGAGTGACCCTCCATCACTGCCAGACCTACCATTGCTTCGGACGAGACGTTCCAAAAGCTACAGGATCTCAGCTACACCGCATCCACACACATACATACAGATTCGCATTCACACACCTAAAAACATATCTAGTGTAAATTACTTTCTTACTTGAGTAATTAACTGCAGTATTACTCCGAGCTCATTTAATCGATAGGTTTCGAACATTGACTTTGAACTGTAAGCCAGCTAGTTCCATACGTTTGAATTTCAAGAATTTTTCCTAATTGTGGATTTAATGTTGAATTGTGGTTATTTGAAATTTAACTGATTTTCATTGTTGTTGCATATTGTTGTGGGTATTCTGTTGTGTATAGTTCTGGGGTTTTCAGTTAGACAAGGGAGGTAATTGTTTAGTAAATACTGGGTTGGGGGTCTTAATAGGGGTTGAGGGTGGTTTCGTATCCCATATCCTGTGGGTGTGTGTGGCATTGTTGAATAAAAGTGTGTGATTGTTCATCTGGCATTTTGTGTTAGTTTTTTTTATTTGAGTTTCTATCCTTCCACTCGTTCTTTGAGCTGAACGTCTCTGAACCCGCTCGGGTGACGCGACAAATAATAATACAGGATAATATAACACGCCTTTCCATCAACCAAATTAAACCATGGCGATCTAAAGAGATCGCCACTACACAAGTCGGAATGAAAATCAATGACTGTTTATTTTTGAAAAATTTACATTAGATCCTATCCTATCCTGTCTCGTAACCCGGAGGTCATAGGGGTACCACAGATGATTGTTTAACCAGCATCCATCTTTCTCTGTCCTCAGCAGCCCTGATGGCTTCGCTCAGTGTCAAACCAGTCCATTCTCAAATGTTGTCCTCCCACCTCTTTTTCGGTCTCCCTCTTCTTCTACCTCCTTGCACTGTACCTTGCAGAATGGTCTTTGCAAGGCCTGAAGATCTGGTGACGTGGCCATTCCATCGGAGTTTCTGTTTCTTCACCACTGTGAGCAGGTCATCGTGTTGTCCAATGGCTTGTGTGATGGTCTGTCAGACTTCGTCGTTGGTGATGTGTTGGGTATAGGAAATGCCCAGAAGTCTTCTGTAGCACCTCATCTCCATGCTTTGTATTCTTCATTGGAGATCTGCTGTGAGGGTCCATGCTTCGCAAGCATATAGGAAGATGGAGATGACAAGGGAGCGCAGCAGTCTTACTTTGGAATGTAGACTGATGGTCCTGTCTTTCCAAATGGGCTTCAACCCAGCAGTTGTTTGTGCGATCCTGGAGAGAACTTCCTGTCGGGACCCATTGTCTGATACAATGGCTCCTAAATATTTGAAGCTATGCACTGTGTTGAGGGATTGGCCTTGGACTTTGATGTACGTGTTGATGCCATTGGTGTTGTTGGTCATCATTTTGGTCTTCTCTGCACTTATTTCCATTCCATAAGCTCTGGAGGTGGTGTCCAGCCTCTGTACCACTGTTCAAGTTCTTGTTCCTCTCCAGCCAATCCATCAATGTCATCCGCAAAACAAAGATTGGAGATTGCTCTACCCCTATGCTGATTGTGCCTTTGCGCTCTAGGAATATGTTGAAGAGTGTTGGAGAGAGTAGGCATCCTTGACGCACACCGATTGTTGTTCTGAACCAGTTCCCGATGACGCTGTTATGAAGGACTGCACTGGTAGCCTTGTCATACAGGCTTTTGATGACAATAATTTTAGGGCTGATGTTGTACACTTTCATTGTTGCCCATAGAGCTGCATGCTAGACTCAGTCAAACGCCTTCTTGAGGTCTATGAACACATGATATAGATGTTGTTGGTGCTGTAGGTATTTCTCACAGATTATTCTGAGGTTGAAAATCTGTTCAGTGGTACTTCGCCCTGCCCCGAATCCTGCTTGTTCTTCAGCTATGATTTGTTCAGCTTGGGGTTTCAACCTGTTGAGTATTATTTTCAGGAGGACCTTGCTGGGATGACTGATGAGGCTGATGGTGCGGTAATTTCACACTCCTGAAGGTTACCTTTTTGAGGAAGTGATGAATGTGAATGTTTATAGGGTCCAGCAGACTGCCAAGAGCCGAATCAGGACCACACAAAATTAAAGAAAATCAGACTAAACTACTAACATTCAAATATGATAAAAGATGTACATAAATCCAGCATTACTAATAAAATTTAACCCAGAATATAAACAAAACGACATGACCTATATGCGATTAAAAAAACCAACATCATGTAAAAATTGAAACAGGTGTTTACTATTGCAAACTTTTAAAATCTCATTAAAAGATATTAAACCAAAATATATTTCTCTTTCATCAACCAGATCAGCACATTCAGACATAAAAGGGCAGACGGAAAAGGACTTGTCACATGAAAAGTTTAAATTGACTGCATCCAATATCATTATTGAAAAAAGGGAGGAAACCGGAGTATGCGGAGAAAACCCATGGTGTCCTGAAAAAGTCTCACACCCCTAAGTCACGCAAGTTCGTCCCACATGGGGTTCGAACCCGCATTCTTTGGCATAAGAAACCAGCTTTAACTGATTTAACAGAACTCTCCCCCCTCCCCCCATCCTCCTGTCTATTAGAATCAAGGAAACATCTTTAACAACTAACCTGGGCACATAGAATGGACGTCAGCAAATTCAGGGATAACACCAAGAACAACTTCAAAATCTTACTGATAGATATGAATGTTGTGTTGTGCTGTACTGTATTGCAGTGTTCCCTCCACAAAAAAATCAATAAAGAGTCCATGCGACCTGCTCTCAGTTATCAAAATGTAAGAGTCCTTTTGCAAATTTTGAGAGCGCCCAATTTGGTGAGCAGCGTCATGATTATATCGAGGAAGGATACGATGTGCACATGCGATTTTAAAGAACAACCTGCTACATAAATTGAATCGTCTGCTATGAAAGTCCTCATTGGGGGCTTGCAGTGAATTAGTTGGCCACCCATTTGTCATACTTTAGACTTCAGCGATTTGGAGAAAATGTGTACTTGCGCAGGACGCACACTTGCGCTTTTTTTTTTATTTTGTGTAGAATTGAATTCCAATTGTGTGTAATCAGAAATACATGTACTGGTATTGCATTGTATTGCATTGAATTGTATTAAATTGCAATGAAAAGCCAAAAGCTATACCCATCGCCGTGGCTCGATGGTAGAGAGTTTGGCTGGCACACTGTTGAACCAGCTTGGAATCCCATGGTAGGCAAGATAAAAGCAGCTATTTGCTTTGGAGGTTCAGTGTTGATTGAGGTCCATACCCCTCTTTCCTTTGGCACTTATCCCTGTCTTCCACATCGCCAACAGCGGCTGTAGATGTTACACTTCAATGTTCCTTCAAACCCAAAGCTGACATTGTGTCAGTGTGCCACTGCTTTATACCATTTGGATGCTATTCTGAACTTGAGACCACAGCTCCCAGGGTTGCACAGAGCATACAAATAGGGGCCTCTAAGGAACTCATTCAAATCAGCACAAAGAGTGTCCACATGCAAGACATAATAAGGGGTATGAAACCGTACAGACAATTGGGCACAGAATGCCATTGGGCAACCCTGTGGTTGGAGATCAGCGTCCTCAAGTTACACTCCATTCAATACACACTAAATGAGGTCTTCTTGCTCTCAAGTCTCAGCAGCTGTTGAGCAGGCCTAGCCACTAAGCCAGCATGCTGACGGCATACAGGTTGTTGACAATGGCTGATAACTGTGGTCAATAGCTCTGCGTTTGCATCAAACATGTATCGTCATCCTCAATGTGGCACAATGTCATTACTGAACTCTGACCTCATCTCTGTGACTACAGCAGTCCATAAGGGCCCATCACTTGACACTTGGTCATATGCCTTCTTATGACTTTTGACAACTGAGCTTGATGTGTCGACACTCCATCCACTGCTTCTCATGACCTGCTCCTATGCTTCTATCCACAATGTGTACGCTCTGTTCAACCCTGAAAAGGTAGAAAGGGCCTAATACTTGTGATAGCTAACTACAAACAATTGATGTTGATGCTGAATAGTTGATGTTGAACACCTGTACAGCACATTTTTCCATGTTATGGTAGCATGCTCAGTGCATTAGACTTGAAAAAAAACAATGACAGAAAAATAATTGGGAGGGGGGAGGAAGGGGGAGTATCAATACAACAGTAGTCAAAGAGGTTCAACTTAAAAAGCCAAGGTGTTGGGGCTGTCGGGCAAAACCATTATTTCTGCTTAGACTGGAATTTTGTACCAATGCACTGGCTGTCATGATTCATGACAATGCCAGCGTACATGGTTTCATGACAACGCCAGAATTCATAGTGTCATGATACCAGGGTGCATGGTCCCATGAAAACTTTTTACGATCAGACCTGCCTAGCTTTCGCCCTTGCATGTATTTTTACGCATTTTTGGTCCAGAGTACACAAATACGGTTTGTCTGCTCAAAATACGCATTTACACTGTTATCAAATAGGATTTTTATTTTCTACAAATGTTTTCAAACAAATTCAGAGTCCGATCCACTTGTTTTCTCGCTAACCGTTCTCAGTGGGCATGCTTGAACAAGAATTCTCGTTACGCGAGAGATGTGGTGCGCATTGGCTAGGAGGAAATGGCGCCAAAAAACACAGGCGCATGAAACCAAAGCAAACAGCAGAAACGAGTTGAAAGATTGAAAGATACGGCAAAGACGCAGGTTAACATCAAACAGAATTCAACAAGGACTATACCCAACATTTTCCAAGAATTGCTGACTCAAGAAAAAGTCTTCATCAGGCGTACTGCACCGTGTGCAGATTTTGGAGTTGGCTGATGACATACAGCAGCACATTGAATCCGCAGGCCACAAGCAACACTGGTGTTAGTCATATTTTTGCCACTGTCGTAAAAAAAAGTTCAAGAGAAAGAAGTGCAACAGTTTAGCAATGTAAAAGCAGAGATGAAAATGGCTACAACGATATCGAAATTAAACTGAAAAAAAAGGAGAAAGATTGAGAGAGCACTACTTTTGGCAGTGCTTGCGTTGTGTACATGTATGGCAGGACGTGAGCAAGTTGATCATAAGTAAGGAATGTGTAAAGGTAATGGGACAAAAAGGTAAGAGAGACAGAGTGGTTTAAAATGTAATGTGTATATGTGTTCCTTTTGAAATGAACATAACACTTTTATGTTCTTTATTGCACATTGCTCAATATGTAAAATTACAAAAAATACGCATTTTCATGCAGCTATTACGCAAAATGACCTCCTGGGAGTAGGCACCTCTGTACACTGAATCGAATTGCCTTAATTGCCAATGTGGGTGCAACTTACTTGATATCTAATAACATTACCACCGATGAACGAAAATAGTTTATAAGCCTTTTCCACGCAATAAACTATCAAGTATGACATGGGTGAATGTAAAGCGGGAACGTTTCCATCACACTTTTCTCCAAGCACTAGACCTTCAGGTCCCTCTGTGCTGGAATTTACCCACTAAAATACAGCAAAAAGTAAATCCCTTCCTGTAATCTTTTGGTCATTGGAGAAAGCTCCCTTTTCTCTGGCCCAGCTTAATGAGGGCAGTGCCCATCTCCTCTTCCTTGCTGCTTTACCTTCCCCAGAGCCAGAGCCAGAGCCAGGTACCCATTCACAGCTGTGGACTGGGGTTTGTTGTGCGCTTGCTTCATTCTGTATAATATCCTTTGGTGGTTGCCTTCCATGTATTTTCACCCATCCAAGTACTAACCCGGGCTCAACATTGCTTAACAAAACATTTGTAGACGTGGCCAAACCCCTGCATTACTACGCCATCCAAGTGTAGTGAATGTAGCAGTACTCACAGACCATACTAATACATTGAAATGAGAGATTGCTGCATGTAGCAGTTCCCACAGACCATACCAATACACTAAAATGAGAGATCGCTGCTTGTAGCAGTTCCCACAGACCATACCAATACATTGAAATGAGAGATCGCTGCATGTAGCAGTTCCCACAGACCATACCAATACATTGAAATGAGAGATCGCTGCATGTAGCAGTTCCCACAGACCATACCAATACATTGACATGGGTGCCACCAAGAAATTTTCCAAAATCTGAAGGCAGGGGTCCGGGGCCGCCCAGGCCTCGATGGGGTCCCGGCGTAACGCTCTGGTAGGAGGTTAGGGGGGGGGGCAACGCCACCCGATAGAAAATTTTTACAATATTTAAAGCCAATTTAGAGGCCTCTTGTGAAAGCTGAAGAATGATTTACTACTATACATACAAGACACTCACATAGAACAAGAAAAAAACTACATAAAAAGACCAGGGCCTAACATTGGCAAAGGTGACTAAGTCCCCAGACTTAGTCAATGCAAATGGGAAACACATATGAACAATCAGAAGCATAGTTAAGATTGTTTAAACATTTTGTGAATGTGTATAAGAGGTGAGAGAAAGAAAAGCAAACACACACAAATATACACAATCAGGGGCGGATCTTTCCACTGTTGAGGGGGTGTGCACAGTGCACTAATGCAAAGTGGCGTAGCCACAAGCGCGAGCCTGCGAAGCAGGCGAGTGTACTAGGGCGGTCCGGGGGCATTGAAAATAATGGTTAAAATCTGTGCAATCTGGTGCATTTTGGGCATTATTTTAAGGACTGAAAATAGTATTGTTTTGTGCTAAAAGTCCTCTTTAAGTTTAGTCCCCCCCCCCTCCCACACACACACAAACACCCCTCTGCAAACTCTGATGATAAAATTTACAATAGCAGAACAGAGCTTATACAAAGACAGATAAAGTTACTGCAAATAAAACAAGAAATAGCCACTCACATCAGTTTTATTCAAAACTGACCTGATGCATGTACAAGTTTGGTCACACACACACAAAAAACCCCCACTAATTTGGAGGTACATGAAACTGTGTGGGGAGTGAGAATTAGTAATTTTATTTCTCTTCTTTCTTCTCCTTTTCTTCCTCATTTTCTTTTCTTTTTTTTTTTTTTTTTTTTTGGACCGCCAGGGGGGTGTGCACGTGCACAAGTGGCACAAGAACAAGATCCGCCCCTGCACAAGAACAAAAAGCATTGTTTTGTTTTTTTTCAAACCAGGCTGATCCAATTTTCTCAGCCACAACCGGCATTCATCGCCATCAGGATCAAACTTATCTGACATCCATTCACACCTCCACTTATTCTTCATTCCCTTATCTACCTCTCACGCTTTTTTCTTTCCAGTATCGGTATTTTCCTCTAAAAACGGCATGATTGGAACACAAAGTCACAATATCCATGCTTCAGTCTCACACCGGCCGGAAGTCATCAACCAGATACGCGGGTTATGCCCCTTTCAGCTGTGCATCTTTACACAAATCTGATACAAATCTTGTTTCGTTTACTTTTATATAATTTTTTTTAACGATTTTTTTTCCGAAAAATCGGATTTCCGATTGTAGGCTTCAGCAAAAATCTGATTTTCCGACTGTAGGCGGAAAGGTGGCACCCATGCATTGAAATGAGAGATCGCTGCATGTAGCAGTACCCATAGACCATACCAATACACTGAAATGGGAGGTCACTGCATGTACAGGAGTGAGATTTAGCGGTCGCCCGGTCGCCCGAGGCGACTTAAAACCAGCTCGGGCGACCTCACTTTATAATTGAGCCAGCCCGCCTGGCGACCTAAAAAAATGATACTACTTGCAGACTTTTAGAAGCTCGGTCCGAAGCGAGAGCGCTTATAGGTCACTGTTCGTCTGCTACGAGTATGAAGCATACGCGAGCATTATTTCCCTTTGCCTACTTCCCTTTTGCGCCAAGCGCGGTCTGCTTTGTTTGTGAAAAAGACACTCGCTACAAATTACGTGTATTGTCAAGGTGACGCGACGGTTGTTGATCCGAAAATGTGGAATTTTATTTCTGGGGTCAACGAACCCCCGCCAAAGAAGGCGAAATCTAGTTCGGAGAAGAAAAAGCGTGACAAAGAATATGAATCGAAGAGAAAAAGAAATTTTCAGACTGCATGGCTCAAACGTTCAGATGGAGATGATCGATCTTGGCTCATTTTCGATAAAGAAGTTGGTCTAATGCACTGTACACATTGCCGTAATACGCGATTGTCGGGCTGCCTAAAAACCATGCGGGCTACCTCACTTTACTTACTAGCTAGCCCGGCGGGCTAGTTAGTCTCCTGGGTTAAATCTCACCCCTGATGTAGCAGTACCCACAAACCATACCAATACATTGAAATGAGAGATCACTGCATGTAGCAGTACCCACAGACCATACCAATACACTGAAATGAGAGATCGCTGCATGTAACAGTTACATTACATTACATTACATGATTATTGCTATAGGTCCAGCAGACTCTTCCGAGCCAAATCAGGACCAGACAACCCCTGATCCGCATAAAAGATCTGCTGAAACAACCCTAGTGGTAAAACTGAAGGCACTCCACCAGCCAGTCACTTTACAATAAAGACATCCCATGCAGGGGACGCTGAGGCTATACTCTAATTTATCGAACCCCCGTTTACAAAAACAAAATAGAATACAAACATCATTATAAAATTTCAACAAAACACATACATATAAAATGCCTACATTACTAAATAATAACATCATAGGAAGCCCTAGTGACCACCTGGCAGAAAGCGTCCAATATTCCCAAGCTGATCCAACAGACCTCACACACAAATAAGGAGTTTTGTCCCGGAAGAGTTTTCAAGAAAAAAGGTAGATGACTGGTCTAGCAAAGAAGAAGATAGTATCGCAGATTGATAGAACAGAGCAGGAATGAAAAAGAACAAATGAGAAAGACAGCGACAGTGGGAATTTAAAGCACTAAATTTCCAGAAAGTGGGGATACTATTTATACTGAAACCCCCGGCACCCCAAAGGGGTGCATGTAGCAGTTCCCACAGACCATACCAATACACTGAAATGAGAGATCGCTGCATGTAGCAGTACGCACCTGTAGACCATACCAATACATTGAAATGAGAGATCGCTGCATCATATTTTAACAGTAATTTTTTATATTCTGTCCCAGAGTACACTACTCGTGGGTACATGTATGTATTTGGCTCTGTCTACAAAGTTGGTTCACTTTTTGTGACATGGGTGCCCAAAAATAAAAGTTGTCAAATACATACATTTTGTGGTTTATTTGAAAGATATGTATGTGTGTGATCATGCCATGCAGGTTAGAAGATAAGTTTTGACCTTATATGCATGTAGTCAGACCTTTAGTGTACACACTCAACGAAATGTCCAATGTAACACGGAAACCAATTAGTACTTAAAAACCAACAATATATATATATATAAAGTTGGCAAAGAATCTTTATTTATAAAGAGATTTGCTATCAAATAGATATTATGATTAAAAAGAAATGTTTACATTAGTAAAGAAGTTTATCTATTGATACATTATCAAGTCGATCAATTTTCTACAAATTTTAATCGTTAAAAGTTATTTTATATTTAAAATGAAACAACCTGAAACAGCTACTGCACATACAAATTGTGTATAATATTATAACATAATCACAAAATAAAAGTGAGATCTTACAGGTCTCTATTAAAAAAAATCTTGTTCTTATTTTAAAAAATAATGTCCAATGTAACACGGAAACCAAATTAAGCTTGACGATAAATTATATTCGGCTAAATAATATTTATCAAACTTAGCGTATCCAAATCAAGTCAAATAATAAATTTAAATAAGTTTACTTGTCACTGCTGTTTCAAAGAGCATTTTTATTTATTCATTAACAAATTTTGAACCGATCTCATCATCCATCGGAACAAGAAACGGCAAAAAAATAATGGTTTCTTGGCTTCTAATTATGTTAGACTAGCCGGAGATCTATTTTCATTAAAATAGGCACCACAGTCGAATTAAACTTATCCTAACAACTAAATAAACATAAAATATTATATAAACATGAAGAATCTTACCGTAAAGAGTCAGTTTTCTTGGTGACACTGCGTGCGTTTTCGAACGTAACAACTACGTGATACTCGGAAACCACACACAATGAAAAAGATTCCCCGCATAAAATGAAACCATGCGAGAAGGGACGAGTGTATATATCAATCCGCTAATGAGGCCTACTTTACGTCATTAAAATAGTTCTACTAGGTATGCTTTGAAATAAGCAAAATAAATTTGTGTGTAGTCGAACGTAACACGAAAACCTGGAAACGATGTCAACCGATGCTTTTCAGACCATCAAAGCATTTACATAACGACTAAATTGTTATTTGTAAACATTGGAATTAATTCATAACATACCACCAAGAAAGACAACTCTAAAAAAAACATGTATTCTTGCGCTTAAGACAAAGATCAATTTTTGAAAACATTCTGCCTGTTTCGGAAACCATGCGTTACGTTCGACATCCAAATTTACTCCGGCTATAATACACAAAATACAAAACAAATTGTTTTTGTAAGTATTGTGCATGTTTAAACTATTACTAATGAGTTAGATTATAATAATTTTACGTGTTCTTTGACATCTTTATTTATGTAAACACTTAAAAGAAAACCCGGTCATTCTCATGTCACAAAATTAGGTCAAATTTTAGGCCACTTTCAGACATTTACAAAGCAAATACAAAGGTTCTATAGATATTTTCGTCTTGAAATTATTAATACTATCTCTCCGATCATTTTTAAATAAGATAATAGCAAAAGGAAAGGCAAATAAGCAGCTTGTTGTGATAAATATTATCTAGAAAAGCAGCACCCCTCGCGGTGCTCAGCTTTGTAGACAGACCCATTTGTATGTGTATTCTATGGGTGTATATAACTGTCTCATACACATGTGTGTATTGTATGTATGCATGTATGTTGTTTTGTACATGTGCAGGTGTTCCTGATAAAAAAAGGGACAATAAAGTATCAGGACACATACATGAGTACACAAGATACATACACATGCATTGAAAATATATGCATGCCAAATTTCAAAATCACAACGAATGTTAGATAGGTTGGGTTTGGGCACGCCACAAGCTGCGACTACGCTTTCCCCAGGGGAGGCGGCCCAGAATTTCCCTATGAAAAAGGGACAATAAGGTAAATAATTTTATTTTATTTTTTTTTTAATCCATACATGACATGCAAACACACGCATACAAGACACGTACACATTTGATTTTTTTTCTTGTATGTGAGTGTGTACGTGTCATGTATCTTATATCAGTGATGGAGATCACGTACAATCGTACGTGTTTCACGTATTGAGTTGAGAAATCACATAACGAAAATGTAATGAAAGGGTATAAACACGCACAAAGTCAGTGCCAAAGGGGTATGAAAACGTAAAGCTAAGTTGCTGGGAGGTATCATCAGGTACAACTATTTCGGTCGTGCATACAGCTTTCGCTTGATTTGGATCGTGTGCCTGTGCGTGCTGCGCGACCGCCTACCACCCTCTCTCCCCCTCCTATTCATTCTGTTGCTTCCGAGAAACAGCCAATCATATGCACGATAATATTCACTATTTTTTCTCGACGCTTTTGATTGGCTATATAAGACTGACAACAACCCAACATTAAACATGGCCGACAAGCAGCGATCTGAAGGGAAGCCGAAGAAAAGAAAAATAAAGCAGACAAAACTAATTGCAAAAAAAAATTAAAACAAGATGAAGGAAAAGAAAAACAAACTCTTTTGTCAGCCTTTGGCTTTGAGTGCTCGGTAAGAGAAGAAAAAGGTGAGCCGCAACCGGGCCCGGCTGAAGAAACTCAAACTGATGAAAAGACTTTCCACGCAAAGTATTTATTACGTATGTTGGTGTACCCCCTAAAAAACTGAAAGGGGGTATAAAAAACCCCTTATGTTTGCAATGAGGGTATGAAAACCCCCACATGTTTTGGTTGAGGGTATAAATACCCCTAGCTTAAAAACTTTCTCCATCACTGTTATATATATCATGTCTTGTATGTGTGTATATATGTCTTGTATGCATGTATGTGTCTTGCATTCACTGTGTCTGGCGTGTGGATGTGGTTTATATAACCCAGTGTGTGTGTTTACATTTCTAGCCTTAACAAAGCACCCCTGTTACAATTACATGGTCATCAATAATTAGCAGAGTAGCACATTATAGTCCACGACAACATTGGTGTTGTGATAGAGATTGTGTCAACAGCCGGCGTCAATGTCAACATAATGTGAATAGTCTATAAAGTCTTTGAAGTCTCTATATCATCTATAATACAAAACAATACAAAACAATACAATACATCTTTATTAATTCCCAAGCTGTAAGATCTGAACTGAACTATGGTTTTTGGCTTTGTAATTCTTTTTGAGGGTAATAAAAATATGTTGTATGAACTGCATTGTGTATTGACTATTGTATAACAGTCCATTTACAACAAACAGCACTTATCAATAATTAAAAGTCTTCATAATCAATAATATTCTTTAGCATCAATAACATTAACACTAACAGTCTTTATCATCACCAATAATATTAACAGTCTATAAACAATAACAGTATCATCAATAAAACAGCCTTTATCTTCAATAAAACAATCCATATAATCAACAACAGTCCTTATCATTAATAACAGTCTAATCTGTAATCGTCAATGACATTCAATATATCATCAATAACACATTACACTAAAAATCTTTATCATCAATAACAGTCTTTATAATAATAAATAATAATAATACATGTACACAAGTATATATATATAGTGCACATATATAACACAAAAAAAGAGTGATTCAAGGTACATTCTCACTCATTCACACATGAAATAGAAAAAGGTACATAGATAAATGATGAAAAATGGATGGCCAATCATAAGAGAGAAAAAAAAGCCAACATGAATATAATACATAATTATGGTGGAGGAAAAAATACCCCACCCTTAAACACGTACCACACAGACACACACAGTGACACACACACATACCACACCCTGTGGTATGTCTGTAGACGCTTTGCAAGCAAAAGTCGTTAAACCATCAGTAACAACAGCCTTTATATTACAAATAACAGTAATAACAATCTGGCAATCTTACTAACAGGAGCAGCAATGGGAAGTCCAAAAACTAGTTCAGGAAAGACCCTGATGTTTGTGGTGATCATCAACCGAACAACACGACTATTAAATACTATAAACTTGAGTCTAAATATCATTGGGCATAATGGTGAAGGGTGTTAGGGGCAACTGCAAATAACCAGAAGACGGACACTGACATTGTAAAATGCCACTAAAAAGCGTGTCAAACTCAAAAGGAGTGTTGAAAAACAAACACGATGTAGTCATGTTCATTTACAAACCGTCTGAACTGACAGAAGCCTAATGATATGCAAATAGGTCAATGATGGAGTGTATGAAAAAACCTGTGTGTGAAGTGTGTGTAGAAGAGGCCAGTGTCCAGTCAAGTGAGGGAAGAGACAGAATAAGCGCTGATCTGGCACCGTGGTCTACTTCCATCATTGCCATCTGCCCATAATGCATTCAGGATAAGGGCACGCCATTTTGTGCTGACCAAAGGCCTTTCTTTCTCCCCACCGTCTGCAGCCGCTCGCTACCAATGACCACCAAACCCACAACCCTCCACTCTGCCTTGTATTATCAACCAAAAGCTCCTGCCTGTTCAAAGCCCAATTGGCAGCGATAGAAATGCCCGTGACCTCTGCCGATGATAATCATGTTTAAACATCAGTGACAAGAATGTCAGGGGCAGCAGCGGCATCGTTGACCACTGTCCCCCTAACCCTCCTCGCTACACTACACTACACTACCACCCTGATCTAAAACCCTCCACCACCCTGAACAGACTGGGAATTTACTATAGTACAATAGAAATAGAAGCTGTATTGAGATTTGTCGTCAGATTGCGGATATGGCCATTGGTGTAGCTTTGCTGCAGCCAGTGGTGTCGGCAGTGATGGTAAACCATGGTAAAATGGAAGCACAGTCTCCTTTATTGATTTCTCCCCCTGGCCACCAATGCTATAGCCTGGGCCTTGCTAGCTCTAGCTGCGTGTGCCACTGCCGCCACCTCGTTCCCTCATCCTACAGTGCTAGGTTCTAGTAAAACCAACCGCCACTGCAGCCTAAGCGCGATCCAAGTCTGTCAGCCTAGTATCGGCGCGCTGAAGAGCGGCCTTACGTCGCCGACACAACTGGGCAAAGCTGGGCCTGCCAGCCTGTAGACTGATGCTGCTTACGCCACTCTTCACTGCATTCGCTACTCCAACCAATATGGATCCCAGAAATGCCGTCTCCCAGCCGACACATGCCATTTCTAACCACCCTCACTCCCAGACCACGGCACTGAACAGCCGATTCACGCACTACACACCTAGATAAAACCCTCTAGGATAAGCGTACAAGCAAGCAAAGGAGCAAATCGCAGTATGCATGGGAAAAACAGTGGGTTGATGCGACTAGGGTGTCGCTTGATGAAGACCCCGAATACGAGATGCGGTACACAAAATACGGCCTGAAAAAATAAAATTGGCGACTTACCTTCACAGACGTATCCTACTCCAATGAGCCCCCATAGAATGTCGGTGCAATGGTGACAGTAGGTGGGCTTGTGGAAGGTTTTCTTGACGAAGAAATGACCGTGGCCGTGATCCGGAGGTACTGGCGATCCACTCGGACTCTCGCCTTGCTCCGTTTCTTCAGCCATCCTCAGTCCGTCTGCTAGGTCCTCTGTGGCAGACGACACTTCACAAAACGGAGGCCCGGAGTCTATCCCTGGGCTGTTACAGCCGGGCCGGTCAAATCCGCAGCACCGAAAGCAAGCCAGGACATTTTCATTTACGCAAACCAAAGGCCATTTTGCAGGGATAAATCGAGTATCATAATATGCCAATCAATATCCTCACCAAGCTTGCAGGAAATGAGCAAAACAGACGAGAACGAGGCTGCTGGCCGTCTCCGCGAAGCGTGGCATCCGCGAGAGGCTGGCGCAGCGGCCAATGTAACTGGCCCAGGGGTCAGGGGGAAGGGTCAAAGGAATATTAGAATTTCGTCCATTACTCGCACTCTCGGCAAAGTCTTCGGAAGAAAATCACAAAAGTGGAAACGTTCACTGTCTATCACGGCCTGCTGGCATCTCGTAAGAATCCCGTTTGTTAAGGTGTTTCACCCACTTGTTGCTTCCAGTCGCACGTGCGCCGACAGTAGAAGTATACAGGCAGTAGGCACACAGTTCACGCTGACAATCAGAGGCAAGCGAGTGCCTGCTGTACACACTCCTTTTGCGGAACAGGAATATCTACATATAGCAAGTGTAAAGAAGGCTATTTGTGTAATACTGATTGTAGTTCACCTAGCTTAGTCTTTTAAAAGTCACGTAGTTTTCTTTGCATTTCGGTAATCTAAGCTTTAAGGCAAAGGCCTTACTTTCATATAATTTCTTTCTAATTCCGTCTTCTTTCTTTATTTTTTCCCATCATAACAAAAAAATTTCAAATGTGTAGTTTGACCATTATATATTCTTCATTTCCGTCTCAACGAGACGCAGTTGTGTGTGTGTATGGGGTGGTGTGCGGAGGGAGAGAGAGAGAGAGAGAGAGAGAGAGAGAGAGAGAGAGAGAGAGAGAGAGAGAGAGAGAGAGAGAGAGACTATGAAAGAAAACTAAAGCTATGACACAAAAAAGAGAGAGAAAAATGGAAACGGTAAAATTAAAAAACTAAAAGCAGCAGTATGAAAGATGAAAAATATATACAGAGAAAACGTTGCATGTGAAATATGGAATCACTATAGCCAAGACAGATTTCATACAAGAAAACTCAAGTTTGAAATTTCTGCTACCAAAGCTTTTCCAGTCTGATTTTATTTCAAGTTTGCATAGATAGATGAGCAGGTGAGCAACAGCAAATTAAACAGCTTCAACAACAATAAGAAACCCCACCCCACCCCCACCCCCCACCCCTACTACTACTACATGCATGTACTATCCAATAAACTACAGCACATGTATTAATTTATGCCAAGAAAAAAACTCAGAGACCTTGACATCAGTGACCTTGACCTTGGGATGACCTTGACCTTCATGTGTCCTGCCTGCAATGCATGACTGATCAAATAACCCAATGTTCTTGCATACTATGGGTTAAATAAACAGCCATTCCAGGGTAAAACAACCTATTTTTTGGTATGTTTTTGCAAGGCCTAAAATGATTTGACCTTCAAGATCAACACAAAAATTGAAAATATATGAAATATTAATCTATCATCTCTAAATACAACAAGTTTGGACTTTGTATCTCATAGTTTAGGTCAAGGTTTCTTCAAAGTACTTATACTAACTGACTTTGGACAGATCCAATGATCTTGACCCTGGAGCAAGGTTGACCAGATTTGTATAGTATATCATTTATCATGCATCAAAGAATCATAAGTTCAATATTAATAACTATTGGGGGTGGGAGGGGGGGGGGAGTGAAATTTTGTGAACATTTTTATTTTAAATTTGTTGACACTGTGACCTTGAAGTGAAGTCATTAATTCAGTGATCTTTTAGGTATTGTGGTTATACACCATCTTACCAAGTCTGGTTGTGATAAATAAAATAGGTTCTGACATATGAACCCACTTGCAAGTTTTGAACAAACAGCGGATAGACGGATGAATGGACACACAAAAATATATAAATTTTAAAGTCATTTTTGGATTATTTAGGATTCGTCTCGCACAGATTTGCAAAAATCAGGCAAATTTTTTTTTTTTTTTTTTTTTTGGGGGGGGGGGGGTGAGTACGAAGACTCACATTGCTATGCATGCGAGTCAATAAAAACCATGCCCATGTGAATTATAAATCAGAAATCACAATTTTTGAGTACCATCTTCCTGATTTTTTTTTAAATCATAAATGAAAGGGATGGTAGATTTTGCATAAAAAACATAAATGTCATGTTACGCAGGCAAGATAAATTTGTTAGTTAGTCACTGTTTATATGGTCCAGCGGACTGCAAAGAACCGAATCAGGACCACAACTTGGTTGAAAGAGGGCTCACCCTTTATCCGCATTAAAGATCTGCTGAAACAGCCCTAATGATAACACTGAAGGCACTCCATCAGCCGGTCATTTTACCCTATTCCTATCCTATTCTTTCCCGTAACTTGAAGGTCGTGGGGGCACCACAGATGATCGTTTAACCAGGGGACGCTGAGCTGTACTCTAATTTATCCATCCACCGTTTACAACAACAAAATAGAATTTAAACATCATTATAAAATATTAACAAAACCCATACATGTAAAATGCCTACATTGCTAAATAATAATACCATAGAAAGCCCTAGTGACCCATTTGGCAGAAAGCATCCAATATCCCCAAGCTGACCCAACAGGACCCATACACAAATGAGGAGTTTTGGGTGAGTTTTCAAGTAAAAAGATAGGTGGCTGGTCTAACGAAGAAAATAGAACAGATTAGAAACGAGAAAGAACAAAAGAGAATGAAAGAAACAGTGGTAATATAAAGCACTAAATTTCCAAAAAGTGGGGATACTACTTATACCAAAAAACCCTGCACCCCAACCAGGGAAAGGTTTGATTGATTGATTGTTGCTTTAGGTCCAGCGGACTCTTCCGAGCCAAATCAGGACCGGACAACCCCCGATCCGCATAAAAGATCTGCCGAAACAACCCTAGTGGGAAAATTGAATGCCCTCCACCGGCCAGTCACTTTACAATAAAGACATCCCACGCAGGGGACGGCTGAGGCTTTACCCCAACTACTCGAACCCCCGGTTACAAAAACAAAATAGAATACAAACATCATTATAAATCATCAACAAAACACATACATATAAAATGCCTATAGTGCTAAATAATACAATCATAGGAAGCCCTAGTGACCACCCGGCAGAAAGCGTCCAACACTCCCAAGCTGATCCAACAGACCTCATACACAAACAAGGAGTCTTGTCCAGGAAGAGTTTTCAAGAAAAAAGGTAGGTCATTGATCTAGCGAAGAAGAAGATAGTATAGCAGAGTGATAGGACAGATCAGGAATGGGAAAGAGCAAATGAGGAAGACAGCGACAGTGGGAATTTAAAGCACTAAATTTCCAGAAAGTGGGGATACTATTTATACTGAAACCCCCGGCACTCCAACGGGGGTACTGTTGCCGCAGTGAATCAGTCATGCCTACAAAGGCAAGACAGGTTTTCAACTGGGGCTTTCACTTTTCCCTTTATAGGTTAGAACAATCTACAGTGGCAAGATTGCTCATGACCCCAAGGGGTCAGGGAAAGGGGAGGAGGGTGGGTGTAAATAATGATAAAAGAAAGGGATGGTAAATTTTGCATAAAAATCACACATGTCATGTTACTCAAGCAGGGTAAAGCAAAATACATTGTCTTATAAAGCAGCAACAACAACAACACATTAATTTATTTTTAACATTGGTCTTTGTAACAATCTGAAACAAAATCGTGAATGGACAGCTGGTTTTGATGTAATTGCTAATAATGACTGGAATACCTGGTTCAAAATTGTGGTTGCAAGCCATGAAATATGGCATTTTTCATATAAAACATGAGACATCTTGCCAAGCTCCCCAACAAATCAACAATGAAAGAAACAAACTAACAGCAATTAAACAAAATTATTTCATTAAAAACACAAAAAGCATAAATAAACATTTTTAAGGTTGTACAGTCAGCATAAATTAAACAATCAAATTAAAGTTTTTGATTTTTTTTTTTTTTTTTTTAAAAGCAAGAACATAAGTTGTTAAGAATTGACAGCAAGCACACCAACAAAATTCTTTTCCTCTGTATTTTGGCTGCAGTTGATTTTCTGCTTGATTCCTTTTCGGTTTTCTATCAGTGTCCATGTGTTGCCAGAGATCCATTCCTTTGTTGTTCTTTCTCTTTTTCCCAATACCTCTTGACATGTGCCAAGAGGAAAAGAAAACTCTGCGAATGGAGTACACTATGGTGAACAAGGAAGTCAAGAAAAGTGCCAGGACAGATAAGAGACTCTTTTACGATGAGCTGGTAATGGAGGCAGAGCAGGCGGCAGAAAAGAGAGACCTTAGCACTTTGTACAAGGTCACTAGGACTCTCTCAAGTAAGAAAACAAACACAGATAGGCCAGTTAAAGATAGTACAGGTAACCTTCTCAGCAAGGAACAAGACCAGAGACAGCGATGGGCTGAACATTTCAAAGAACTCTTGAACAGACCCCCGCCGTCCGTGAGAACAGACATCCCGCCGGCAGACTCACCACTTAAAGTCAACACCAACCACCCTACCAAAACAGAAGTAATTAAAGCCCTGAAAACTTTAAAAAACGGAAAAGCAGCAGGACCAGATGGAATACCCCCAGAGGCCCTAAAAGTGGACCTTTCAACTACAGCTAACATGCTGCTGCCACTACTGCAGAGGATCTGGAAGGAAGGAAAAGTGCCAGCCGACTGGAAAAAGGGACACTTGGTAAAACTCCCCAAGAAAGGAGATCTAGGCGCCTGCAAGAACTGGCGCGGCATTATGCTTCTGTCCGTACCCAGCAAAGTACTGACTCGCATCATCCTCGATCGACTGAAAGATGCAGTGGACGAGAAACTCCGACCAGAACAGGCTGGGTTCAGGAAAGACAAGTCCTGTACGGACCAGATAGCAACACTCCGTATTATCATAGAACAATCCATGGAATGGCAGTCAACGTTGTACCTCAACTTCATCGACTTCCGACAGGCGTTCGATAGTATAGACCGAGAAACCATCTGGTGGCTGCTCCATCACTACGGAATCCCCCAAACCTTCATAACCCTGATCCAGGATCTGTATGAAGATGCTACCTGCCAAGTCATACATAACGGCAAACTGACTGCGGACTTCGAAGTGACCACAGGCGTTCGTCAAGGATGCATGCTATCCCCAATGATCTTCTTGCTAGTGGTCGACTGGGTGATGCGACAGACAACCAGGCAAGGAAGAACCGGAATCCAGTGGTCCTTGACCCAGTTCCTTGAGGACCTAGACTTCGCCGATGACTTGTGCCTGATGTCCCAGACACGCCAGCAGATGCAGCAAAAAAACGAACAACCTTGCTCAAGAAGCCTTGAAAACTGGACTTCAGATCAACCTGGAGAAAACTGAAACCATGGCCCTGTTTAAAAGACAGCAGCAACCAATCACCATTGGAGAAAGCAACCTAACAGAAGTTACCTCCTTCACCTACCTGGGTAGCATTGTAACAGCAACAGGTGGTTCTGACGAGGACATCAAAGCCAGAATTGGGAAAGCAAGATTCGCATTTGTCACCTTGAAACCACTTTGGAGATCTACATCTTTCTCTCTCCGGACCAAACTGCGGATCTTCAACAGCAATGTGAAGTCCGTTCTCCTTTACGGCTCAGAGTCCTGGAGAGTCACCAACACCTTGACAAAGAAGCTCCAAGTGTTCATCAATGGTTGTCTTCGGAACATCCTGAAGATCAGATGGACGGACAAAGTAAAGAACACGGACCTGTGGCAGCGGACGAATCAAGACCCCATCGACCGGCAGATTGCCAGGCGGAAGTGGCGCTGGGTGGGACACACTTTGCGGAAACCCCAACGGGACATCACACGGCAGGCCCTACAGTGGAATCCTCAGGGGAAGAGGAAGGTTGGTCGTCCAAAGACGACCTGGAAGCGTTCCTGTGAGGAGGAGATGAAGAGCTGCAACCTGTCATGGGGTGAACTGAAAAAGGCTGCCCAGAACCGAGTGCGCTGGAGAACTGTTGTGGAGGCCCTTTGTTCCACGCGGAATTCAAGGAATTAAGCAAGTAAGCAAGTAAGCAAATCACTCCTCCATCTCATAATAATAATAATAATAATGATATTTATATAGCACTTTTTCCCAATGAACAATATCAGTTTAAAGCGCATTCATTCTAATCATCTGGCTTCATACAAAATAAAATCAGACACTTGCTAACGAATAAGAGATGATGGAGGGAGGGAGGAGGGGAGAGCTAAGGATGGGTGATGGGGTGGGTGGCGGCGATGGTCTGAATCAAAACAAAAAAACAAAATAAAACAAATGGAGGAATGCCGACGATGATGATGGGATGCAAGATCAGAAACATTTAAGGAAGAAATGAGTTTTCAAGTTGGATTTGAAAGTAGCTATGTTTGGAGAGCTGCAAAGAGAGAGGGGAAGAGAGTTACAAGTTGAAGGGCCAAGCACTGAGAAAGATTGACGGCCAGCAGAAGAGAGTTTGTAGCGGGGTATGTGAAGCATAAGGGTGTCAAAGGAAGAATGAAGATTTCTAGAAGGTTTATAGAATTGAATGTTCTGGGTGAGGTAAGAAGGGGCTAAGCCATGGACGCTTGTAACAGAAAATAGCGATTTTGTAGATAATTCTTTGAGACACTGGAAGCCAGTGGAGTGAATATATAATCTCATCTATATGTTTTGTCATTGAACGATTCCTACAAAAAGATGGGGGACAATAATTATGGAACTATTCATCATTGAACCATTCTCCTACTCTCTCTTACTTCTTTAACCCTGTTCCCCACCTTCCCATTTTCTCACCCCACCCTCACAAACATGGTATTGTGTTCCATCTGTAACACTAAGGAATGCTAGTACATCACAACCAAGAGATTGTAAAGTCACCAATGTTACTGACATTGTTTTTTACTTTATCTTTTTTTGACTGTGAGATGATTGTGCGTCTTTGTCTTAGTTTAGACAATGTGTTATTCACGAGCCACAATTTAGCTTCATAAAACCAAAAAAAAAAAGAAGAAGAAGGGAGCAACACCCATATGACTCGCATGCTCCTTAGGTGACTTACACTATTTTTTTTTTAAAACATGAGTGTCCAGTATGAATGAAGTTTTAAAATCTGACAACAAACTGGCTGCATTTGTTTTATTTGGGAGGCTAGTACACAGAATGACATTGCTGCATGCTCATGAGTCAAAACAATGAACACAAACACATTCAAATCGGTAATGTAAAGTTTTATCAAGAAAGCTAAACTACACAAACATCAAATTACCCTACAAGCCCATCCATGTTATCCCAGAAAACGTAATTTTCATTGATGAGTATACAAAATACAAATATCAGCGGATGCAAAAAAAAAATTTATGATCCTTAAGCATTTATATTCTATATTTCAAATATATATTTTTAGACAATATTTACAACTTTTGATAAAAGCATATGAGTACAGTTAAACACACAGGTACGTTTTCATTTTCATTAAAAAAAAAAAATCATTACTCCAATTTCATTATTATATTCCAACGTGTGAAAAATATTCAAAGGCACACACGTGATAATTCCCTCGACAAGATCTATTAGTGACTTTTTTCCCCCACAATAATTTTAATTTTGAAAACAAAATTATCACACTAATAAAGGCGGCATTAGCTTTTTATTTTCTCCAAATTTACCCTTGTACATTTTGCAGCAAGGCTCAAAATATCACACAAGTTTTACTATATGAAGGGGAGAGGCGGTGGCGGCGCTAACAACAGATCCTGTATAGAAACAAACAACACTAGATTCCCGATGATGATTTCCCAACCACATGTACTGTGTCTTCATGGGCAACATGGAGTTAAGTTACAGTTCCTTTCTTGATACATGATCATCCAGCTGTTCGTGAACAAACCTATCCCACAACGTACATTCCATACTTTCACGCAGCAACCACAAAAGCCAGCTGAACAGACCGGTTTCCACGAAACAGGCGACACTGATGCTGGCTGAGTGTCAGAGATCTATCAACCATAAACCCAGTGTACGCCTACGCCATCAACACTCAAGATTGGGGTCAGCGTCCCTTTCGGGCCGGTTGCTTCTATAAGTGTAGTAGCCAGACAGAGGCAAAAAGGTCTATTCATCACTGTTTATACAATAAACCCCTTTCATCCATTTATACACTCAACTCCTTTCATCCATTTGCATAGTGAAATCATCCATTATGCAAGCAGAGAATAGTGTAATACAAAAAGTAGTTTCCTGCCACACACTCAAACATATATCAGGATACTTCAATGTTAGGTAGAAGTGAGTTAACGGTGGTATAATTTCTGGGCAGCCACATCAAGTCTTCATGTTTACAATAGGAACGGCAGACTCACGTTTCTGAATACCAATCATCGACAAAAGTACTGCACTTTTTTCTGCATAAACCTCAAAAACAAGAGTCGGTAACAACAAGGTCAACATCAACTATGAAAACGACACAACAACATCAAAATGGTGTTTGTTTGCTGTCAGTCTCATCACAAAGACCAAGACTAAGGATGAAAAAACAAAGGACTGAAAACAACAGCGCTGCCAGCAAATCCAAACCCATCCGTATCTGAACATACAGGAACATTTTACATTTGATAATAATTAAAACTTTTGCAATACATGAACAAGCCAGGTTGAAACCTAATGAACTGAAAATTATAACTTTAACACAATCTTCATGAATTTAAAATTATAACTTCAACAAAATCTTCATAAACTTAAAATTATAACTTCAACAAAATCTTCATGAAATTAAAATTATAGCTTCAACAAAATCTTCATGAGCTTAAAATTATAACTTCAACAAAATCTTCATGAACTTAAAATTGTAACTTCAACAAAATCTGAATGAATTTAAAATTGAAATTTCAACAAAACCTGAATAAAATGAAAATTTTAACATCACCAGTCAAGAAGATAAAAAGGGGGGTTATAATATTTCCAAAATATTTTCAAACAATAATTGGTATTGCCTGTTTTTATCGAGAGAGAGAGAGAGAGAGAGAGAGAGAGAGAGAGAGAGAGAGAGAGAGAGAGAGAGAGAGTTCTCTCTCTCTCTCTCTCTCTCTCTCTCTATTAGGTTTAATTAAATGGAATCTGAATCAACATTTTTGGGCAAATGTTGGTTCAGATTCTATTTTACTGAACCTAATATATAATGTTTGTTCAGATTCCATTTTATTGAATCTAATATATTTTTTATACATATATATTAGGTTTAATAAAATGGAATCTGAACCAACATTTTGGGGCAAATGTAAACACAGTAGCTGAACACATGGAAACACTTTAAAAGAAACAATGTTAGAAACATTCTCAACACGTTAGCAATCTAGGATTAACCTAAGGAACAAAAAAAAGTTCAAACGTCAACCAAAAGAATGTGACTCAATACAAATGTTGCAAACATGAAAGCAACCCCCTTTATTTTATCTGACAAGTTATATAAAAATATATCCAAGCTTATGGAGAAGAACAAAAATACTGTCAGCGCAAGCTTTAATACATCATATCTGCAAATAATACTTCATTGCTTAATTGCGGAAACCATGCATCACATACTGAACAGCTCATTCTGACAAATCACAATTTTCCAAACAGTAAAAACGGAGCCTAAGATATTCATTAAAGGTATCAGCTCTCTCTTTCCCTCTGTTGCATAATATTGGATGCAGCCAATAGCTGGTTCAACCACACACATCACTCACAGCGTTCAGTGACAGCTTATAGGCATGACCAAACAAGTCAGTCAAAGCCCAATCAACATCCTAGTTCAGCACAAACATTTTCGCCAGCAGCAAATACTATACTGTTGCAGGTTACTCAATGAGGGCATGTGGCATCTCAAAGGTCATGCTTTTTGTGTGCAAGTATACAGACTATGCGCCTAATACAGTGTCATTCCTTCACTCCTGAAAGGTCTGCCTAAACTTGTGTTCAAAGTGTATACTACAATCAATTCTGTTCCTAGATGCTGTACCAGACCTGCACTTTCTTCTGACATTGTACCTGGCAGAAATGCATATCAAAAAGCCAAAATTCCAACATCCTGCATAAGCAGATGTACACATTATAATGATCTGTCCATCAGCTGTGGCTAACCTCTTATGCTGCCAAGGTTTTAAAATAAAACTTCAGTCCTAGAGTTTTATTACTCTTTAAATTGTTCCCAATTTTTTTTTTTTATTATTGCAATTATGTCACTCATTATGTGATTTTTTTCTTCATTGTGCTGTGGAAACCCTGTGGTCAAGGATACAAAGTCCACAATTGGAAGGAGTTGGTAGCACCATCCTATCGCTCTCAAGTGATTTAAAAAGGATTTATATATCATTATGTTAAATGACAATGGTAGAATTTCTGAGTGGCAAAATCAAACAAACGTAATCAAATTCCAAAATTCAAACCTACAAAGCCCAATCAAACTCAAACCAAACACCTGACCCAAGCAACAAACAAACAAACAAAATACGAACAAATACCGCAAAACAAACTGAATAGATAGATAGATAGATAGATAGATAGATAGATAGATAGATAGATAGATAGATAGATAGATAGATAGATAGATAGATAGATAGATAGATAGATAGATAGATAGATAGATAGATAGATAGATAGATAGATAGATAGATAGATAGATAGATTTAAAATACAAAATCAAATGCACCAAGATTTCAAACCCCCACAATAAAACAAATCATTTCTGCAACGCTAAAATCCACACACACAAAACATTCATCCATGTTCTGGTTCACTTTCTCTTCTTGCTCTTTTTCAACTCTTTGTTTTCTGTGGTCTCTTTTTTGTATCGGTCGTACAGGTAGTAGATGACGTACAGGACCAGAGCAGGCATGGCCAGCAGCTGCAGCGTACCGACCACGTCAAACTTCCACGGCTTCTTTTGGAGGCTCATCAGCTCCGTGTCAAACGTCAACGTTGCCTCCTCTGCACAGAAAATAACACAGTAACAAAGTTTTAATTCAGGTTACACAAAAATCAGGGAGGGTGAGTGGGAAGGTAGGGGAAGAAGAGGAGGGGGGGGGGGGGGTTGCGAAATTCAATTCCTTTCAATTCAACAAATCTGTATTGCCTCTTACATGGAATTATGACAGGCATGGAACATTGCTCAAATAAGTTATAGACATTCAAACTTGAGTTACATAAGGAATAACATGTAATTATATAACTATAACAACTGTGTGTCCATTGACGGTCTGGCCTGGAAAGTGGTGCAGATTGGATTTCTGTGCGCCATATATGCACATAATTATCTCTTAATTCACAATTTCCATTGGTGATGTTCTGTTGTCAAGTGGTTTAATACATTCTGTATTCTAAATATACCAACAAAGATAAACAAAATGAGCCTAAAGGTTTCCTACTCTTTGACATTGTTAACAGTGGGAGATTGCAAGGCGCTCATCCCAAAAGGCTGATTTCCACAAACTAGTAGTGTTTAATATATTAATTTCATTGTACCATTATTTATAATAAATAATTGACCCCATACTTTCATAATTACATGATGAAACTTTTCAATGGATTTTGCTAGGCTATTTGCTTATTTATACTGCGCAGTCTCCAGTGCATTTCACAACTGTTTAATTTGTGTTCCCCTCTACAACAAATTCAAATAGCGTCACAACACAAGGAAATTCTGGCCATTACAGGAAGGGAAGTAATTTCGTGTTCTGTTAATTACTTCCCTTCTACAGCATGACATCAGAGAGAGAGAGAGAGAGAGAGAGAGAGAGAGAGAGAGAGAGAGAGAGAGAGAGAGAGAGAGAGAGAGAGAGAGAGAGAGAGAGAAGAGAAGTAAACAATTTTATTTTGCAAGGGTAAAAGAGTAAGCGCTGGGTGCGCTTTTTTACATCTTGCCCTTGGGGCTTGTAACAAGAACTATTAAATACAGCAAATTAATGTTATAACATTAACATCATGGAACAATAACAAATAAACAATATCATCATTAGAAACCAACCCCCTCCCACACAAAAAAATTATATGAAATTATTGTGGTTAATATTACCCACAAATAATGTTTATTTAATTTTTATTGTGTTTTAAGAGACGTGTTCTAAATGATGTAATTTTATATTCTGGAGTGCAGAGATCATCAGGAAAGTTATTCCACAGAGTTGAACCAGGATAAGCTAAACTAGTTTTGAAAAGATCAATTCTTGGAATTGGAACATTTAATTTTGTGGACGATCTGGCAAAGAAAGAGTTACATTATTACATTATTATTGCTTTAGGTCCAGCGGACTCTTCCGAGCCAAATCAGGACCGGACAACCCCCGATCCGCATAAAAGATTTGCTGAAACAACCCTAGTGGTAAAACCGAAAGCTCTCCACCTGCCAGTCACTTTACAATAAAGACATCCCACGCAGGGGACGGCTGAGGCTTCACCCCAACTTATCGAACCCCTGTTTACAAAAACAAAAATAGAATACAAACATCATTATAAATTATCAACAAAACACATACATATAAAATGCCTACATAATAACATATAATAATGCTAAATAATAACATCATAGGAAGCCCTAGTGACCACCTGGCAGAAAGCGTCCAATATTCCCAAGCTGATCCAACAGACCTCATACACAAACAAGGAGTCTTGTCCCGGAAGAGTTTTCAAGAAAAAAGGTAGGAGACTGGTCTAGCGAAGAAGACGATAGTATAGCAGATTGATAGAACAGAGCAGGAATGAGAAAGAGCAAATGAGAAAGACAGCGACAGTGGGAATTTAAAGCACTAACTTTCCAGAAAGTGGGGATACTATTTATACTGAAACCCCCGGCACCCCAACGGGGGTGGCAAAGAAAGAGAGAGAAGAGAGTGAGAGAGAGAGAGAGAGAGAGAGAGAGAGAGAGAGAGAGAGAGAGAGAGAGAGAGAGAGAGAGAGAGAGAGAGAGAGAGAGAGAAATAGAGTGAGAGAGAGAGAGAGAGACAGAGAGACAGAGAGAGAGAGAGAGAGAGGGAGAGAGAGACAAATAGAGAGAGAATGTGTGTGTGTGTTTGTGTGTGTGGGTGACTGTGTAGATCTTTTAAAATGCTACATCCAGCCACACCTTCCCATGCATGTGCTGCCAGTAGGTCTATATTAAAAAAGAACTATGACAAACATCATTGTACACGTTTGTCTGCACACAAAAGTTTACATCCTATTGTTGTGCTATTTATTATTTGCTTGTGACTGAGATAACATGCAAACATACTTGTGTTTTGAGTGACTGTGTTAGAGGGGATGGGGTTGAGGCTATTAATTTAGTATAGAGATCCTTATAAAAAATAATTACATCTCTGTATTGCATTAACTACAATTAGCTATAGCGTCACTTTCATACTTATGTTTGTGACTCACAGGCATGTCAGGTTTTATTGATATTTTCTGTCATTTATCATTGTCAGTGTTGCCAGCGTCAAAGAGATAACAGAAAAATAACAAGAAAACCTCCAGAAGTCCGGCAAAATAAAAATGACAACAAACTAAATTGTATGCCCACATGTGTATAGTCTACCAGGCAACATATCTCGCTCTCTCTTTCTCTCTCACAAACACACAGATGACAGAGAGAGACTGCTGCCCGATTTTTTGGACTGCTCCTTTACATTTTCACTATGGATAGTTTCTTCAAACCATGTACTAATGTGACTGTTCTCTTCTTCGTGTGATATGGGGAGTTTTCTTCCCACAGGACGGGTAACTAAGATGCAAAACAAGTTAAAATATTTGTAACGCCTAAACAAGACTTCTCCATTTCGGCTAAGTAGACCGCTGGATTGTTAGTACACTAAATCTTTGTTTATGTATTTAAATAAAAGGTCAAAGTAGACTTCCATCATTAACCTGTGGGGTTTTATGTACAGTTTGTATATCATTTAAACAAAATATATGTAGCTGAACATTTGAGAGCCGCTTCAAAAGACTAGAGCAAGGGAAGTAATAAATAATCTTTCCTGCAAGGACATTATAACCTCCCTTTATTCCCCTTGCCTTTCCAAGTTAAAAAAAACAACCCTAGACGTATAAACATTGTGTTATTTATTTATCACACATATTTTAAACTAAATTATTATATGTATTATTTCTAACTGCATGTATATTTTTAAACAATATATCATCAGATTTTTAAAAAGGGAGGATAAGAAAGAGGAAACAAGTAATAAGCAATAATAAACTTACCAGGAATGGCAGGTGGAAAGCCCTTTTGGCCATAAGCTAAGTGCGGAGGAATAACCAGTTTTCTTTTCTCACTGAAATGTAAATTGCATTATCATAATCATCACCATCTTCTTCTTTTTATTTTTCAATATAACCATCATGATCATCATCATCATTCTTCTTAGTTTTCATAACAACCAACACATACAAAAAACTCTGTAATTTATACTGAGGTTAGTGGAATGCAACCTTGTCATTTCAGTTCTTCTTAATCGAGTTGATGCCTTTTGCAATTTTGTTGACGGTCTTCAGAGAATTCAATTAATAAAAAATTCAGACAATAATTAAATTTTACATAACTTGTGGGGATCAGGAATTACCAAATCTTAGCGCCATGAACTTGGTTGGAAATGTGCGCAATATAAATCCCATTATTATTATTATTATTATAAATCTTCACATGCGCATGATTATTAAAATTCCATTTGAGGTAATACAGATATAAAGTGCAGTTTAATGTAATGTAGGGTAGAGTACTGTAGTGTAGGGTAGGGTAGTGTAGGGTAGGGTAAGGTAGGGTAGGGTAGGGTAGTGTAGTGTAGGTTAGGGTAGAGTAGCGTAAGGTAGTGTTGTGTAGTGTCTATCCTATCATATTCCGTAAGATGATCGTTTAACCAGCATACTCCATCTTTCTGTCCTCAGCAACCCTCATGGCTTCGCTCAGTGTCAAGCCAGTATACTCTCGAATGTTGTCCTCCCACTTCTTTTTCTGCCTTTTTGCACCGTGCCTTGCAGTGAATAGTGTAGTGTAGTGTGCAGTGTGTAGTGTAGTGTGCAGTGCAGAGTATAGTGTTGTATGCAGTGTATAGTGTAGTGTGCATTGTATAGTGTAGTGTAGTGTAGTGCGCAGTGTATAGTGTAGTGTGCAGTGCAATGTGTAGTGTGCAGTGCATAGTGTAGTGTATAGTGTAGTGCAGTGCGTAGTGTAGTGTGCAGTGTATAGTGTAGTGTGCAGTGTATAGTGTAGTGTGCAGTGCAGTGTGTAGTGTAGCACACAGTGTATAGTAAAGTGTGCAGTGCAGTGTGTAGTGTGCAGTGCATAGTGTAGTGTGTAGTGTATATTGTAGTGTAGTGTGCAGTGCATAGTGTGCAGTGTATAGTGTAGTGTGCAGTGTATAGTGTAGTGTGCAGTGTATAGTGTAGTGTATTGTGCAGTGCATAGTGTAGTGTATAGTGTAGTGTATAGTGTAGTGTATTGTAGTGGAGTGTGCAGTGCATAGTGTAGTGTGCATGCAGTGCAGTGTATAGTGTTGTGTGCAGTGTATAGTGTAGTGTGCATTGTACAGTGTAGTGTGCAGTGTATAGTGTAGTGTGCAGTGCATAGTGTAGTGTAGTGTGCAGTGCATAGTGTAGTGTATAGTGTAGTGTGCAGTGCATAGTGTAGTGTGCAGTGCATAGTGTAGTGTGCAGTATATAGTGTATTGTGCAGTGTATAGTGTAGTGTAGTGTGCAGTGCAGAGTAGTGTGCAATGTAGTGTATAGTGTAGTGTATAGTGCAGTGTATAGTGTAGTGTATAGTGCAGTGTATAGTGTAGTGTAGTGTCCAGTATATAGTGTAGTGTATAGTGCAATGTACTGTATTGTGTAATGTATAGTGTAGTGTGTAGTGCAGTGTATAGTGTAGTATGCAGTGTAGTTTATAGTGTAATGTGTTGTGTGCAGTGTAGTGTAGTGTGCAGTGTATAGTGTAGTGTATAGTGTAGTGTACAGTGTAGTGTGTAGTATAGTGTGCAGTGTAGTGTGTAGTATAGTGCGCAGTGTAGTGTATAGTGCTGTGTATAGTGTAGTGTGCAGTGTAGTGAGTGTAGTGTGTAGTACAAGTGTGCAGTTTTATGTGCAGTTTTGTGTACAGTGTAGTGTAGAGTGCTGTAGTGTAGTGTTGTATATAGTGTAGTGTAGTATAGTGTAGTGTGCAGTGTAGTGTAGTGTATAGTTTAGTGTGCAGTGTAATGTGTAGTGTAGTGTGCAGTGTAGTATAGTGTAGTGTGCAGTGTAGTGTAGTGTATAGTTTAGTGTGCAGTGTAATGTATAGTGTAGTGTGCAGTATACTGCAAAGTAGTGTGCGGTGTAGTATATAGTGTAATGCGCAGTGTAGTATTCTGTATAGTGTAGTGTGCAATGCAGTGAGTGTAGTGTAATGTGCAGTGTAGTGTAAAGTGTAGTGTAGTTTGCAGTGTAGTGTATAGTGTAGTGTGTGGTGTAGTGTAATGTAGTGTATAGTGGGGTGTACAATGTAGTGTGTAGTGTAGTGTACAGTGTAGTGTAGTGTACAGTGTAGTGTACAATGTAGTGTAGTGTACAGTGTAGTGTACAGTGTAGTGTAGTGTACAGTGTAGTGTACAATGTAGTGTAGTGTACAGTGCAGTGTAGTGTACAATGTAGTGTGTAGTGTAGTGTAGTGTAGTGTAGTATAGTGATACATTCTGAACAATACTTCGGTTTTAAGTAAGACTTACCATACAAAATCATACACTGATGAATTAACACATTCAACCGCTAAGTTCACTAGTGAAAGTGTTTTGCTAGTAACTTACCCTACACACATGCCTTTGATTCCCTGCTCCCAGCCTGAAACAGCCGACAACAACCATTATCCAACAGAGCTACACAACATTGGGGTCAGAAGACAGCGAGGTCATAAAAACAGGGAGGGATGGGGTGTGGCCAGGCACACGCAGAGTCCACGAACACAGGACAAAGGAACCCCCCAGTTTGTTTTTCAAACATTTTTAACAGTAACAAAACAAGATGGCAAACAATTCAAATGTATTTCCAGACACTCACCCACATGTAGCTAAAAAATAAGCAATTTCAAAAAGTGTTAATTTTGTTGGCGTTCTTGTCACGGCAACAAATTGTGAACTTGTTGACTTGTGAATCACAGCTTTTTCCTTTGTACAAGATTGGTCAAATGTGTGCTGTCTCGGAGTGTGGAATTTCATTCAATGGCAAGATATGGTATTACATGCTCTGACAGCTATTACAACTGACAATAAATCAATTTCTATCAAGACAAAGTGGCTTTCAGGGTCTGTGACGTAGGAGTGGATTTTTTTGGTTTCCCCAGCTGCCTTTTCAATCGCATTGGGTAATCCCCAGAACCAATGAACCTTGGTTGGTGTACAGGTTGCTGGCCTGGATGTTGTTACTCACCTACATTATACAGTCTATAACTTGGCTATGCACTTGAACACACAGAAGTTGTTTCTGATGGGTTAAAATCCCTGTAATTCACAACAATCCCTTGAACAATGCTCATTGCAAACTGCTGCCTTAATCTGTTGGGCACCAGTGCCTCTATCTGTATTGTAACACAGACAACTGAACACATACATATCTGTTTTGTAACACAGACAACGGAACACATACATATCTGTATTGTAACACAGACAACTGAACACATACATATCTGTATTGTAACACAGACAACGGAACACATACATATCTGTATTGTAACACAGACAACTGAACACATACATATCTGTATTGTAACACAGACAACTGAACACATACATATCTGTATTGTGTAACACAGACAACTGAACACATACATATCTGTATTGTAACACAGACAACTGAACACATACATATCTGTATTGTAACACAGACAACTGAACACATACATATCTGTATTGTAACACAGACAACTGAACACATACATATCTGTATTGTAACACAGACAACTGAACACATACATATCTGTATTGTAACACAGACAACTGAACACATACATATCTGTATTGTAACACAGACAACTGAACACATACATATCTGTATTGTAACACAGACAACTGAACACATACATATCTGTATTGTAACACAGACAACTGAACACATACATATCTGGGCCACCAAGGTTGGGGGAGAAAGGACCTCGTGCTTCCTTCTAAGGGAGATTAGCCATTTACTGCCATAGAATACTACATAATTATCAAACTTTCCGCCACAAAGTTCAGTTTAAAGTTTTGCAAATATTCCTATCCTATCCCGTAACTCTAAGGTCATTGGGGCACCACAGATGATCGTTTAACCAGCATACTCCATCTTTCTCTGTCCTCAGCAACCCTGATGGCTTCGCTCAATGTCAAGCCAGTCCATTCTCGAATGTTGTCCTCCCACCTCTTTTTCGGTCTCCCTCTTCTTCTACCTCCTTGCACTGTACCTTGTAGGATGGTCTTTGTAAGGCCTGATGCTCTGGTGATGTAACCTTACCATCGGAGTTTCAGTGTCTTCCCCTTTGTGAGCATGTTATCAGTCCAATGCTCCTAGAAAAGTGCGTGTCCTGCCAATGTTGATGCTTGATCTGAAGCGTTTCTTGACCATGATGTAGTCGATCTGGTTGTGATGCTCCATGCTGGGACTGTACCATGTCCATTGGCTGGATTTTTTGTGGAGACCAAGGGTGTTTGCCAGTATCAGATTGTTGTATCTGGCAAACTCCAAGAGTCTTAGACCTCTCTCATTTGTCTCATTGTTGCAGTTGGGTACACATGTGTCTCCTCAGCTGTGGTGTGCATCTTGCCCAACCTTGGCATTTCATTCGCCTTGCACTATGATTATGTCCTTCTTTGGCTCTTGGTCAAGGACAGCTTGTAGAGTTTTATAGAAATCCTCCAATTCGCTGTCGTCATAGTCTGATGTTGGGGCATAGGCCTGGATGATGGTGATGTTGAAAGGGGCTGCTCTCAGACAGATGGTAATGAGTCTACTGGAGACTGGGTGGCAACCCATGACAGTGGATAGAATGTCCTTGTTGACCAAGAATCAAACGCTGTGTTCTTGCCTGTCATCTCTCCCGCTGAAATAAAGCTTGTGGCCTTTGTCCGTCATTGTTTCACCTAAGCCTTTCCAGCGCAATTCGCTGATACCTAAAATGTTCCATCGATAATGGTCCAGCTCGTGGGCCAGTTCTTCTAATTTTCATCCGCAGTTAGTATCCTGTCATTCCAGGTTCCTATGACGAAGTTGTTTCTGGTGCAGATCTTGCTAAGTTGTCCATCAGTAACACACTTATCACCATCCAGCTGGCCAATGGAAGGCGCGGTCCTTGGTGAAATGGGGTGACAACCGATCCGGTATGGAGTGAATGGTTATTTTTATCATGCAGTGTCTTGGGCAATAACAGACTTGGCAGTGCCCAATTCTCTCCAGGCTGTTGGCCACAGCCCAAATCCATGAATACAGTGTGGCTCGCCTTGGCCCCGAGCACGTGGTCGTTGAATCTGTAGTAACATGAGGTTCCTCTGTCCTGGCCGGTGACTTCTGTGTAGAAGACTTTCGCCCAGTGATGCCGTGCTGACATCACTCCTGTTAGTCGCCTCTTATGACACACTGGGAAACGCTGGGTCTATTCTATTCAGTGCCTGAACCCACAGGGGAAATATTAGACATATAAAAATGTTATTGTATGAATACAAAATATAAGCAAACAGTTCACTCTTAGCTTAAATGAAGATATTTTATAAGTTTTGGGACCATTTTAATCTAGACTATAAAGGCAGATCTTTTGGCAGTCAACTAACCTGGAATGACTCTGCCCTCTCCAATTCTAAAGACCAAAGGATCACGCTGGGCTTGCACTGATGAGTCAAATATAGTGCCCGTGTCCAAGAAACCCTGTATGATAAAGCATACACATTCGTATAAATCAAATATATTTATGTATTTATTTTATTATTTATTTATGTTACCTTTAAAAATAAATAAATAAATAAATAAACAGTATTAAAAAAATTTTTTTTTAACCATTTTGCTGCCAAAGAGAATTGCACTGAGTTACCACCATTTGTCAGGCAAATCTGGCTCATGATTGTGAACAATTACAAACAACTGTAGCTTGAACAATATCAGAAATAACCGGGTAACACTTACGCATTTTTGAAAAGTAATTACATTTTTCCACAAAAAAATATGCTATTTGGAAAAAGGGGAATAGAGAAAAAAAATTTTTTACTAGTAAAACAAACAAACATTACTTAATTTATTTTTAATCCAATAAAAGACAGTGAGAAAGAGAGGAGGTGGCAATCACATCATATTTGTTCTCTTTTTTATGTGTGGGGGAGAGGCATTGAGTAACTTTGGTGTGCATCCCTTTTTGGCGGCCAGGCATGTGAGTGGGGTGGAGCGGGAGTAAGGGTGGGCAGCAAGCCACCACCCGCTAACGAAAAGGGTTATCATACCTAACTTTTCAAATGTGAAACAGCTTAATGTTCTGAGCTTTCCAATCGTGTGTATTTGTTTTGCTGACAATTTAACTGTACCCAGAAAAAACGATCACAATGACAATGAGGAGATAATACATCATTGTCATTTTGGGTCACACTGTTGTATGACGACTTATCTAACAGGATCTAACTCAAGCTGTCCACTGGCTGTCTTAGACACATCCCCCACACAACTGAGCACAATCCTGGGTGGAGATGGAGGAGAAGGTAGCTATCCTATCCTATCCTATCCTATCCCGTAACTCGGAGGTCATAGGGGCACCACAGATTTTCGTTTAACCAGCATACTCCATCTTTTCCTGTCCTCAGCAACCCTGATTGTTTCGCTCAGTGTCAAACCAGCCCATTCTCGAAAGTTGTTCTCCCACCTCTTTTTCGGTCTCCTCTTCTTCTACCTCCTTGCACTGTGCCTTGCAGAATGGTCTTTGCAAGACCTGATGATCTGGTGATGTGGCCATACCATTGGAGTTTCCGTTTTTTCACCACTGTGAGCGGGTCATCGTGTTGTCCAATGGCTTGTGTGATGGTCTGTCGGACTTCGTCGTTGGTGATGTGCTGGGTATAGGAAATGCCCAGAAGGTAGCTAGGACATCTTTTAAGTGGCTGCCCATCTAAGACATGAGTCAGGATCTTTAAAGTCTGTGATATGGAATGTGTGCGTGCACAGACTAGACTTCAGTTCATACTCTCATAGTAATAATAATTATTATTATTAGAATGATAATAATAATTATTATAATAATATTATTAAAAGTCATACAGATTTAACAAAAATCTATGTATTGACTATTGTACTAAATAAAACTAATCATGTAAGAGAATTTCAGTGAGCACATACCATTATTTGACTTCTTCCTCAAACTGTGGTATGGTTGTGACTATTTCCATCCTATTTAATTTAATCGTTCTTATATAGCGCTTTTCCAGCTCAAGAGCTGCTAAAGGCGCTGGCCGATACAGGGTCTAACTCAAGCCGCCCGAGACGCCCACCCGCAGCCTTTGGGCGCATGGTCTGACGCCCGGACAACTGAGCACAATCCTGGGCAGCCAGGGATGGGGGAGAAGGACCTAGGTGCATGCTGGGTGTGTTCTTGTCACCGGCACTAACCCGTCTAGGACATGAGCATCAGGATCTTTAAAGTCCGTTATGATGGAATGTATGTGACACAGACTAGACCTCGGTTTATACTCTCATCCAAAGGAGTAGGAAAACAGGAGTAAAGTGTCTTTCCCAGGGACACAACACAATGGCCCGGCCAGGGCTCGAACCCGGGACCTTCAGATCCGCAAGCCGAAGCAAGCCGAAGCACTACCATTAGACCACAGTGCCACAGTATAATTATTGTTAATGTAACATAAAACCAGAGGTGCCTACCCCCCAGTCTGACCATTTGTGTACTGGCTGCATGAAAAATGTGTATTTTGAGTAATGTCAGATTTCGCGCAACTCGCAACATTTGATCAAAGAATTATTGTCATGAAAACTGCCACATTCACAAAACATTAATTCATACTAATTCCAGCTCACCATTTAATCCTCA
Organism: Oncomelania hupensis; assembly: GCA_036898135.1. Lineage (NCBI taxonomy): Eukaryota > Metazoa > Mollusca > Gastropoda > Littorinimorpha > Pomatiopsidae > Oncomelania > Oncomelania hupensis. The sequence goes on along the minus strand of CM072526.1, from coordinate 5,828,481 downwards.
TGAAACAAAATAATATAGAACGCAACAAGTTATGGTCACAAATGCACACTAATATATTATTTTTTGTGTTGTATTTTACTCCATAACCCCCAAAAAGATCTTCATATTGTCGAACAATTAATTAATATGAATTATGAATATATATATAAATGCATCATTATTTTCGTATATTCTGCTGAAACTGGCAAAACTTTTTGTTTTCTGAGCATACTACATGTAGAGTGTTCTGCATTTTGTTGTGTAAATACAGTGCCTTTTTATGCACTTTGTATTAATTTTAGACACCTGAGCCACTTTTGGGAAAAACGCGTTTTATTTTTATGTGAGGGTTACCCACTTTGAACAGTTAAATAAGTGCATTAATATTGACCGATTTTAACAATTTAATTTTTTTTTAATCTTCTAAAGGTTTGTACTATATAATAAAAACAAAATAAAACATCCTGAACCAAAATAAAATTTTTGTCTGTAATACCTAATCTAAGTGTCGCTGAATGTCGTATGCACCGCTGTGAGCAATGTTGAACTCTTTGTTGCACGTGTTGCAGTGAGCATAATGAACTCCTTTAGAAGATTCGATTATATTCCTCGTAAACGTTCACAAGATTCGCGTAAGAAATGTCACGCTTTTTGCTTACTTGCAACCTTACCCCGCTTTTCTTCAGACTCGCTCTCATCGTCACTCTCGTGTAAAGGCTTTCGCGACACCATGTTTAGCAGTTTCCACAATGGCGGATACAAAGTTTCGAACTAACTCTCACGCACGAGATTTCACTTTCGCGCATGCACTCTAGGGTCAGCAAGTAAAGGAAATAACAGATCAGAACATATATAAAATCAGTGCGAAAAAAAAAAATTGGGGGGGGGGGGGGGTACACCACGAAAATGCGTATTTTAAAGAAATTGCTCGTATTGTCATATTTTATGCTGAAAATTCATAAAAATACGCACTAGTGTGTCCGGTAGGCACCTCTGTAAAACTAAACTGTTGTGATGCAATGTTAGTAAGGGAAATATTTTTTATTTTATTTTAGGGAAAGCACCTGTATTAGTTCCAGAGTTAAATTGCCCACTGGCCTTGGTAATGTCAGGCAGGGTTGCTGAAAGTGCTCGTTTGCTTGCCAAGCACCACATCATGAGGATGACCTACATTTTGCAGCAAACTCTCTCAATGGGCAACACTTTATAAGTTTATTTCTTCTCTCTAATCTCAAAACTTCTGACATGTACTTGCACTGAATAGCGGTCTGTCTCTCATTACATGGCAAACAAATTCCAGTTTCAATTTGTGAGAATAATTTGAACATATTATGGACAATTCTGGTGGACTATGATTTTGGTGAAAATAATTATTCCATTAAGAGGTTACAAATAAAATAAAAACATATTTCAGCCCCGCCGTCAACAAGCACATACTGTGACATAGTGATAGTCTCTCCCCACAATGCTGGCACAACAATATACTGCCTTCCTGCTTACTAACTGTGAGCTGAAGAAAGTACAGCTAAAATTACTCTAAGTTTTCACCCTACCGTGTAGTGTACACCCACTTCATCCCCAACGTCAGCAAACTCTGAGCAGTCCTCTGGTTTGTACTGAAACATAGATTTAAAAATACAAATTATAGTTCAGGTGTATGATGTATACTAACCAGGTTGGTTTGTGTTTTTAATATTGAACTTTTTGTGTTTCACCTACATCCCCAACCCTACCCACCCTTCTCCCTCCAAACAGCATTCAATGTCAATGCACTGTATAACAATTTCTTTGGAGGGGTATGCAAGCATTTTCCATCCCTCTCTGGCCCCACATCATATGTATCAGAGGCGGCTTTAGACCTTGCGAAAAGACAAAGAGTTAAAAGATTGTGCCACTGCAAAATAATATATAAAAACACAGTGTCAGTAGGCCTGCGCTGGTTACACGATCATCTGTGGTGCCACAACGACTTCGCGTTACAGGACAGGATAGGATAGTGACAGTAGGCCTAGTGGCTAGTACCAAGTGGCAGAAAAGGTAACAACATACCACAGACTTGATTTTCAGTTCTGCCGCTTTCTTTCCAACTGACAGACCGATCAGGAAAAGCAGCAGTGATAATTGGTAAACAACTAAATAATGCATGTTGATCTCTTGCACAGCAGATCGCGAATTTCCAGTTGTTATGGGTCAGCAAGGTGTTTAACACGTCCCACCAGCGAATAGTCTGCTGCCACCAACGCTGGATTAGTCCATGTTGGGGGTAGGATGGATGTACAAATGCCAGGCGTTCATGTTTATCTCGTTTGTTCTTTCCTCTCGAATAAAGCAAATGGAATAAACGATATTATTTTGTTATTTAGTGGAATAGTATATTTCTATAAGCAAGTGTGCGATTTCATGAAACGATTCTACACCTAACAGAAGTATACATACCACCCCTCGAAGAAGTAGGGTGACCTTCCGCTTAAAATCGGGACTTCTTCTACTAGACAGAGACCCAAGGTGGATAACTGTGAAAACTACATCGTGATTTTCATAGTTGTCTCAAAGATGTTGTCATGGATTTTTCAATAAATATCATGTACTTCTGCGTCGGAAGTAGCACACACATCGCCCGTTGAAAGAAAACACAAAAAAAGTTAAGAGATTGGAAGGCAAATAGGCCGACAAAAAAACAATGAGAGAGAAGAAAATTGGCAATAGAGGGGAAAAAAAAAAAAAAAAAAAAAAAAAAGGCTGAACGAAAAGTAGGCAACAATAAACACAATAAAGAAAATAAAAAATAATTTAAGAGAAGGGGAGAGAGAACAAAATAGAACTGCCAGTAGATAGGTCTAAATATAGATGAAGAGAAGCAACATTATTCATTAGTATTCATTAATTTTATTCATTTATAAACTCAAACAGCACAAATCAACATCTGACTTTGTGATCCAGATATTATCTGAAAATTCCAACATGTTTTCAAACACCAAAAATTGTGACAAAATGGTTATTTACCAATGGAAAAAGAAATGACAAAAACAAAACTCATACAAAAATCTTGGTCCAAATAAAAATGCAGCGGCACATATAAATACCACAGAAAATAAATTGCATCCATGCTTTATTCACAGTTTGTGAGAAGGAGAGGGGGGAGAGGGAGATGAGGATATCCATACATGCAGTGACAATCATCTGTGCAGATTTTTTAAGATCATTTTTGCAAACACAGCAGCCATCTTCAGACAAAATCAAACCAGAAATGAAAACTGTATACTGGAGGGGAAAAGGGCTGTTGCCTAAAACCACCAACAACCTCAACCTGTCCTATACACTCAATGTTGTAATGTTTGTTTTACCTATGTTTGCGTGTTTTTTGTCTTGTTCATTTTTATTTTTTGGTTCTCCCGATCATATGTGCCATCAACAATTACATTTAACAGGAACATATGCCAGAGCTTGTAATTTTCTCAAATGTACTCGTATTATCATATGTATTGACTCTTCCACCAATTATATCATGAGGTACATTATGTTTACACATAATCAGAGGAAACTAGCGAGCGTTGTGGCCGAGAGGTCTAAGGCGGGACGAATTTGCCTTGCCCACAGCCAAGAAACCAATGGCGCCTGACAGATGTGGGATCGGTCCAGCATCTGGGTGTTAGGTTTTCCGAATATTATTTACTTTAGACTCGGGCAACATCTCTGGGTTTTCTCCGGGTACTCCGGTTTGCTCCCCAAATTTCAAAAAAACAATATTATGTAGGTTGGGCTTGGCGCACCAAAGATTGTGACCAACTTTTGCCTGGGGAAGGTGGCCCACAATTGCCCAATAGGGACAATCAAGTGTCACAAAAACAAAACCACCCTACTTTTAAACGCTTTTGTTTTTTTATACCATCCAATTGACTGTGAATCTTAAACTATTCTGTTTACTACTATGCTGATATAATATTGATTATAATAATTACACGAAACTTTCTCTTTTTTTCTTCTTTTCTAAATTTTTATTTAATAGGACCGAACATAATCTGTAATTTTTTTGCTTATAACTATGTTGATGTCAAATTTGTTATCATAAACCTTTTTTTGAATACTTCTTTTCATTGTTTCCATTTTAATCTCATACCAAGTGATCAACGTACAAAACCAAAAAAAAAAAATGTATAAAATGTTTTTAAAAATTAAAACCTTTTTTTTTTACATGAAAAAATAACACACACAATAGCAAAGAGTTGAGGATTTGGGGAGATATATATAACCCTTTTCTCCAGTTATGAACACCTGAAGGTGAAAATGATTGTATGGACTGCACTTTATTGATACTCATAATTAGTTAGTTATTCATTGCTTACAGGGTCCAGCGGATTCCAAAACCCCGAATCAAAATCAAGACCACAAATTGGCTGAAAGCGGACACATCCCTGATCCGCATAAAAGATCTGCCAAAACAACCCTAGTGGTAACACTGAAGGTAGTCTAAGTCTACTCCACCAGCCGGTAACTTTACAATAAAGACTTCCCATGCAGGGGACGCTGAGGCTATACAGTATACTCTAATTTATCGAACCCCACGTTTACAAAAACAAAATAGAACACAAATATCATTATAAAATATCAAAAATCACATACATATAAAATGGCTACATTGTTAAATAATAATATCATAGGAAGCCCTAGTGACCATTTGGTAGAAAGCGTCCAATATTTCCAAGCTGATCCAACAGACCTCGCACACAAATGAGGAGTTTTGTACCGGAAGAGTTTTCAAGAAAAAAGGTAGGTGACTGGTCTAGCGAAGAAGATAGTATAGTAGACTGATAGAACAGAGTAGGCATGAGAAAGAACAGAGAAAGACAGCGACAGTGGGAATTTAAAGCACTAAATGTCCAGAATGTGGGGATACTATTTATACTGAAACCCTCGGCACCCCCACGGGAGGAAGACATCAAAAGTGGGAATTTAAAGCACCTCATAATTATGATGCGCAAAAACAAAATTCATTTTCAGCAAACTTGCATGTGCAGAGAAAAGCAGCTATCTGAATTTAGGCAATCTCCGCAAGACTTTAACAATCTTCCAAACGTTTGTACACACATATATAAACAGGTTATTTAGTCATTGTTTATAGGATCCAGCGGACTGCAAAGAGCCGAATCAGGACCACAACTTGGTTCAAAGAGGGCTCACCCCTGATCCGTATAAAAGATCTGCTGAAACAACCCTAGTGGTAACACTGAAGACACTCCACCAGCTGGTCACTTTACAATAAAGGCATCCCATACAGGGGACACGAAGGCTGTACTCCAATTTTTTTAACTCCAGTTTACAAAAACAAAATAGAATTTAATTATAAAACACTAACAAAACACATACATATAAAATGCCTACATTGCTAAATAATAACACCATAGAAAACCTTAGTGACCATTTGGCAGAAAGTGTCCAATAAAAAAAGGCGATATCCCCAAGCTAAACCAACAGACCCCATACACAAATGCGGAGTTTTGGGAGAGTTTTCAAGAAAAAAGGTAGGTGACTGTCTAGCGAAGAAGATTTTAGATTGATACAGATTAGGAATGAGAAAGAACAAATTAGATTGACAGAAACAGTGGTGATTTAAAGCACTAAATTACCACAAAATGGGGATACAATTTATTCAGAAAACCCCAAATGGGGGTAAATGATTGTGTGGACTGTATTATATTGATACTCATATACTCTAATGCACAATAACAAAACAACTTCTTTTCAGCAAACCTTGCATATACAGAGAAAAGCAGCTATCTGAATTCAGGCAATCTCCATAGGACTTTAGCAATGTTACAAACGCTTGTACACACACACACACATAATATATAAACACAAGAGAGTGTTCACAAACACCAAGGTACTCCGTGTACAACCGGTGTTTATGGAATAAAAGACACCCTAATGGCACAAACAAGCTATTGTTTTAAATACACCTTTCATGCACATGTATCCACAAGCATACTCACTCTCTGTCAAAACCTTACACAATACAAAGGTTAAATAGTGATGTGGGCACAATAGTGAAGCTGATCCCAATCTGCGTGTGTGAGGCTGTAGAGGGTATAGGCCTACACACAGCCTGTGCTTGATAGATCTCCCACACTCAGCTAGCGTCAACGTTGCTTGTTTAGTGAAAACTGGCCTAATTGCTTATTCTTTAAAATAAATCTCAAAAGGCTCCACAATTCTTAACAGTAAAGTGGGGTGAGGGGGAAAGAAGAGGGGAAATGTGGAGGGAAAGAGGGGGAAGTTTGGGGAAAGAGGGGGAAGTTTGGGGAAAGAGGGGGAAGTTTGGGGAAAGAGGGGGAAGTTTGGGGAAAGATGGGGAAGTTTGGGGAAAGAGGAGGGAGTTTGGGAGAGGATTGGGGTAAAGAGAGGGGAGGGGTCGATCTTGAAATATGTGATAGTGAACACAATATTGGTAGCACCCGCTAGTGGACAAACAATCTTGCCCTCAAATGTTTCATCGTCTTTGATTGGATAAGTATTGAATATAAAACCCTCTCCTCACAAACACACAACCTTCAATCACACAATGGTCACTACAATATGGCTGAACTAACAGAATCATCTTCCATCCATATTCCACTCATTCTGCATAACAGTAGACAACACTTGCCATTGATTTTTGTAATCGTCGTCATCTGCCCTACCCTCTTCCTGACTTTTGTGCTCATCCCCAGCTTGCCCGCGTTTTCCATCTCACAGTCTAACACAATATGGCTTCTGAAGATTTATCATGATTTCCATTTCATCCATACATCAACACAAAGATTGCATATACAAACATCAATACACTTTATTCAACTTCAGCATAAAAAAATTACTACTACTACTAATAATAATAATACAATGATTTATAAAGCGCACATCTGTCACTGTTACAATACAGAAGCGCCAATGATGACATAAATCTATAGGCTATACACTGTAGTGAAGTTAAACGTTACCATTACAGGCAAGCCATATTTGAATAAAACATCAATGCACGTAATTATAATACAAATGTTGCTGTACTGCTGTTAGGATTTAACAAAGCAGAGGTTTACAAATTTTCATCATCACGTTGTGAATTTTGGAGAACATCTACAATGAACTTAGTTTCATTCAATCAATACAATTACAAAATCTTACAAAACATTGCAAACATATGACCAGACAGGAATAGTACTGGTAGAAGTCAATACATATATACAGTCACTTACAGCTGTATCATTCAAAGTCAAATAAATGTATTGCCAAGTTAAGATACCAGGAGTTGTGGCGGCGATTCAGTACAGTCATACAATAGATGGCACAATGTCACATATCATACCTCAATGTGGCAAAAAACCCAACAAAACAGACCATCAATTGACACAATACGATTGTAACTGTTTAGTGTGAATGAGCATTGACAGCCTGAGAATGTGTCGTCTACTGGATAATCAAGAACCTGAGAAATGTGCTGTAGCTAATCATTCTGGGCCTGCCCACTAATACCTCCCAGCTAACAGTCTCATTCAGACATTTTAATTTACAACGAGGATGATGATTTTAGGTTAATTCTAATCTTGCACAATCTGTCCTTTGGCTTTGCATCCTCCATTCTCTAATATACAGCAATGTCATTTTACCTTATAACACACATTGAACTGGTCCTCCAAAAGTCTATAGGCGCACCAAATGTTGTCCTTTTGCTTTTCCTGACCATAAACTCTTTGAAGACAACACCAGTATACCAGATTTATCCAATCATCAGTTGCCACAGAAGACTGAAGTTTGGTCAATTTTTTCCCAGCAAAGCAAAGCAAATCCCTTGTGTTCCAAATGTGTTACAAAGTGATGACAGATGTGAGGGAGGAGTGGGGAGGGGGAGCATAGCAGGAAAAAAACCACAACATTAATGATGTGTCAAATGCTCCATTCACAGCACAGTACAGGAAAGGGCGAAAGCTCTGAGCTTTTCACCATTTAATACAGTCCCATAAAGACCTTTGTCTTTTTTTTAAAGAGACTGTTGACAAACTTCTTTAATTTTACCCCAATGCTGCTGTTCATTAACTTGACACAAAACGTGCATAAAATATCCTACATACAATCCACAACCACTCACAAACAACACTGCCCTATCTCAATAGCAGTTGACAAGAGACGTCTATAATTCCCAGCGGTGATAGATGGTGCAGTCGAGTTCCATGTGCTACAATTCCTTAGAGCTGGATTTTAACATTTCCATCTCCAAAGCAAGCTGTACCCAACCACAACACAATAGTCATTATCTTCACCCAACCACGACACAATGGTCATTATGTTCATCCAACCACGACACAATGGTCATTATCTTCATCCAACCACGACACAATGGTCATTATCTTCATCCAACCACGACTCAATGGTCATTATTTTCACCCACTCCATACTGTACACTTTTGACATAGACCGTACAATGGCAAATAAACCACATCTAAAACAACCCAAGCTAACATTGGAGAAGCTGACGTGTTGCTCGATTCGGCAGTGGCAAGTTTTTAGCACCTGTGACAGTTTTAGATACCTGGGAAACTTCACAAATAAATTTTCAAAGAGAGAGCCCGCTGGTGAAGTCATTTTTTTAATATCATTTTACACGAACATATATACACCTACATTCATTCACACATACCTACATTCATTCACACATACCTACATTCATTCACACACACCTACATTCATTCCCTCACAAAAACATCGCATAGCTGGAGACACACAAACTATACAAACTCAGTTCATGGCCTTTACAAACAAACTTTTTTACAAAAAGCAACATTCTGTGTGAACAGGTGTGACACGTGAACAGGTGTGACAAGGTTGAAGCAGGGGCCATACCAACAGTTCACACATCCTGACTAACATCCACCTCCATCGTATCATCGCCCAAACCCCTGTCCACCTCATCCACTACCTCAGGTTCGGCAGCTTCCACGTTGTCGGAGGAGCTGCTGGGCTCTGTGGACACGCTGTCTGAAGCGTCGTCGGCCAGGTCAGCGGGAACGGCTCGCTTGATGCCGTACTCTCCCGTCAGCTTGCCCTGCAGCGTCAGCCGCAAAATGCTGCCCCCTTTCTCTCTGGAGGTGGGGGAACCATCTACCACAGTCTCTTCCTGCGCGCCCCACTCCTCCGTGCAATCTGAACCGCCCTCCTCCCCTTCTTCCAGGTCCAGCCCCATGTCCTCGCTCAGCCCAATGATCATGTCCCCTTCATCTTCATCTTGATCCTCCCCCTCCCCCTCCCCCAGGGCGATGTCATCTTCTGGGGAGGTGGGGGGAGAGTAGATGGTCAGCCCTGCGCGGTCTAGGTCCAGGTGAGTGACAGGGGCCACCTTGACCTGGGGGCTGAGGTTCACCAACTGCGGCTCCTCCACCGACCCCCCTTGCTCTGACACGTTAGTGGCCTGCAGGTCAATCACCTCAATCTCCTCCGTCTCGTCGTGGGTTGACTGGATGTGGGAGACGACGGCCGAGCGCTTGAAGGCTGTGTACTCGCACTTGCTGCAGCGGAAGTTGCGGCGTTCCAGGTGGGAGGCGATGTGAGCCCCGAAGTCCCCCTCGTCCTCCGCCACGTAGACGCAGTAGCCGCACTTGTACGGGAGGTCCTCTGAGACATCCTTCACTAGGTGCTGGAAGTTTCCGTGGGTGGCCAGGTGCAGGCGGTACAATGTCAGGTTGTCGGAGGTGTAGTCACACTCGCTGCAGGAATACACAGTCACCCCTGTCACACGCCGCGACGCCACATCTGCACAAACACACAAAGCCATACACATCAGCTCAAAAAGCTGCTCACAGCACTGGTAAACAACAAAACTACATGATCTTGTTATAGCCATCGGCTGCAGTCTAATCTCTTCTATCACATGCCATTTACAGCCAAATGTTACCAAAACAGCTGCCAGTCTCTAGTCATTCTTCCTCATAAAGTCATATTAAGAGTCAACTAGACATTCTTATGTTCATCTGACGTCAGTGCCTCGAATCCCAAAATTCTGTCCATTCTCAGTCATCCACAAGGGACAAGCATTCATTAACTTGCAAAGAATAAAGCATGTATGAAAGAGAAGTCCTTATGAAATGAGAGAGAGGGGGGGGTGGGGGAAAGGTGGGGGGACAGAGAGAAAGAGAGAGAGAGAGAGAGAGAGAGAGAGAGAGAGAGAGAGAGAGAGAGAGAGAGAGAGAGAGAGGAGAAAGATGTAGAAAGAGGGGAATAGAGAAAGAGAGGAATGAAACACAAGTGAGAAAGGAGTAGAAGAGAAGACAGAAAGAGAGAGAGACAGAGAGAAGAATGGAGGGAGAAGAGAAATCGAAAACAGCACATCCAATGATAACACAACATATTATAATTTGAAAATAATAAAATCTCATATGCCTTACATTTATTTTTTATGCTAATGACAAGACAGAAATGTTTGAATGTCAGGCAACAAGCAAAACAATGCAATTTAAACTTATATAATACCAACAATGAAATTGAAACTTGCACAATATCAACAATGAAACTCAAATAACAATTGATTGATTGATTGATTGATTTATTGTTGCTTTAGGTCCAGCGGACTCTTTTGAGCCAAATCAGGACCAGACAACCCCCGATCCGCATAAAAGATCTGCTGAAACAACCCCAGTGGGAAAATTGAATGCCCTCCACCGGCCAGTCACTTTACAATAAAGACATCCCACGCGGGGGACGGCTGAGGGTTGACCTCAACTACGCGAACACCCCGGTTACAAAAACAAAATAGAATACAAACATCATTATACATCATCAACCAAACACATACATATAAAATGCCTATAGTGCTAAATAGTACATTCATAGGAAGCCCTAGTGACCACCCGGCAGAAAGCGTCCAACACTCCCAAGCTGATCCAACAGACCTCATACACAAACAAGGAGTCTTGTCCAGGAAGAGTTTTCAAGAAAAAAGGTAGGTCATTGATCTAGCGAAGAAGAAGATAGTATAGCAGAGTGAAGGACAGAGCAAGAATAGGAAAGAGTAAATGAAGACAGCGACAGTGGGAATTTAAAGCACTAAATTTCCATAAAGTGGGGATACTATTTATACTGAAAACCCCCGGCACTCCAACGGGGGTACTGTTGCCGCAGTGAAGCGTCTTGCCTATAAAGGAAAGACAGGTTTTCAACTGTGGCTTTCACTGTTCCCTTTATAGGTTTGAACAATCTACAGTGGCAAGATTGCTCATGACCCCAAGGGGTAACTCAAATAACAAACAGTGAGACAAAACCAAACAAGGTGCAGTAAAACCAGCGGACTGGTGACCTTCAGTTAGTTCATCCATGTCAGTCATGCCTACTCTCAGTTTGAAGTTTCCGTATTAGCTTTTTCACATTTCAGTATTACTATTACGATTTCCGTATTTACTTTTACTACCTATTGTTTTCGCACTCATCCTTTTTGATATTATGCGAAGAATCATAGATTGATTTGCTGCCACAATCTTCTTTTTCTTCTTCAAAGCCTCGTAATTCTTGACATGCTGTGGGCCTTCCACCACAGGCTGGGAAGTCTCGTATTTCATGGGCCTCAATTATACTACGTACGTATGAAGGAAACCCACAATGAAAGAAAAGACTTCAGAGCCTGTGCTTCTATGTGCCGCTTGATGTCGTTCATATCACTGGCGGAGATGCCAAACTGGTTGGCATAAATCGTACTTTTGAGTCACTTCACCGTCGCTTCAATCTTTCATGCAATAACAAACAGGCTCACTTCACCATCGTTTCAATCTTTTATGCAATAACAAACAGGCTCACTTCACCATCGTTTCAATCTTTCATGCAATAACAAACGGGCCCACTTCACCGTCGTTTCAATCTTTCATGCAATAACAAACGGGCCCACTTCACCGGCGTTTCAATCTTTCATGCAATAACAAACGGGCCCACTTCACCGTCGCTTCAATCTTTTATGCAAAAACAAACAGGCTCACTTCACCATCGTTTCAATCTTTCATGCAATAACAAACAGGCTCACTTCATCGTTTCAATCTTTCATGCAATAACAAACGGGCCCACTTCACCGTCGCTTCAATCTTTCATGCAATAACAAACGGGCACACTTCACAGTCGTTTCAATCTTTCATGCAACAACAAACGAAAATTTGTAGGGTAAACCCATTCCCAGCAAAAATCAACTAACTGTTGGAATTGGGGCCCTTTACATGGAAAACGATCACAAGCAAACGTTTTAGTACACAAACGCTCAATCAAGGCAAGCTTTACAAAAATGGAACTAAGAAGCACAAGAGGCAGGTCAAACTTACAGCAGCTACATAACAAAATAAAAAGGAACTGATAACATTTAAAAAATTACAATAAATGTGAACATATATCATAAACCAAAGGAATGTTAATTTAGACAACGACAAGACAAAACCCCATAGTGCACGTTTTGGAGTTCATCTCTTTCTTCAGGCCGGACAAAACACAAAAAGAAAATACCCCCAAAGAACTCTAAGGAAGAATGCTTTGTTTTTTTCCAGCTGTGATGTGCGGAGGTTCCCTACGAGAAGACTTCTTGTCCACACTTTGTTGGAGTTGTGTTAGGAAGGATTGTTTTGTTCTCTTTTGTATTTTCCGCCTAATGAAAAGCTCAGCTCCAAACTGTGCACGGAGTGGTTTGGTTTTGTTTCTTTGTCTAAATTACCATTCCCCCAATGTTAAGTACACATTTGTTTATCATTATTATACACAATAAATAACAACACAATTTCTTACATTACAACTTTAGGGATTGTTTAGTGCAATGGACATAACAAAACGCAAAAACTCTACATCACTTTTAACAACAACGTTTCAAGTAAGCAAAGGGCAACTTGTCAAAATTTCAAACTTTTCAAAATTAAAAGCAACTTGACTTTTTGCAAAAATTATGAATCAAATCAATTTTGGTACACAAAATATAATAAAATACAGACACTCCATTAACCTTTGTACAAAAGTTCTGAATTGAGTCAACAGTTACTGCAAACAAACTGCAAGCATAGTATACCTGACAAACAATTTAAATCTAAATCAATTTCTAATTATTTTGGACAATAAAGTTGTATTGTATTGTATTGTATTGTATTGTTTAACAATCCTAACAGCCAACATGACTTTCAGCCAGAAGTTCGGACCAAATCAACTTGTTTTGTTAAAAGCTGCAAACATGGGCCAACTTTACATTTCCACAAAGGGGTTTGAATGGAAGAATCTTAACCAAAGAGTACTAAAACGTTTTATGAACAAAACTGCCAACAACGAACTTGACTTCCAAAAGAAAACCCAGTCTTACCAAAAGTAGTAACGCAAAAATTCTTGGGAGGACAGAAGGCCACATTCTGTGTTTGTTCCAGCTGACAGCACTGTTCACAATATCAACCAAACCACATCCCTCCATTCAGTACAATCACACGACGCAGCAATATTGCTGTTGAAGTATAGACTAAATTACCTACAATAATAACGCACTTTCTGCAAAACAAAAGACGTCAACATGCAGGGAGAAATCTAACAAATTAGCTGCTATCGTCACAGTGTGATATGAAATCAAGAGATCAGCAATACAAATTCGACCACAATAAGACCACAACAGGTTTTTGCTTCATGAAAAACGCAGTAGTATGTCCAAACGTTATTAGCAATGTTGAATACCACCATGTATACAATTATGTCATATTTTGCAATGGGGGAGGGGGTGAGAGGAAAGAAATCTTAATAAAATAATACAAATAAAAATAATAATAAAAACGTACAATGGAGTGGAATTCTAGAAGGAAATCGGTCGCTTCACTTGTAACATTCCACCGTAAATATTTGCTTTTTTTGCTCAACACGGACAAAGAAGCCGATTCAAAACACACAACAAAAAAATAATAATTGGATCCTTCCTCGAGCCCTCAACTTTCTGTCCAAAATATTTTCCTTTGTGCAAATAATGGGAGGGGGATTGGGGAGAAAGGGGGGAGGGGAGAGGTGGAGGAGGGTGGGGGTAGAAGAGCGATTACAAAATGCATTGGATCATTGTTTTCTTGCACTGGCAGAATCAGCAATTCCTAATCGTTCAAATCTTCATATGGCTCCAATCACACTCAGTAGATGGAGAGGTAGCTTGATCGCGCAGTCCTCTATTTCCTACATCCTGGGCAGGCCCCATTTTCCTTTTTTTTCATCCTCAGCACTTTCATTCCCTGATAAATAAAATATTTACAACAAACTAAACATTTTACAATCAAATATTTGCAAATGTCCAGAGATCCCCCCTCCAGATTATCCTGTTCAGTATTTACATTTTATGTCTATTCCCTCTAGATGACAGACAATTATCACTTTTCCTACAGTTAGTGCGACTACTTTGAAAAAGTGAAGTCTGCGCTAGCAGAGAAACAACAAGCAAAGTGTGACTAGCATAGATACACAAATGCTGTACCAGCATGTTAATGTTTGCGCCACTGGATACAGTCTTACAGGAATACTGTATCCAATGTCTTAACATTTGGCAGCCCCGGTCCAAAGCGTGCGAGTACAAAGTGGCTGAATAGTACCTCCCTATTCAATGCTGCTGGCAACTTTTCTACACAGTACTGTATTGGCGTAAAACAAAATGTAGTGCGCTCCTGAAAGTGGTAGAATGTCATTGCTGATGTTAGATTTGACCTGGCAGTGATGGCAGTAGCCCATAGTAACAAGACACTGCATGAGAGAGCTCAGCTGACTAAGACAAAAGTGTCAGGCAAAGGGCGTTACGGCTGCTCTGGTCAATGCGAGATAAAATCACAGATCAGCAATTACATTCTACCACCTTCTACTATCTACTTCTACTATCAATTGAAAGTTTTGATGTCAGCGTTCGGTTAGCAAAAGCTTTGATTGATTGTCCAGTAGCTCGGTTCATATGAATGGAATTTTGTTTTTAAAATAATAATCATCATTATTTTATAATTTTAATTTTAATGTGGCGTGTGTGTGTGTGCATGCGTGTGTGTGCATGAGTGTGTTGAGTGTGTCTTATCATTTCAACGAAGAAGATGTTAACAAAACAACCATTCTACCACTGTAAGGACGACGATATGTTTTGTTTGTCAAAAATGCAGGACTATTTACTAACATGAACAGCCATTTGTCATAGGAAGTGACTTTTCAACCACTCGCCATACAGTGTAACCTTTTGCAATGAGCTCAACCCATCCACTAGGTACAACAGAGAGGCCTCTAAACACAAGCACACACAAAAATGAAGCAGAAGTTAGCCATTACCAGCAGATGGAGTACATCTACACTCCAGCACACACACACACAAAAGAGGTTGAAACTACCCACTAAAGGAGTGTGAGGAATGATGGAGGGGTGGGGGGTGGAGCGGGGGGGCAAGCACAGCCACAACTTACTGATTTGCAACAAGCACCTACAGGGTGACAATGAGGCAATCACACAAGGATCGGGCAATCCTTACTTTTCTCCAAGCTGGAGATGTTGCTGCTGCCACTGACTCCGCCAGAGCTGGCTGGAGAATCGGAGAGCAAGCGGAGATGTAGAATCCAGGGATCCTGATCTCTGTGCACGGTGGTCTGGTGAGATACCATCTTCTCTCTGTGGGGATGGGAGGGAAGGAGGGGGGACACAAACACAAAGGTTTCACTTTCACTTTCAATTCAATGCAATATTTTTTTTTTTTTAATCCTCTGTGATTTTAGACCACACAGTTACTCTCTGGCATGGACAAACATATATCGCCAAATCTAACCATTTAAAGCTTAACTAGTCAATGTACACTATCAATCAATCTTTAATTTAATGTCTGTTGCCACATTTAGGTGATATTAGACATTATGTATTGTATAAAATAAAGGAATGTGGACTATACAAGAAAGGTTAGACACACTTGCTGTTAGTGGCCATGCTGCAGTAGGGGCACAAGAAGCCATGGGGCAGATGACTCTTCATGTGCGACTTCATGGCCTGTATGGTCTTGGTGCTGAAGGGGCAGAAGCGGCAGGCGAAGGACGGGACAGCCACACCGTCCGATTCCACGCTGAAACCCTCCTTGCTGAACAGGTGGGGCGTCAGTTCCTTGGCATCCAGCACCTGGACATCATCATCATCACCATCAATATCATGATCATCATCGTCATCATCATCATAACCACAGCACGCAGGAAGTACACAAGCACCAACCCAATCACAACGCTTCCTTGCACTCACCTCTCCAGTTTGGGTGCAGGTGTACCCATAGGCTGAGTCCACCCACAAGAACTCCATTTCGGGGTGGTGTTGGGTGTGGTGCTGGTGCACTGAGGCCACGGTGTCCAGCCGCACGTCGCAGTTCCCACACTTGATGCGGTCGACGCTGTACGGACGGACGGGGCGCTTGGCCACGGACTTTCTGGCTTTGTGGGTGGTGATGATGGTGCTGGTGGAGGGTTTGGACTCTGCTTCATCTCCACCATTCTCAATATCCGTGGCTTCGTCCTCGTTGTAGTTGTCAGCCTGCACACAGCCGTCATGGGAACATGGTCAAAGTAGTCATCTCTTTTGCTATGTACAAGGGAGTTGTTGGCGTTTCCCGGTCTCAACTACTGTTTGTCAAAACCGACAGCTGATGAAGCGAACAGCGTTTATTATTTTAATTACTAATAACCCACCTATCCTCTGTTCAATTTAATCACTAGGATTTTTTCTCAAACAAAAATCTGTGGGTTCTGTTTGTTTTGGGGGCGTGTGTGTGTTTTTTTAACCTTTCTTTTTCCATTTTACTGTTTTCCTGTTTCTTGTTTTTCCCACCTTCAACCTGCAACAAAGGGCTACCTGCAAATCTTACAGTTACCTCCCTGGAATCTATTCACAAGGATACAATCATTAAATCTTAATTTGCAACAAATCAAAACAGGGTAAAGGAAAATGACTTTTGCTGCTCTGACATTCTAAATATTTTTTCTACTGGCGATCTCCCTACCTTTGCACCACATATTGGAGTGATGACTGCGAGCTGGTGTATATCGGTGTATGAACAATGATGATAGTGTGTATGTTGCTACAGAGTGATGACAGCGAGCTGGTGTATATCGCTGTATCAACAATGATGATAGTGTGTATGTTGTTACAGAGTGATGACTGTGAGCTGGTGTATATCGCTGTATCAACAATGATGATAGTGTGTATGTTGCTACAGAGTGATGACTGCGAGCTGGTGTATCAGTGTATGAACAATGATGATAGTGTGTATGTTGTTACAGAGTAATGACTGCGAGCTGGTGTATATCGCTGTATCAACAATGATGATAGTGTGTATGTTGTTACAGAGTGATGACTGTGAGCTGGTGTATATCGCTGTATCAACAATGATGATAGTGTGTATGTTGTTACAGAGTAATGACAGCGAGCTGGTGTATATCGCTGTATCAACAATGATGATAGTGTGTATGTTGTTACAGAGTGATGACTGTGAGCTGGTGTATATCGCTGTATCAACAATGATGATAGTGTGTATGTTGCTACAGAGTGATGACTGCGAGCTGGTGTATCAGTGTATGAACAATGATGATAGTGTGTATGTTGCTACAGAGTAATGACTGCGAGCTGGTGTATCAGTGTATGAACAATGATGATAGTGTGTATGTTGCTACAGAGTGATGACTGCGCGCTCGTGTATATCAGTCTATGAACAATGATGATAGTGTGTATGTTGCTACAGAGTGATGACTGCGCGCTCGTGTATATCAGTCTATGAACAATGATGATAGTGTGTATGTTGCTACAGAGTGATGACTGCCAGCTCGTGTATATCGGTGTATGAACAATGATGATAGTGTGTATGTTGCTACAGATTGCCGCGCTTTGAGCCCGATTGGTTAACTCTTCGTCTCATGAAGTGCGGTAAAGTGCGCCTAGTTACCATCTACTTTTAGCAGCTCTCTCCCGCTTAACGGAAACCCTGTCCATTCACGCATGCGCACTAACTGATTCTAAAGGCAGTGTACTTCCTTCCTGTCAACGCTTCCTGTCAACTGCATATGTGTTGACAACATGTGTAAATCGAAGTTTTTGCTTAGTTTTTGGTCGCGTTTTCTGGAGCAGGGATACTTGCAAAAATGGCAGAATCTGATTCCGACAATGAGTTTACATAAGGGCAGTTGTGGCAGCAATTTGTCAGTGTCTAGCGTGCACACTAGCAATCTTTCCGACTTCAGATCAGACCTTTCATCATCCGAAGAATTGGTACTTGTGAAATTACCTATAATCACAGGTAAAATAGCAGGTAACACAGACAGATGACACTGACAGAACTAAAGCTTACTCAATACTTGCATAGTTACCAATTATCTACACACTGACCAAGTCCCATGAAGCTCTGACCAACCGTTCAGTAGATATAGCATTTTAAACATATGCACCTATTTTTGGCTTGTTTTGATCAAATCCTTACATGAAGGAGAAGATCAATGTGCTGTTTTGCTATATGAGACTAAGAGTGAATTTATTAGTTATTCATTGCTTACAGGATCCAGCAGACTGCAAAGAGCTGAATCAGGACCACAAAATCAAGACAACAACTTGGCTGAAAGAGGACTCACCCTTGATCTGGTTGGTTAATTGGCAGTATTCATATAATAATATTATTATACTATTATATTATCCTAAATTATTACACAGTTGTTTCAATTCGTTACAAGCGTTCTACAGCCACACCTACCTGGAAGCTCACTTCAGGCTCTGTGGCGTCGTCGTCACCCTCTATGTCAGGATCCACCTGAAAGCCTTCCGGCAGTCGGAAGAAAATGGCCCACAACTCTCGCCCCTTGTGACTTGCTCGCACATGCTGGTGAATTGTGTCCCTGGAAAACACCACCACGCAACCCAAATTACACTTTGCACACAGTAGCTAAAAATCAGCATTTTCCAAAGTGTTCATTTTCATGTGTTTATGCTGCCAGGCTGCTTTAACCTAAAGAAAGATGGGCCACTATCGGTACTATCTTAGGCCACTGTTCTATTTCGGACCACAATCTGTACTATTTTGGGCCATATCTGTACTATTTTCAGCCATACCTGTACTATTTTGGATCACGATTTGTACTATCTTAGGTCACTATCTGTACTATCTTGAGATATATCTGTATTATCTTGGGGCCACTATCTATATCATCTTGGCAACTATCTGTAATATCTGCAAGCCCCCTTACAATATCACCCAATTGTGAATTACCTGCGGCTGCAGCGCAGACTACAGTATGGGCAGAGGAAGCGCTTGGGGAGGTGGCGACGTAGATGTGACTTCATTGCCTGGACGGTGGTGGTGGTGAACTCGCAGTGGTGACAGCCTAGTAGGCCTGTCCCCGTGGGGCTGAAGCCAGGACCTGGAGGGGCCTCCAACACTGGCGGGTTCTCCTGCAATCAACGCATCAAAAGCTTAATGAGTGTACGGAGAATTTCTCAATGTGCTGTGCTTGATACAAAAGCATGGAAAATGATGAAGATGACAGCGATGATTGTGTTAAAGATGATAAAGGCAATAAAATGAGAGCAATGATAATGATGAAGATGATGGTGATGATAACGATGATGAAAATTCAACTCAACAATCTACTAAACTAATTTCCTTTCTATCTTATAGCAATCTCCTTGGCTTTACCAATGCTACAGTGATAAAATGTGCGTTGAATGTATGCCTTTGCTGTGCAAGTGTACACAACATGGCAACATGGATCGCAGTGTTTTTGAGACCGATTTACGAGAAAAAGTGAGTGTAACTACATCCACAACTATTGTTGCTATACAATCTCATCTAAAAATTCCGTCCAGTCTTTCCAGTAAACCCGTCATCCTCTGCATTGGAGATGCTAGCAGTACACATGACCATTAGCGCTACTATATAACCTATGTAAATCTCACACAGGTCCAATCTTTTCCAGCCAGCCTTACCTTGGCGTTGGAGATGATGCCAGTATCGTTGCATTTGTGGCCAGTGGCGGTGTCCTTCCACTGGAACTCCTGGTCCTCGTGCGCCTTGATAAAGTGCAGCCAGACATCGCAGACGTTCTGAGCGGTGAAGTCACAAGCGCAACACTCCATCTTGGCGTCCGCCTCCTCCTTCCCCACTGGCCCACCACCCCCTTCCCTGGAGCCTCCCCCCCTCGGGGAGTAAGGGGCATCGTACTCGTACGACTTGCGCAGCTTGGATGGAATAATGGTCGATGAGGAGGAGAAGGATTTCTTGGCTTTGCGTTTGGACGGGAACGAGTGGGAAAGAGTGAATTTGGAGGGCGTTCCGGATGAACTGAATTCGTCGCTCCCTGGATTTCTGGTCAGTGACATGGCGATTTCCTGACACTCCTTCAACAGCTCCTGCAGCCGTTGCTCCTGCAAGATGATACAACAGGTACACACATCAGTACTGCTATAAGATGATACAACAGGCACACTTCAGTACTGCTATAAGATGATACAACAGGTACACATCAGTACTGCTATAAGATGATACAACAGGCACACTTCAGTACTGCTATAAGATGATACAACAGGCACACTTCAGTACTGCTGTAAGATGATACAACAGGCACACTTCAGTACTGCTGTAAGATGATACAACAGGCACACTTCAGTACTGCTGTAAGATGATACAACAGGCACACTTCAGTACTGCTGTAAGATGATACAACAAGTACACACTTCAGTACTGCTGTAAGATGATACAACAAGTACACACATCAGTACTGCTGTAAGATGATACAACAGGTACACACATCAGTACTGCTGTAAGATGATACAACAGGTACACACATCAGTACTGCTGTAAGATGATACAACAGGTACAACAGGTACACACATCAGCACAAAAACTTAAACTGCTAACTGCTTAGTGTTTATCTTCACCCCTTTCTTCTTTTAATTTTGTTTCTATTCCCTCAGTTACAAATATTCCTCCCTTTTGACAAATATGACCATATTGATGTTATCACATTTGGCGAACTATTTCCAACATCAGCGCTAATAGCTAGTGCTGGTCCGGGTGTGTGGTTTCCAAACAGCCATGCAATGTGTACACAGCAATGGTCGACTCAGAATTTTGATACAATAAGAATCAAACCGACAGAATTATCTCCCATCTGAGCGTTGCTCTCTATATTGATCAACTTGGCTGCATTTATGTCCCTTTGCTCTTGTTTGCACTTTGATCTTCGCTAAGAGCTTATCCCTATCCTATCCTATCCTGTCCCGTAACCCGGAGGTCGTAGGGGCACCACAGATGATCGTTTAACCAGCATACTCCATCTTTCTCTGTCATCAGCAGCCCTGATGGCTTCGCTCAGTGTCAAACCAGTCCATTCTCGAATGTTGTCCTCCCACCTCTTTTTCGGTCTCCCTCTTCTTCTACCTCCTTGCACTGTGCCTTGCAGAATGGTCTTTGCAAGGCCTGATGATCTGGTGACGTGGCCATACCATCAGAGTTTCCGTTTCTGAGAGCAGCAACACTATACAGATCTGCTGCATATATTCCACAGTGGGGGCCTTGGTAAGCTGGAGTTAGATCCTGTATCGGCCAGCGCCTTGAGCAGATCTTGAGCTGGAAAAGCGCTATATAGGAACGAAAGATTAAATAATATTCTACAGGTCTATCCTACCCTATCCCGTAACTCAAAAGTCGTTGAGGCACCACAGATGATCGCTTAACCAGCATACTCTCTGTCTTTGTCTGTCCTCAGCAGCATCCATGCCTTCACTCAGAGTCAAGCCAGTCCATTCTCGATTGTTGTCTTCCCACCTCTATTTTTATCTCCCTCTTTTTCTGCCTCTTTGCACCATGCCTTGCAGGATGGTCTTTGCAAGGCCTGATGCTCTGGTGACATGGCCATACCATCGGAGTTTCTGTTTTTTCACCACTGTGAGCATATTATCATGTTGTTCAATGGATTGTGTGATGGTCTGTCAGACTTCGTCATTGGTGGTGTGCTGGGTATAGGAAATGCCCAGAAGTCTTCTGTAGCACTTAACCTCCATGCTTTGTATTCTTTGTTGTAGATCTGCTGTCAGGGTCCATGTTACTCAAGCGTAGAGGAAGTGAGCTCAGCAACCAGTGTAGACTGATGGTCCTGTCTTTATAAATGGCTTCAATCTTGTCAGGACAGCAGCTGTTCGTGCGATCCTGGAGAGGACTTCCTGTTGGGGCCCATTGTCTGATACAATTGCTCCTAAATATTTGAAGCTGTGCACCGTGTTGAGGGATTGGCCTTGAACTTTGATATACGCGTTGATGCTGTTGGTCATTATTTTGGTATTCTCTACACTTATTTCATTCCATAGGCTCTGGAGATGGTGTCAAGCCTCTGTACCAGCTGTTCATGTTGTTCCTCTCCAGTCAATCCATCAATGTCATCCTCAAAACAGAGGATTGCTCTCCTTTATGCTGATGGTGCCTTCATGATCTGCATCTGGTCACAGACAACTAATCTACAGAATATGTTTAGTTAAAGTCAGGGTTTGGAGTGAGTTAGTTGCGACTAACCATAATAACTTTAACCTTAATTCTAACACAAACCCTAACACCATAGGACCGTTGAGAATATTCAAGGTGCAGTGTTCAGACTCACTGCTTACACCGTGTGAAAGTCAAGCACATTTTTATTTCTTCTTTTTCTTTTTCTTGTTCAAGATGCTGTAGATACTCCGATTGGGCAAAGAACAGCTCCTTTTGAATGTGCATGATGTGTTAAGGCTGTACAATAGATGTCTATGGCGGTTAGGTTTACAACTTTGTGCAGGGTTAGTCAAGTGGATTTCTTAACTTTTGCAACAAACATTCCAGCCTCTCTCTCCTCGCACTCTCTGTCCATCAACAGCTGCTGCCTGTTGAGCATACCTTGCGTTGTATTTTGACGTATGTGAAGGTTTCGTTGTGGTTGTTGGCGCGGCAGTGTTTGCGGCACTGGTCAGGGGAGGGGTAGAACGACCCACAGGTAGTACAGGTGTATGGCCGATAGTTGATGTGACGGTTCAGGTGGTACCGCATCTTGGAGTGTGCCCTTTTAAAAATAAAAAATAAAAAGATTATTTCTTTAGACATTACATAGATAAATTCTTCCACCTATTTGCCATTCCAAGCAATTTCACAGCTTCCAGCAAAGCCTAAACCAGAATCGTCATGGCTGATGTCTTCAGACCATGAACTTCAAGCAGCTAATATCTCATCTGGAGTCAGCCCTCCAAAACAACATAAGCTCACTATAAAACATAATATAAGCTTACTACAAAACACAACATACACTCATTGCAAAACAGAACACAAGGTCAATACAAAGCAAATTTCTTGAGACTTTCACCAAATCAGGTGACTGCTACTCCTTCGGACGAGTACAAAATGCAAGTACAGATTCTATGTACTTATTTGTCCCCTATACGCACTGTGTCCGGGGACGTTAATTTATCCACTGAACTGAACTGAACTATGTATTTATGTCTTGACCTTTTTGTCCAGCCTGACGTAACACAAACGTCTACAGCTGCTCCAGAACCTTCAGCAGCCCTCTGAGCTAACTAGTTTTCTACATAAGAACACTTGTGGTTTGTAATGTTTTGATGGTTTAGTCTATACTGACTGTTTTGTGTGAATGTTATTGTCAATTAAATTATGTTGTACGCTGCCTGAACAAGTTCCTTACTGTTTGTTGAAGATTGGGATTGGGATTCACTGCTTAATACCAAGCTTTTACCTGGTCTTGACGTGGCAGCTGCGACAGACAAAGCGCCAGGTGGGCACTCTCTTAGAACGGTATTGGTTACCCGGGTGAGCTTCTACAAAGTGGATCTTGAGGTCCTCCTCCCCGGAGGTCTTGTAACTGCAGTAGTAGCACTGCCAAAGTGCATCCTCCACTCCACGAGTCATGTCCACCTGCCACAGTCAATTTTATTTTTACTGATTTAGATTGCATAGTTCACTTCACAGGTATTATATTATTTTATTAGGATTACAACATCATTTTTATAATCCCAAGTGTTCTGTGATACCCTGGGATTAACACAGCGCACCACTGCTTGGATTTCTCAGTAGTGACATGTTTACTGAACTGTGCTTGAAACGAACGATACGTCCAATAGTAATATAATGAGATTAAACTTTCTGCAAAAATATTAACTAAAGAACAAAGCTTAAAAATAGTTGTTGCTTTTTCCTGGAAATGCGAATACTTAGATATAGATCAAAGTAATGCTGTTTAGTTTTATTTTTTCTCGATCACCGCATACTCAACTAGTATATTCTTGTAACATCAATCTATTGCTAGGATCAACCGGTCGCGTTTAGTTCACAGTTGCTTTTATATCATTTCCAGCATCAATCCATTGGTAACAGTCTGTGTTTGTCACTTCTTCAGAACGCTAGAAGTGAAAAGAGTGAGATTACCGTGTTCATCTTGACGGAGGAAGTCAGCGTTTCAAACTCCGTGTCCTCCTCTCCGCCATCCTCTAGTCTGGAATGTTCCTCCCCCCCTTCTTCCTCTCCCTCCCCTTCCTTGACAGGTGGGGCCATGGCCTGGTGGTTCTCTCGCGTGTGGCGGGCGATCTCGTCGCGGGTGGACGTCTCGAAGCGGCAGTAGGCGCAGGCATAGACAGTGCCTTTGGGCAGGGGCGGGCTGAGGATGTCCCTGTCCGCATCTCGGCGCTTGGAGAAGGCTGCTGCCTGGCACTTCCTCATGGAGTCGTACTCCATTTCCTCCGCCGACAGCTCGTGCTTCCGCTTTATCGAGCGAGGCAAGCCTTGGGGAAAAGGTGTGCCGGGATGCTCGTTGCGGATATGCTGCTCTATCAGCACACGACTCAACGTCTGAAAAACATGTGAATGCGTTATTAGTCATGGTCATTTAGTTGATCTTTTATTGGTTGGTATACATAGTGCTTTCATATCTCTTCATACAGGCTCACACTCAAGTTGCATGGTTGGCGCGTTGCCTGTTGATTATTTAATCACCGTAGTTAGACATTTTCCTAATCCAACGGTCGGTACTTGAATTAGGGCAGGAAATAATCCTGTCAACAGTTTCCACCCCAATGTAGGTGTGGGATATGAACAAGGATGAATGGACATCACTGCAGCTAAAAACGACCAGTACTGAGCCACAGTTTGACAGGCGACAGGCTGTCAATTCTCCCCTATTGTAACAATAGCTAAGTTGACCAGCACTGAGCCACAGTTTGAAAGGTGATAGACTGTCAGTTCAACCTTAAAGTAGCAAACAGCTCAGTCAACCATTGGCTATTTCTCAAACAAGATTGGGTTTCATTTGTCATGAATCTGTTCTACGGACATTGAATCTATTGCAAGTACCCAGTACTTTATATACCTCATAGTGTATAGACCTAGTACTTTATAGACCTAGCAAGCTGTAGACCTAGTACTCCATAGACCTATTACTCTATAGACCTATCGTAACCACTGACCTTGTAGTTGCAGGCTGGGCACTCCTGTTCCCGGTACTGCTCGTGCACGCGGTAGATGTGCCGCACGATGTTGGAGCGATGCAAGGACGTGAACTTGCACTTCTCGCACATGTGGCGCTTGCAGCCGTTCTCCTTGATGGTGATGACGCGGATGGTGGTCTGCACGTCCGTGGCTGACTTAGCCTTCGTCCCGTTGGCAGCCTGCAGGGACATGGCCGAGATTTCCCGTTCGGCGGCTTCCTGACTGGTCTCCTGGCCACCAGCGTAGGTGTCGTAGTCTATGCTGCTCTCCTCGTCGCCATTCACTTCGTGGTCCATGGGCTCCTGGCCGTAGGAGTCCTCCTCGTCCACTGGCTCCCTCTTGACGGTGGTGGTCTTCTTGCCAAACATGGCCACCACCAGGCTGTCAGAGTTGCTGGAGGAATCTTCATCGTCCTCTTCCAGTATTTCCCTCTTGGGGATCTAGGTCACAAAACATCACATGTGTGTAGGAAACGGTTCATTACCGAACACTGGACAATCATGCAAAAGAAGTTACTAAGGTAAAGGTGTTCATGTACCCTTTTGGTCAGTGGGAGACGGATCACACGGGACCTTCCTTTTCTCTAGGCTAGCGTAATGAGGGAAGTGCCCATTTCCTCTCCCTTGCTGCTTTACCTCCTCTGGTTGTCAACAGTTCCAGGTTCCCATTCACAGCTAAGTGGACAGTGGTGTGTCATGCGCTTGTTTCAATAGTTTTGGGTGGCTTTGGTGTTTGCCTTCCAAGCATTGCCACCCATCCAAGTACTAAACCCTTCTCACTAGTAAACAAGTAACTACAACTTCTTAAAAACTCTTCATTGAGAACAACGTTATAGTTCATTTTTCTTCAAAAAAAAGTAGCGTTCCTTTGGTTTTTTTTTAGATGCTTGCAGTCTAAATGTTTTTTATTCTAATGCCCAGAAAAAGTGGTGTCGTGTCTTTGATATTTGTAGTAATTAAGACTTGGAAATTTGTAAAAAATATTTGTAGTAAATAAGACAACTCTCGATATCACTAAACCTGCCCTTCAATGTTTAGTTTCCCCACCCTACAAGTATTTCAAGATTAAAACATCCAAGTATTTAAACCATACAAAAAGAAAGGGAACAAACGGATCAATAAACTAAATGCTGG
Source organism: Oncomelania hupensis (assembly GCA_036898135.1). NCBI lineage: Eukaryota > Metazoa > Mollusca > Gastropoda > Littorinimorpha > Pomatiopsidae > Oncomelania > Oncomelania hupensis. The sequence goes on along the minus strand of CM072526.1, from coordinate 5,801,886 downwards.
ACACAAATGAGACAAAACAATCCAAACTTAAGGAACTAACTTCATACAAAGCTTCAAATACAGACCTCAGTCCTCAAGCATTATAAGGAAAATTGCGCATGTAACGTGAACGTACAGAGTCAAGAGTCCAAATACAACACCATTAAAGTGATACTTCAAATTCAAGGCACATTGCTCAAGGTACCTTTTTCACACTCCATGGTGGGGGTGCCCGGCTGTTGGGCTCCACTCTGCCGGCAGCCAGGTTATCCTGGAACTCCTGCACTATGGCGGGTATATCCACGTCCAGTGAACGCATCTTCTGCTCCGCGTTGCGGTGCTCGTCCTTGATGTGAGAGAACACTTGGTAGCGCTCTACGCCCTCAAAGGAGCAGTACGGGCACCCAATGATGCCCACCTGAAACACCACACACTCTCTTGGCTTTTAACGTTATTTTTATTTGGGACACACCAGACCTTTGTTGAGTGTTTCACTGAAGGTACTTTCAAAAGCTTGTTGCCTCTCAAATTTACACAGCGGTCAAAAACAGTAGTTTGTTCCGTTAAAATAAATAGATAAATAAAATAATGTATAAAATAACTGTCTATGTCTAACATGGAACAAAAGACAATTTGCAGTCTAGCCTACAAATCCAAGCAAGACGATTATCCAGGGACATATTTAAACTTTCGCAAGTTCAATCACTCAGTACATTTAGGCATTCCCCCTAACAATTCTTAAAAAATGAGCTTTCAAAGAGGGGAAAAAAAAATCTACGACATAGAAATGTATGAAGCATTTAAGAGTGAAGTGAGAAAGAAGGTAGAAAGGTCAAAGGTACCTTAAGGTGTTTCATCAGGATGTGGCGGTGAGCAGCGTATTTTCTAGGGAAATCCCAGCTGCAGATTTTACACTTCAAGCCATTTTTGTCATCCAGGAGAGGAGATAGCTGCCTGTGCAAGATGTCTCTGCCCAGCAACATGGCGTTTTGGTTCTTGCTGCTGCTACCACCACCACCTCCACCACCGCTGCCACCACCACCGCTCCTCCAACTGCTGGTGGAAGGTCTGGGGGACGGGGAGTGGCGAGGAACTACCAGAGGAGAGGATTTTGGGGTGGAGGCCTCCAAGGGAGGCAACATGGACGGCAGCTCTGGCAGTTTGAAACTGAAGTTCTCATCCAGGCCCAGGTTGTATGCCGGCAGGTCCAAGGCTGCGTCGGCGTCCAAAGTCATGCGGCTCAGAAACTCTGCCACCTGCATCATGATATACGCCATGCTTTAATGCCTGTCATCATTCCTGGTAAGAGGTAATAAAGATTTGTCCACTTAAATTGAATTATGGCCTCCCTGTGTGTGTGTGTGTGTGTGTGTGTGTGTGTGTGTGGGTGGGTGTCTCTCTCTCTCTCTCTCTCTCTCTCTCTCTCTCTCTCTCTCTCTCTCTCACACACACACACAGAAATAAAAAAATAAAAAATAACGTAAGGAAAACAAAAAACTCCAATTATATGAACTATTTCATTTTCCCCTTGATATTAACAAGCTTAATAAACTTTAACTAATTCATTTTCGTTCATTGATTCAAATTCAACAACAATGGCTGAGATATTTTACTGTAATTATGCATTTTTTATTTGAGGAAATAGAGATGTGCTGCGTTGTATTGTACTGTTCCACCTACTAACCTTGTTTTCCAAGTTTTCGGCCAGGTTGCGCATGCTGATGGGGGAGGTCTTGTGGGTCTCCAGGATGTGGTCCATGACGATGTGGCGCTCTACGCTCTCCAGCTCACAGTAGCCGCAGCCGATGAGGTTGACCTTGAGGTGTGTCTGCACAATGTGGCGGTGGATGGCAAACTTGCGCTGGAACTCTTGCGCACACACCACGCACTTGTAGCGACTGCAACACAAAATGCATTACAAGTGTTAAACACCATGACCCACTTCGCTAATCACTTGGAGAACTGACAGGGTTATCTCCTGTTTACAGTCACTTGGAGAACTGACAGGGTTATCTCCTGTTAACAGTCACTTGGAGAACTGACAGGGTTATCTCCTGTTAACAGTCACTTGGAGAACTGACAGGGTTATCTCCTGTTAACAGTCACTTGGAGAACTGACAGGGTTATCTCCTGTTAACAGTCACTTGGAGAACTGACAGGGTTATCTCCTGTTAACAGTCACTTGGAGAACTGACAAGGTTATCTCCTGTTAACAGTCACTTGGAGAACTGACAGGGTTATCTCCTGTTAACAGTCACTTGGAGAACTGACAGGGTTATCTCCTGTTAACAGTCACTTGGAGAACTGACAGGGTTATCTCCTGTTAACAGTCACTTGGAGAACTGACAGGGTTATCTCCTGTTAACAGTCACTTGGAGAACTGACAGGGTTATCTCCTGTTAACAGTCACTTGGAGAACTGACAGTGTTATCTCCTGTTAACAGTCACTTGGAGAACTGACAGGGTTATCTCCTGTTAACAGTCACTTGGAGAACTGACAGGGTTATCTCCTGTTAACCATCACTTGGAGAACTGAAAGGGTTATCTCCTGTTAACAGTCAATTGGAGAACTGAAAGGGTTATCTCCTGTTAACAGTCAATTGGAGAACTGAAAGGGTTATCTCTTGTTAACAGTCACTTGGAGAACTGACAGGGTTATCTCCTGTTAACCATCACTTGGAGAACTGACAGGGTTATGTCCTGTTAACAGTCACTTGGAGAACTGACAGGGTTATCTCCTGTTAACCACCTTCACTTGCAGTTATGTCCCCCTTTTTTTTTCCCATAAACGTTCCATATCTATTAGCTTCGGTTGGAACTGGACAGGGGACAAACTTATATGACTTAGCTACGAGACTTTCAGGTCACCAAGGGTTTTTCTGGGTACTCTGATTTCCTTCCTCCCTTCAATAATGGCTCTGGAAGCTAACATTTCAAAATAAAATTTTGATTTCATTTCTGTCTCCTAAAAGCGACTTGTCTTTACACCACGTGTTTGAGTGATGAATGTGCTTTAGTTGTGTTTGTAGCAGTGTCTGTAACATGTGAGTGTGTATGTTGGGTAGGAGTGTCTGTAACATGCGAGCATGTATGTCGGTTACAGATCGCCATGCTTCAAGTCTGATTTAGGAATAAGGCGCGTATTGCATCCAGAATTATTTGTTATTAGTTTTATTATTAAAAGCCTCATCTCCCATCCAAATCTTACACATACCACTGAGGTCAAATATCAACCTTTCATTCTGCAAATCAGGACAATAAAACCTCTTGTATCTTGGTATCTTGTCGTATACAAGAAGCGGAAATAACAAAATCCACGCAACTGTTGTCTCGTCTGATTTTCAGGTATGAACTTCTCTCTTTTAGATAATATATCTGTCTGAACATGGAAAAGGGGAAATGTCTCAACATCTAAGTGATACTAATAGCAGCAAAATGGCGCAGGCAGACCCATTTTCCCCATCATGGACACAAACACTGAGGCACTTTTCCAGCTTGGCAAGAAAAATTGAAAGGGTTCGGCAGAGGCCACAACCCAGTATCTTGGTAATAACGCGGAGCATGCACAATCCTAGTTTTCCAAAGATTTTATTGAGACAATACAGCAAGGGAATTGACAGAGTAGATAGCCTTTAATGTCTAATATTACGAAGGAAAAGGATGAGTCAGAGGAGGTGGGATGCGAGTGGAAGCAGGTAGACCAATTCTGCGGGAAGTGAAATGACACTATGGCTAACCAGCGTAGTTATGCGACGTATAATCAACATCACACAAGCCCAGTAAAGGGAAGTCACTTCACAACATCTATGATGCAGACATATAATATCTGCCCTAACACAAATAATTTAAAGAAAAGACAACAAGGAGAGGGCTAAGGACAAGAATGTATCATAATAATGATGGTGGTGGTGATGATGATACAAAATGAGAAGATACAGAGAGAGAGAGAGAGGGGAGGGGTAGGAAGGGTGATGAATTAAAGGGGAAAATAAAATGTACTGACCCATCTTCACTGACGGAGTACAGACAGGCCAGCTTCATGTCCAGGTCTTCGCTGCCAATGGTGCAGCCGCTCAGGCGGTCCTGCGACACCTTGTGCTTCAGACGCAACGAGTCCAGATCCCCGTCAGAGTGGACGCCTGCAGGCACCAGCGAGTTCTTGCTCGGGGACAGGTCTATCTCCTCACCCGACCGCCGAGCGCGAATGGCCGACGCGTTCTGCAGGTACTCGTTCACTTTGGCCTCCACATTGACCGGCAGGTAGCGGATGCAGAAGGCTTTCCCAGGGTGGACCTTCTTGATGTGGTCCATCATCTTATACTTCTGCAAGCCACGGTGGTTACAGAACTGGCAGCCCCATAGCACGATGTTGAGGTGGCGCAGGATGTGCACGTGGATGAAGAACTTCTTGGGCCGCTCGGCCTGGCAGATCATGCACTTCATGCGGTCCCCAAAGTTCTCGTACAGACAGCGGATCTTCTCGTCCAGGCTGCCGCTGCCAATGATCACCATGCCGTCCTTGCCCATGGCGTTGGCTTCCACCGCATCACGACCTGTATACAGTCAAAGAGCGCATGGTCAGCATCCCAACAGAAACGTCAGCAAAGATTTTATCACGCTCTTAGAAATACTGGTACACAGCCAAGACTTAAAATATAACATTTTTTTTCATCACCATATTTCCCAACTTCAAAGATAAAAGTAAATATTTAACCGATTTTACACAGAAAGCTTATCTTATCTTATCCAATCCCGCAACTCGAAAGTCGTTGAGGCACCACAGATGATTGTTTAACCAGCATACTCCCATCTTTCTTTGTCCTCAGCAAAGAAAGAAAACAGTTCTAAAATACTGTCAAATTCCTGAAGTTCCAACATTCATTTTCAGACACAGAAACAGAAAGTTCAAACACTTAATGCAGCTGTTAATGAATGGCAGCATCATGTCAAGTAAAAAAAAATTTTTTTTAAAGAACATGAGGAACATTAAAATTGAAGTGCACGCCTTAAAGTAAAATAAATTCTTAGCTCAAGCACAGCAGCATCTTACAACATATAAGACATAACAGAATAAACGGAACACCTTTAACTTCCATCAAACTCTCACAACCACACCCACCAGGAGAAACAACATATCTGTCAGTAACGAAGGACGAAGAATGAACATTAAAGCCTTCATACATCAGCAGGAATAACCCATTCATCAGGAAAAATCCAACCAATACCAAACATCCAGTTTCCAAAAGGCAGGGAAAACTCGTTGTTGATATTACCTTTGCCCTCAAAGGTGGGGTAGTCGTTGCGACCCATGACGGAGACTCCAGGGTGATGCTGCTCCAGGTGGACCACGATGTTCCTACGGTGAATGGTGGCGTAATCGCACTTGGGGCAAATAACAGGCTCGTCAAAGGTCTGGCTGTCTGGCACAATCAGGATCTCCCCCTTCAGGGCCTCGCCTAGGGTGATACGGGTGGCAGGGGAGGAGAGCAACAGCGGATCGGCAGAGGATGAAGAAGATGATGCAGAGGAGGTAAACGCCGAGACGTCCAGGGGGTAGACGTCATTGTTGGCCCTGCGGCCCATGATATTGACCTCCGGGTGGTGGTTGGACACGTGTTGGATGATCACCTGTCACAAACACCAGCAATACGTTTAACAATTACCCACTGATGTAGCCACATGTTACTAATTAGCGCTTCACTAGCAGATTCACAAACATCTAACTGCAAACTAGTCAAGTCAACCTTCCTTACTCTCTAAAATGCAAATAATAATAATAATAATAATAACAATTATAAAATAATAACAATAGTAATATTGATGATGACAATAAAAATGCTGCACGTTATTGTCAACTAACAGTAAATAATAATAAGCTAAATCTCAAATAGCGAAGTTATACCCCGAGACCAACCAACAAGCAAAAAGTACAACACAAAGTACATGTCAGCACTCTGACCTTGCGGTTTAAAGATGCGAAGGCGCAGCATGGACACTGCATCAGGGACTGGAAGGTCTCCCCAGCAGAGTCTGGAATCAGCAGTACCATCTTGTCTGCTGCGACGGACATGGAGGCAGGTTGCGGGCGAGCCTCAATCTGACCGTCCTCCTCGTCCTCCATGGAGGTGACAGCATAGCCGTTGTCTCCGCCCTTGGTGTCGATGGTGACGATGCGCTTGACCAGAGCAATCTGCTTGCCCAGGTGCTTCTCCATCAGGTGGCCGTAGATGATCTCTCTGGCAGTGGAGGCGGCGCTGCAGTACTTGCAGCGGTACATCACCAATGTAATCTCCCCGATTTCCGAGTGGCGCTTGACGTGAGCCTTGAGGTCAGCGGCTCTGGGAACCAAGTACTGGCAGATGGGACACTTGAACCGGCGAGCCTGGTTCTCCCGCACGTTGTCGTCGTCACCCATCGGCAGAGGGGCATTGTGGTCGTGGCTGATGGCCATCTCCACGGCTTTGCCGCGACTGCCCACCAGCTGGGAGGTGGGGTACTTCTCCACAATGTCGCAGTCGATGGTAATGCCCGACTTCCTGGGTGAGGAGTGCTCACGTTTGATGTGGGCCACCAGGTGTTTTCGGTGGCGCGTCATATAAGAGCACTGGGAGCAGTCCAACACGCGCGTCTCCATGGTCTTGTTAACCACAGTGAACATGTCCTCTTCCTGGGAGCCGTACGACATGTGGACCTGATCCCGCGTGTTGCGCAGGTGCTTGATGATGATGTGGCGCTGGTTGGAGTCAAACTCGCAGCGCTTGCAGCAGAACAGCGCGAACTTGATCAGCCCTGGGTGGCAGCTCACGTGGGAATTGAACTTCTGGGCGTTGTTGAAGCCCTGGGGGCAGTACATGCACTTAAAGCGCGACTTGCGAGATGGGGGCAGGCCATGGCTCTTCTCATGAGCGTCCAGGCGACATCGATCCCGGGCGATGAAGGTGCAGAAGTTGCACTTGAAGTTATCCACTTCACGCTCCTCTGTCCTGCCGCTTGGGTAGGCCCTCTGCACGTGTCTCTGGCCAATATTGTCATCATCTTCGAAGGATTCATCAAAGTTGTCAAAGTCACCCTCCTCCTCCTCTTCCTCCTCATCGTCATCGTACACCGCCTCAGTTTTGATGACCTGCTGCATGGCTGAGCTGGAGGCAGCCTGGGACTGGCGGGTTAGCTCTCTTTCCTGAGGGTTGATGGGCTCCGTCAGAATGGACACCAGGGACTTGTTCCTGGAGGGGTCAAAGCTGGGCACGTCCTGCCGGCCCGAGTCAATGACCAGGGGTGGGGGAGAGTCTGGCACCACTACGGTGGACAGATTACGCTGGTGCATGTACTTGGTGTAGCTGTTGAGCTTGCGGTCGCGGCACACGATCTGCTTGGCCACCGACACCATCTTGCCCTTGCCAGGGTGAGCAGCACCAATGTGGTTCAGCAGTGTGCGGCGCTGAGTGGTTTTGGCAGTGCAGTGGGGGCAGTTAGTGATGTGCAGCAGGTTGGCATCAAAGTGCTGCAGCAGGTGCTGCACACTGTCAAAGCGCTGGTCACAGTCATGGCAATGATGGGTGGTTAGGTCAGGGTGCCAAGTGGCCTGGTGGCAGATAAAGTCCGCCACCATGTTGGAGCCAAACTTGCAGGCAGACGCACCGCAGATGTACAGAGGGGCAGACTTGCTGTAGGTGTGGGCATGGGCGGTGATGTGGCGCACCAGGCCGTCCTCGCTCAGGGCCTGGAAGCCACAGTGGTAGCAACAGAACACCGACTCCCCAGTGTGGTCGAGCATGAGATGGTCACGGAACTCGGGTGAGGTCAAGCTGCTGAAGGAGCAGCTGAAGCCACAGACAAAGAAGAAGCATTTGGAAGGAATGCCCTGACCTTCAGCCACCAAGGTGTTGGTGCTGCTGGTACTGGGTACTGGGTCAAAGAAGCTGGAGGCTGTGGAGGGTCGGGATGCAGGACCTAACTCTCGCTCAACAGAAGCTTTTTCTTCCTCTATCAACGTGTCATTGGCTGAGGAGGTGTGGGTCAAAGGAGGCGTCTCTTTCTCGTTGTTTTCTGCAGCTTTGAGTCCCAGCTTGTCCGAGTCGTTGGAGTTGCCGTTGTCATGGTGCAGGGAGAAGGCAGCCACAATCTTCAGCCCCACATTGTTCTCCTCTTCTTCACTCTGGTCAAAGTTGGCTTCCTCTGCCGACACTTGACCCGCCATCTGTGCTGGGTCCTCACGCTGCTTGTCCACCTCCATTTCCTCCACTATCGAGGCATCTGCAGCCTCCTCTGCCTTGTCTTGAGGTACTGCACACTCCTCCTGATTATCTGTAGATCCTGGTTCACCCTCAACCTCCTTTGTGCCAGCTTCAGCCTCCTTTCCATCTTTGGTTGCTTGCCTTTGTCCCACTTCACCTACAGTTGCTTCAACTGCAGAACGTTTATCTCCGGCACTCCGTTCTTCCTTGGAGGCCTCTCCGTTGGCAGGCTGAGGAATTTCGCTGGTTTTGGGGTCTCCTCCAGCAGATTTAGGGGACAACGACAAGCCAGTAGCACTGACCGCCACGCTGGATTCGGACTTGGCAGCTGCAGGGACTACAGAGGGCTTGGAGTTTGATAAGGTTGTCTGAGGGACTTCCTTGGTAGACTTGGACCGGTATTTGTCGCTTGAAAGGGGCACCTTGCCGGCAACTCTGGCGTAAAAAGAGTAGGTCCCTGTCTCTAGGGCAGCTGTCATAAGGGCCTTGGCTCTCCTCAGAGCTCTGAGCGCGCAGTTCATCTTTTGGTTGACATGCTGCTTGGCCAAGTGCCGGCCGATTTCACGGCGGTTGATGAAGCACATGGAGCAGTAGAGGCACTTGTAAGGTCTCAGGATGATGTGGCACATCAGGTGCTCCTCAAAGGCGTGGCCTTTACCGGAGATGTCACACTCGCTGCAGTGGTAGTTCTTGGTTGCAGGGTCCACCTTCAAGCTGATGAGGGTGTTCTCCTCAAGGTCGTTCTCATCGTCCTCATTGTCACAGAAGTGGTTGTCGTACAGCACCTTGTTGCGCGTGTTGTATCTGCACTTCTGACACTGGTAGGTGGCGGAGCCAGAGTCTCCAGCTTTTTCCTTCACATTCACACCCACTGCTTCTTGTGTCTTATCCACAATCACAGCTTCTTCTTTCTTATCCTCAGCCACTACTTTCTCAGTAGAATTTTCCTCTAAATTCGGTACAGCCTTCTCTCTTGCTTTCTGTTCCAAGTTTTCTTCAGTGATCTTTTTCGCATTCTCGTCCTCTGCTTTTTCCTTATCAGTTTTGCCATCGGAATCCTGTTCTGGTTTTTCTTCTGCTTTCTGTTCCGACTGATCGGAATCCTGTTCTGGTTTTTCTTCTGCTTTCTGTTCCGACTGATCTTTGGAGTCCTGCTCCCCACTGCATGCCAACTTGTCAGCATTATCAGTCACAATCTCTTCACTATTCAGCACCTCATTTTGAGTCTTGTCCTCAGCTACTGCATCCTCAGGCTTGTTGTCCTCAGCTACTGTGGTGCCTTTTAGATCTTCCAAGTCCGCCTGACCATTCATTTCCTCCTGCGGTGCAGTACTGGCAATTTCCATTGGTTCTTCCCTATCGAACTGATTTGCATCTCCACTTTCATTGGTTACTTCCTGGTGACATTCATTTTGATTGGTCATTTCTTTGGAGTCTCCACTTTCGTTGGTCAGTTCTTCGCCATGTTCTTCTTCGTCTTGGGGGGACTGTGCACGTTTTTCGTCAGGTAACACACTGGCATCGCAAGTCTCTTTGGCTAATGACGCATTTTCACCGTCACTGGGTACCGGAACATCATCAGTGGTTTGATCCACTGCAGACTTCTCTTCATTTTCCATTGGTTCAGCGGCACATTCAGCCGCTTTATCTGGTTTGGCCACTTCTGCAATATCACTGGTGGTTTCTTCCATTTGGGGCGCACAGTTCTCATCCATACTTTTCTCCTCTTCTGGGTTGGGATTGGGTTCTGTCATGATGGAAGGGTCAGGTCATCATAAAATCTGTAACAGACAAAAACAACAAATGAACACATATTAAAGTAACTGCAAGTGATAGTTGGAAGTATGTAGATGGATGGTTGCAAAAGAAAAAATAACAAAATGAAAACTAAAAACTATGTTTAAAACACTCATTTTCATATAAAATGCTCGTAATAAAACTCCAGGCATAGCAACAGTCTGAAGTTTAAGCCGCATGTACCTATTAGGCTTACAAGTAATATTATATACTATTCGATTTGAGTTAATATAGATCTAGATCAAATTACCGACTTAAACCCCTAGACTTTCCCATTGTAATAAGCTGCTAAGTTATGTCTCCCGTTTAAAAAAACAAGCCAAGTAGGAAGCACTGATGTTGTGATTTAAAACAAACCTTTTTTTTTAAACAGCATATGAACTGCCTTGCATAACTATTCTGCAGGCAGTCAACCCACAAGTATGGATCAATAAAGACTAATGAATGAAAGCCACCAGTAGCTCACAAACTTGAAACACAATTAAATCCTATTACAAGCAAGACGGCAAGCTTGTGAAATCGTCCCTAATGCGCCCAGTTCACAAACTCAAAGGGAAAGCCCAAAGCACAAGTATAAAGATCTACACTACAGCAGCAAAGCCAAATAGATCTATTGATTGTGACTGCAGAACCCAAGAAGGATAATGGAGCAAAAAAACAAGGATCCAGAGCCAGCTCAAGGTCAGATCTGACTCCACTACAAACAGCTCACCTAGGTGACAAGTCATGTATTCGGTTAACAAAGTCCATCACTGGCATCAGACTCCATCTCCTCTAACAAATGAGAGAATGAAGAACTCGGAAGAAAAAGAAAATAAAGTCGCCGATCTCCTTCATATGGAAAGGCAAAGGGAAAACAGATCAACTGATAATACTGAACACAACTCCAATGTTTGTCTACAACCGAGCAGGAACTCTGACCATAAACCCGTCAATCGTGTTATCAATCACGCTCTTGCCTAGGCCACTGCGCAACGTCAATAACCTCAACCGGAACAAGAAAAAGATCGTCAGCAACAGCATCGGCTTTCCAATGATCCGCGTTCTCCGGCCCGCGCTCCAAGTGTATAGGACGAGTCCCGCACAATGTCAACAACCGCTAACTTCCTCCCGGCAAAGCAGGGAAGGGAGACACTCACAGTGTCAAGCACTATGCTGACTGTGCTGTGTAGACGTGACACGTGTCGAGACAACCGCTGCCAACTGTGGCCCCACTGCCCACAATCATCCCTACCTACCTTTATCATTGAAGTTCAACGTCCACACCTATCATTGGAGATATGGCAGAGGTGGATAACAATCCCAGGGAAGTTGGGGGTCCTACCTAAATCAACACTATAGGATATTATAGGCCGTCAACAAGTAACAAGTGTGCTGTGTAATGCATGTCACGTTGACAGCCTATGATTCCATCACTACTAACTATACCATACTGAAGACTTTGATCACAGCTAGGCAAAAGAATTGATCCCTCTCTGTGTTCTCTCACCCATTAGACCGAAGCTACGCTACAGCGAGACGGTGCAAATGGCTTCACAAAAGCCATGCGGACTAACCTTTGGCCCAGCCACGTATAGAGCAGACAAGTACAACGCAAGCCGATACCTTGTAGCTGGGACAGTCCGCCAACACTCTTCGCTATTAAGCACAGGCCTACCTCCCAGTGCTAGTACAATGACTACAGCGGCGAGCCGAGTTGTTATGCAGTAATGGATGGACAGTACATCGAGACCCCAATGTGACTGACCTATACAACTCCTACAGCTACCCTCCCTGTCTCGTCAGTCGAACCACAACTCTTCTTATAAATATGGCCAAGTATAAACAAAAACTAAATAATAATAAGAACGTCCAGCATCCATCAGCTTGTTGGTCCCGAGTGTCTACTGGCAGAAGGCTTTCCAACAAGGCTGACAGATTTCAACATGCAGTGCAATCAAACTAAAGGATCGTTGCTGGAAAACAGGCCTCAACCACCTCCAGAAGACGTACGTCGTACTGTAAACCTCACTGTAGGAATACTGAAAGATGACGTCAAGAAGACGTACCGAGATAGAGTAATGAAGGAACACTGAACGACATCATGAAGACGTACCCAGATATCAGGACTAATGACGGAATACTGATAGATGACGTAATGAAGACGTACTCAGACGTCTAATGAAGGAGTACTGAGCGTCATCAATCATGGAGGCGCACTGAACTGACTGAATGGCGAATACTGAAACGTGAAAAAGACGTACATGAACCTGGTATACCTGGTGACAAAATGGACGTAGACGACAAGTCACCGAGCAGAAACCCGCAAGGAATGGCGTTCCTACGGCAAGGAATGTCTGTGGCCCCGGTGGAGAAAAAGACTTCGTTGTATGCTATGACAAGAAGCGTGTGGCGCGGCCAAGGTTCAGCACACAACAACTACAGCTAGCACAGCACAGTCATAGAGGGAACACCCAACTCTCGAACGCAGCAAGAAGGCGAAGTACATGACCCAGCCTTTCACCGCCTATTTCAGAGAGAGAGAGAGAGAGAAAGAGAGAGAGAGAGGAGGGGGGAGGAAGGAAGGCAGCACATGACCCAAGCTATGCTGGCGTGATTGCCAACGCTGGTTTGGCCTTAGTTGTGGTTGAGGTGCAGTGAAAGACCGTGCTCAATAGTAGTAACGTCGTGTATTAACGTTACAACAAGACTCCGCCAAAGGTGAATATCAGATCATCGATCAAATCCATGACTCGGTCCCACAACTCTGTGATAAAACCTGTAAATTATATTGATTAGTAGCTATTTTACCTAACCTCCAATACGAGTTCTTGTATGTAGAAACAAATAATAAAGAACCTCGTACATAATATTATAATAGGTAAACTAACGATGCCCCCCAATTTAAACTTTATTACTAACTATAAAGATTTCCATAATGTAGCTGTTTCAAAATGTAGCGTTACAAAGAGTTCTATGAAACTGATACTGAGCAGTCTCATCATTCTCCCCACTTCAAAATCACCCCGATGCACTTTCCTACGTACTGGGCGGTGGGCAGCCTATACCAACGGTCGCATTGCGTAGTCCGCCAGCGGCGTTGACGCAGCATATGCATAATGGGAACGGGCGACAACTACTACAGCAACAACCCGACAGCACAGACAGCAGTTACAGCTACAACCCAACTCAGCCCAAGATTCAGCAGTATCTGTCCCCATCGATTCACCCCATTATCTAAACGAAGCATATGTCAACAGGCTGAAACGTGCTAAGGAAGATTCAACACGTCTTTGTGACCTCTTACAAGGAATGAAGGAAACGTTAAACATTGTTCAAATAAATAACAGACATTGCCAGGGGTTCAAGAGGCCGCGAGGCCTGAAAACAAAGCCTCTAACAATTAAACTAAGCGGTAACCAGTATCTAGCAACAGAATTATGCGGAAATGCAGGTGATGTAAATTATATTAAGGAAAACGACACTGTGTAATGAGGAGGTGTGCAAAAATGACAGTGCTAGGAAAAGCCCACACTGTAATTTGGTCTTCAAGAACCTGTGAAAGACTTCTTCAGTAGAATGCGTTTTTACGGTCCACCTTTAAACGAGTCTAGCAGGGTTCCTTCTTTTCGTCTTCGCCAGCACAGGAGAAGGGGTGGGGGAGGGGAGGGAGGTCGGGGTGAAGGAGGGCAACACAGTCGGTGAGGTCCCACACAACAACGTCACGTCAATCCCCAACAGCAGAGCGACAACGGTCGATGACTACAGCGACAACAAAGACCTGCCCGAGTGGGAGAAATAGGGCGGCATGGGGTTAAAGCCATAGTAATCAGTCACTAGCTGAGTAAGCCAGGGAGGTGGGAAACACCGTCAGCACAGGGGAAAGATAATGCTTTGGTAAAGGCTGCGGAATCACCTATCACAGACACCAACAGAGGGCAAAATATAGCATTACCTCTTTACCTTGGCTCACGGGAAGTAAACAATGGTATTATCCCTTTACCTAAAGGGAGGCAAATGGTATTATTACCTCTTTACCTAAGATCACAAAATCATGACGTTAAGGAGACCCTTCTATCCTCCCCCCCCCCCCCCCCCCGTTTCCTTCTCTTGCCACCCCATTTTCGCCTCAGCGCGAAACTAAAAGCCTAAAAAAATAATAGTAACACAAATAAAAGCGCTCACAAGAAAATCACTTTTTAAACTTTTGTCTCCGGCAAAAGTCAACGAAATTTAAATTTAAAAAAAAAAAAAATAATAAACGTTCCCTGTACAGTATTCCTCGTCGGATACACTACACAATTTATAATGGACACTTCAGGATGTTCGACTCCTGAGAGTCCTGAAGGCATTCTTCACCTCACCATACTGCCCATCCCTTCCTCCACCTCCCTCATCCCCTCTCCCCCTCCAATACCCCATAGGCCTGAAGCCCACTGCATTGTGTTATACAAAACATAGTCGCTGTGGTTTAGCCTAAAGAACAGTCACCTTTAAATGCCGCCAGTCCGAGGCCAAGACGGTAGGCTACGGACAGCTATGCAGCAGTAAGCAATACTGCTGGGTTTCTTTCAGTTGAGCAAAACATGTGACCAAAGTAACTTGTACCCACAGGCCGGCTCGTGGACAGTCAACTTGTACTGCCATAACATGGCGTAGCTGAAGGACCCACGATGAGGATCTCTGACTATACGGCCATTGGAGGGCTTGGCCCTTTCCCACTGTCATAGTGGTTTTGGCTTGGTCCTTTAAAATGTATCAAGAACGATCATGCAACCTTTAGAGAAAATCTCAAGGGCCAGGTTCCTGGAAATGTGAGACTCCCAGCACATTTGCCCCACAGAGTGTCTAAACATAATCATCCATGACCACCCGGGACAAAGGCCATTGGCGGTGTTTTCATTTACTGCTGCTGGTCTCAACAGTGGCGTCGCTGAACAAGACTCCTGCAACCCCACCCCCACCTCTCTCTCTCTCTTTCTCTCTGCCAAGCCCAAGAGACGATCATCGTTCATCCCAACCTCTACCGAGACCTTTCCCGCCCTGCCCTGCCTCTCTTGAGATGCTTCCCCACCCCTCGCTACCATGGCAACGATGGCAACAGAATTTCCACTCCGACAGCAGTCCAGCTCGGATGGCGTTATCGCCAGGACTGGCCTGGTTGACAGCGCAGAGACCTGTATAGGCAGCGGTTGGCAACGTTCTCCGCGCTATTCCCACCCACTTCAATGCACGCCATGAGAACCCCCCCCCCTCTCCCCCTGCACGCGTCTGATGTGACTAAATCTATGCTTGCACTGACCTATCTCTGCCAGAGGTGGATCAGGCCCATCACAATATCCATTTTCTTCTTCAGCACTTTCATAGCTTCCAGAAAGTTTCATACATACAGTTAACAGTTATATTTTCCAGACAGTTACATACATGCAGTTAACAATATGTTCAACACAATTACACACACTTATATCTTCCAGACTGTTGCATACGTACAGTTAAGTCACAACAGGAGTTCTATCACAAAAAGGCCGCCAAGAATAACACCCATAAAATATTAAATATAGGAAACAAAATAGCTGACCAACACTGCCCCCAGCCTTCCCTATCCTACTCTACCAACCACTTCTCCAGGGCTCCCCTTTACACCAATATCGGGCGTAATCTAGCCTTAGACCCTCAAAATTACGCCTTAGAATGGCCGAACAGGCGTAAGAAGTACGTCTTAAATGTTACAATTGGTGCTGAAAACACGCCTGAATAAAATTATCTACAGCGTGAGAAGATCGTCAACGCGACATTAAGCGAGGCAAAAAGGTGGGGTGGTTTTTTCGTTAAAGCGAGTGTTCGACAAACAGCTGCTTTTTACAGGAGTGTTTACTGTTTCGGGGTGAATCGTATCTAAAATTAGCACGGCCATACGACTGAAAATTCAGCTCGATGTTCATTGGTTTACCTTCTCAACAAATAACCAATCACAAAGCTCCTAATTCGTCGCGCTATGCTTAGGAAGTGATTTCATAGTTTGGTGCGAGTGTGTGCGTGTGTGAATCCCTGGTATGAATGTGTGCATGAGGTGCCTGGGCTAACTTGTAAAAAGTGTAAAAAGTGAGAGGGTACACTTTCGTCCATCGTTTTTTTTCTCACTCCTTAAAATGCCTAAAAAGGAGTGAAAAAATATTCCTTAAAATTGCAAATGAGGCCCCGCATTCGCCCTTTCCCTCCCCACACACTCTCACAATTTGCGCCCGTAAAATGCAGCTAACATGAGCGATAGATTCTGCGCCTTAGACGTGGAAATCATCATCACTTTACATCAACAATCTCGGCAGTTGTGACTATGCAGAGCTGCCAAGTTCGCGATTGAGAGGAATTGCCAGATCGCCGAGCTGTGGAACCTAAAGCGTGACGTGAGCAAATCTTAATAACCACCTGTGATAATACCGCCCCCAACCTCCCACCAAAATACCACTCTCTCCCTCCCCAAACTCCATAATAATTACATCACCGGACTATTGTAAAACTATCAACAACTTGAAATGTCTCAACCCCTCACCAAGACGTGGATTTTACTGTGTTTAACCAGCGGCTATCAGTACCTTCATCACGGCCTATTGTCATGCTAGTGTAGCAAATGACATCTGCCAACCATGAAACGTGACTGACTAAACGACAGCCAAGTCTGACCCACACACTGCACCTTACAAAGTTCAGCCTGAATGCCCAAATCCAACCTGTAGCCTAGCTGAATGACAAAGTTGCCTAGAACCGCTACCGCCACTAGGTCAAGTCATCTTGCACAATATTATAACGTATTTAAAATAACAAAGCAGGCAAGACCCACGTGGCAGTTTATAGAGCTGGAATGAAGGCGTAAATCGGTGTGCTCTAATCTAAAGTCATGGTGACAGTTTGTAGTACACACGGCATGTAATATGCACCGTTTGTGGGACACTGAATACCCTTAGCAGGATCACAGTGTTTATCGCTGCTTGCAGTTGGCTCCTCGTTCTGTAGAGCAGCAAGTCGCATTCGATCGTTGTAGTGCAGCACTACCGGTATCTCCAAGCGTTGTAAACAGCTCACCTGTCGCCCCTCTAATAAAACTCTAGGCCTAGTCTAGTAGCAGTAAGTACAAACCCAGTAGCTTGTGTATTAGGGATGCGAACAGCTGACGAAGAATGGAAAAGACTAGATGGAAGAAGACTAGGATAGTACAAGACGGAGAAGGATAAGATGACGACGATGAAGGTGGACTTGTCAGGGCAGTAGAATGGTAGGTTGAATGCGACTGTGGGGACTGGTAAAGCGCTTCATCCACACCCTTCCTGCTCCAAGCGCGCACACTGACGCGACGTGAACGAAAAAGAAAAGTTCTACAGCAAAAGAGAGTGTAGACTGCAGTGTTCCCTCACAACGAAGTCCTTCGTCCCTATGACAAATTGCCCTTTCTTGCCTTCAGCAAACCGTGCTACGCTGCGCTTTGCAGCTTGTGTCTATTTATCAGACCAGCCACAGGCTCGGGCTCAAGTTCACACATGCCGCACACAACGGCCGGTCCAGGGCGAAGTGGAGGAGAAAAAAACGTCTGCTATTCAGCGGAAGCCGCACACACAAACACAGGCCGCCTCCACAAGATCCCCATTGTGCGACCTACTGCTTCAAGCCCACACAATCATGGTTTGTTCAGTTTGGCGACCACACTGATTGGATTGATATAAGTATTACGTCGGGATGATTTTTACTGCATTACAGTTAACAACCCAAGTTTTAGGAGTCGGAATAACCGAAAACTTGATAGCGGACTCTCACCCACCCCGCTATAGAAGCCACCTCCCTTATCTACCACACTTCCCCGTTAATAACAGAGCTTATAATGCCTGATACAAATGGAGCGCTACAGCGCCAGACCACATTCATAATGAACAAGTTGGCTGCAGGGCCTTCACCTGAGAGAAGAAGATAGGGTTGTATTGCATGCTTCAAGGCGGTCCAAATGTGTCTTACAGTGGCTGCAGCATTAAGAATGATATGGTACGGGATGAAGGCGGTCACAATGTGTCTGTCTCTTTCCAGGCAGCAGCCAAGTGCCATGAACGACCATAATAGCCACAGGCATGTGTCATTCAACACAGCGATATTATACAGGACAGAAGTCTAACATAGGCTGTCCTTGTGTGTCACAGACATATCGCGAGACAGTTATGTGGCACACTAGAGTTGCGTTACGTTTGCTTGCTGACGTTAACTGGGTTATTGACCTCTCTCTCTCACTCTCCAGTACTGTCATCTGGAACTACTTCCTGTAAGAGAGACAAAAGTCGATGGGCATGAGACGCTAAAACTACATCCCAAACCCTTACTATTATACTATTCACTCCTCGAAGTAGTACGGTGACAATCACCTAGATCTACTATGCTATTAAAAAAAAATTGGTCGTGGAAGTCAGGGTATCGGACCCGAGTCACCTAGAGGCTCACTTGCAGAAAGCCTGCGCCATGAGTCAAAACAACCTCCCATAAACAGTCTTTCTAATTATGTTGCAGGGCTGGAGTATTGTGAAGGTCAAAGAACGAAGAGCACGGGATTACGGGGACTGGTGAAACAGGATGGGGTTCAAAAGGAAGGTGGCGTGCTCGTCACTTTTCACGGAGGCAGGTGTGTGTCTGCCAATCTACCTTCATTCCCACATCTCCCCTACATCGCATCACAGCGTAAAAAACCTAAGCCATCTTCAAAAGCGGTTATCACTGTATGCCTTCTATCTCTGCCACCGAGTTTATCATGTAGTCCAACAGCTGATCACCATCTATCTTTACGTGACCGATGGCAGCCGTAGCGACTATTCAGAGTACCTTCGCGTCGACCAGTGTCCACGACAACGCCGAGTAATGCTAGCATCAGCCCTTGCGGCTATCATGAACGGTTGTAGAGGTGAGGGACTGCACAATAGTCAACATACGTTAACGCCAGGCCAATGACAACGCAGCACTGATTATGCAGGTCATTGTTGGCTCCCTAAACCGCGACACCAGATTCTATGTACACACTCACTCGCCGGGCGATATAATCAGTGGCTAATGCTTTGGCTGTCTATTCTAAACGGTCAATTTTATGTTTTCCATTTCCAAAAAAACGGGAAAAAAAACCAGCCGGGTCTTACGATCCCACCCCATCCTCCTCTCATCCATCTTAGCTTCTCTCCAAAGTTACCCACACCACAAGATGCTCAGATTCATGTAAAAACTGTTTGTCTTTCTATTATCTTCATCTCTACAGATCACCGATCCCAGATGTAAAGACCAGACCGTGGAAATACAACTGACACTCGCCGTTCTCTCTCCACAGTGCACACAAGTCGGCGTCCCTGCATGGTTCACACCCCCTCCCCTACTCCTCCCCTCCCATTGACACATGTATCCAACATTTTGATCATCTCCTGTCCTTCCCCAAACCTAGTTCAACACCTCTCATTCAACCATGAGAGCCTCTCACTCGATCTGCACAGCCACTAGTAGAGTTGAGTTGAATAGATTACCGTCCCCGGACACAGAAGCGTATAGGGGACTTTACTAGTAGATAACGTGAGCAAAGCTTATAAGGCTCGGGTATGCCTCACAATGGCACACGGGCGCCTGTGGTCCCACAAAGAGTATCATCACAGCGAGCAACACGCCCCTGACGCTGAAAACATCATTTCTTCCCGGGGCCGGGAGAGCTCAGTGGGTAGAGCGATCAGCTCGTGTTTTAGTGTTCGATACCCAGTGATCCCGACAATGGAAATGGGCAGTGAGCCCTGGCCATCTTAATGCTGCTATCATATAATAAGTGTGGTGGTTGTTTCAATGTACCATGGGTGGGTGAGGGTTAGCATTGGTTGGGGAGCCTTCTCTCCCCTTCTTGTAGCACTGCGCTGCAGCTGCCGAATATCACCCGCCTAGGTGAAAACATCCAACCAGAGAAAGAGAGGGAGCTCTGTTGTTGTTGTTGTTTGTAGATTATAGTCACACGACACTTTCGCATATAGGTGACTTCTGGACCGATTTATACTGACACCAGCGGGCCAGTTGTTGGTAAAGGGGAAAATAATATGATCACACGTTGACCAATCCGGGATTCGAACCAGCGACCTTTCGGTTACTAGCAAGACGCTCTTACCAACTGAGCTACCCGGCCCCCCCGGCTCAGCTCTTTGCCTTGTAGCCTCTTTTATACAGCAAAGTCTCTACACCTCTCTTGATACTGTCCTTGTTCCAAGCCCATCAGTTGCGCACAAAAAGGACCTAACAAGCTGAGACGTTCGTGATCCCCCGCCGCCAATGGGATCAGAGCATCCGCGCGTTCCAGTTAGTCCACGTGTTCTGTATAAGCCAGGACCAGACCAAAGCCGCCTCTTCCGTCGTCCCCCGCGTGGAATTTCCAATAAGCCAGCGCCGTCTTGTGCCAGAGGCAGAGCAGCCGGCAGACAAGACAGCGAAGACTCCGTGCCAAGAAAGGAGAAAAGGAGACTGACAAAAAGTCATTGCCGGCCAGACTTCAAATAAATTATTATCGTTGCTGGCCCGTACGTTTTTTATGCAACTAGGCGCCCCCATCAAGTAACAGGCTGCTTAGTAGAGAATTCCCACTCGCCAAAGTAAAGCACGTTAACTGGCCACAGCTTCATTTTCCAGGTCTGTTTACAGGCTGTTGCACTTAAATCTGCTTGCTATCCATCTCGATACTTATGTAGTAGGTCTTAATGTCCAGTTTATCTTTACCTTTAACAGAACATTTGAATATATAAGTACAGCCCTCGGATCACCTTCACAGATGTACTGGACTCGTCGCTTTCAATAATCAGTTTATTAATCTCCACTGGAACTTGCTACTACATTACCTGGGTCCTTTCCCAAAATTTCTCTCCGTAGTCGAAAAGCCTTATAAAAGGCCTTACGATTCTGATGCATCTGTGTCCGGGGACTTTAAGCACTACCACCACTGCGTGTGTCTCCTGTAACTCCTCCACCCACCCCAATACATATTATAGGTCACGGTCCTACTTGGCTCCATAGACGCTCAGCGCTTGGCTCTCTCCTTGTGCTGGCATGCCGGCGAAGAATTCCGCTGACTTCCCTCAGAAATGTTCTTATTCTACCTCTTAACATCTTTGCTTCCCTTCTCCATCCACTCTTCGAGTCTCTTTGACGCCAGGCCAAGGAGTGAGGTGCGAGGAGTGTGACGGGGTGAAGCTATCGGCGCTGTTGGGGAAGAGGGTGTTGAGGTTGGGGGTTGGGGGACGGGTGAGAAGCTATCGGCGCTGTTCGCCACACTTTCATGCTCAAGAGGAACAAAAAAGAAGGACGTGGAGAGTACAAAAAGAGATTACAACTTTTGAACTGATCCGCGTTAGCTGACAAGCTTAGATAGACGTTAGTTTATTTTATTTCGTATATACTTCTAGCTAGTAGTATCAATAACAAAAATATGGCCAACACTTTCAAAATTCTTTTTTGTAAATCAACATCTGGAAACCCTATGAAAAACGATTAGAACGAGGCATTATAACATGATATTACCATTTGGGGGGGTGGGGGTGGTGGGTGTGCAAAATAAACAAACAGTAATATAATTCTATAGCATCAAACGGAAATACAAAGCTCAGGGAGAAGAAGACGACGACATGAAGTAGTGCAGGTGTTGATGGGACCAAATCATGTACACCAACCAGCCCAGGGACTGAAGCAAACCACTTGTCGCGCGCCATGATCAGGTGTTGGAAAACCTGTTAGCTATCATCTCTCATAGCATACCACCCTGCGCTAGTTTTACCTAAGAAAAGCACACTACTACAAACTGCCTAGCTACTGGAAAAAAAACAACTATAGTCATAATAATGTTTGTTTCTAAAAAAAATATTCTCTATCCTTCTCCCATTTCACAGCAGTCGCTGTTGATATCCTACCCCCTGGGATGGGTTATCTCCGTCGGCCATATCGCCAATGGTGGGTGTAGACTTTAAACTTCAACGTTCATTTACCCTACTGTACGTAATTTGACCAAAAAAGGAAAAGCCAGCAGGAAGCCGTGGAGAGCACAGCGAGCGAGTAAGGAAAGACTTCCCTAGCTTGCGCCCAGCACAAGGCGTCACATAGAATGTTATACAGAGTCTCTGAGCTTGCTGAGGCATACGCTGTACACCAACTCAGCAGAACACGTAACCCAGCAGGTTTCTTTCTTTTTCTTTTTCTTTTCTCTCTCTTTTTTTTTAAACAGTTCTTTTTTTTTCTTTTCTTTTTTTTTTTTTTTTAAGCTCAAGAACTGCTTGAGGCGTTGGAGGTTCAGCCACGTCGTGCGACAGAATGTAAAACGCTGAACGTTGTGATGGCAGAGAGCAGCTGACGAACACAACCGCTTACAGCTTACCTATCATAGGCCGCTTGACAACTCCGCAGGCAAGCCTGAGAGAGGTCAGACCGCGAAGTTGTGTTTTGCTAGTTTAGAACTCAGTGGGCATGCAGCATGCCGAGTCCGTTACTAGCAAGCAGTGCAGAGCTACACGACGTTACTTTTGTTACAGCTAACAAGCAATCCCTGTGTGTCGTTGACGTCGGTGCAGCGGCCTCAAACCGGTCAAGGTCGCGTGCTGCCAACAGCAGCTGCTGCAGCAGCCCCAACGCGAACACCGCACGACACACGCTAACTCACAGCCAATGTTAAAAAGATACAGCTTTTCGTTCTTAAATACAGAATTTGGGACGAACTGAAAAGGTTTATAATGCAACGTCCTCCCCCCCCCTCTCCCCTACTCTCTTATCTCTCACGCCGGGTTACAAATACTAAATGAACAATTCCAAAGCCATTCAACCTTCTAGAAATAACAGAAATATTATAGCGGCGACAGAAACGACGATGACGGCAAAGATAATGGGGATGAATGTAGTCGTGTAATGATGAGTGGTAATCGCAATCAAAACAAGGTAGAAATTATGATGATGATAATGATGTTGATGTCTACGACTATGATGATGTAATCAATAAACGACAACGATGGTGCAAAAAGCTGCGAGAAATACAGTACAAAAAAACGGCGAAGACGTTGGCGGGGATCTGACACAATCAATATGAAGGAACTACAAATGCCAGAGAGGAGAGGAGAGAAGAGTGACGGTAAAAAAATCTGACATCAAACTGATGTGAAAAGCAGACGTCTATCGTAACCCGTGCTGGTAAGAAAACACAAACCCGCTTAGCAAGTTCTTCAGACGATCTCAGCTACACACATACAAGTGCATCAGTCATCCTTTCAAAAGCATTAATCGTCAACCCATAGTCATTTACGTGTTTGTGCATTGTTTTGAGAAATCGTAAATAAGAAGAAAAAACAAACAAACATGACAGGAGTAATGATCGATGGGAGGAACTTACGTGACTCAACTACGAGACACCCGAGGATTTTCTCCGGATACTCCGGTTTCCTCTTTCCCTTCAATAATGGTACCGGATATAATCAGTCTAAACTTGCAAAACAAAAAATGTATTTCTCTTCTGCCTTCTGCAATAGCGGTAGTAGAAGTAGTAGTAGCAGTGATCGACCCTTGAGGAATCCTCATATAACTTTTTTCATGTATCTTCTGTTTGAATACTGTAGAGCGTAGTCCACATTAAAAGGACAAGAGCTAGACTAGTTCTTCAGACGATCTCAACCACACACAAGTGCTCAGCTGTCAACACAGAGCACTGATCAATAAGGAGCAAGACTAGCGTTGCCTCACCAACTTTACCCACTTCATGGTCGATGTTCCAGTACAACAGATGAGATGGTCTACTGGGTGATCGTGGAGGTGGGGTTGTTGATGATGATGATGATGATGATGATGATGAACACTAATTTTACACTTTAGTTCAAGTAAAGACCATGATTACATTGTCAATTAGCACCACTTCCGAATTAATACAGAACAGAAGGGGCGTGGAACACACCAAATGATTCTGTCGACGACGATGATGATGGCAATAGAATATGTGTGGGGTATTTTGCAAGCCAACCTACAGATGTTTTTGATTCCAAACTGGTATAGCTGGCCGCAACGGGAAGGGCAAACACAACAGTGATAGCAGAGAGTAGAATTCAGTGAGTGGCGGCTGCTGGCAGGCAAGAAAAAAAAAGACTGCCACGCCAACGGCTTGGAATAGAAAGACGTAGAGGAGGTAATAGCGACGGAGGGTCAGACCAGGCACTGAGCGCGAGGTCTCTGTGGGGATAGACAGACTCATCATCCAGTGCTGCCACAAACCTCCACACTGTCGGCAAGGGAAAGGACAGGCGGCCAACACTGGCAGCACAGAGCTGAACGCACTGATAGCGCGGAGAGAATCAGTTGCGCTTCCTTCCATCTTCCCTAGCTGGACTGAAGTGACGTGCCGAAATGACAGCTATGCGGGTGGTGGGGGAGGGAGGGGGCGGCAGGAAGAGGTCTAGAGGGAGGGTGGACAAAGCGGGGGGAAAAGGAGAGAGGGTCTGCTTCCGGCATTTCCAGACAGCGCCAACAGCCACGTGCAAAGCATGAGAAGGAACACCATGATAAAAGGTTACTGAACGTCTGCACAACCCACAGTGGCGGAGAGAGCGACAAAAGCTACAGTGAAAGTGAAGGGAAGGAAGGAGGGAAAGCCCGTCATCAATCTCTGACCAGCCAAAAGTAGCCCACGCACAAAATAACTCCACTTATCATTCACTACCATATCTCACACAACGTCAAGTACAATTTTAGCCAAATCACGTTACAAACCATCCAGATCTTACACAGCACAACACAAATAAAGGCTAAAAGGTCTGTAGCTCTCAAGACCAGCCATTTGTTGAACGTACTACATGCATTGTTTTTAAGTGTCCCATTGTCTTACACACACCGCTTCGGCGTACACGATATTATTGTGTACAACTACAACAATCCCAAATCAGATCTGTAAAAATGTAGTTATGATCCACTCACACAAATAGTTCAGCAAAATTAAAACTAAAACTTTCACTTTATTTCTGCGATCCCCCCCCCACCCCCTCCCCCTTCCCTCTTCTTTTTTTTACCAACTATCACCACCATCCTTTTGGGCCTTCCTGGTTTTTAGACTTCATAAAATATAGCTACGTATACAGAGGTTGCGGGTTCGACTCCCGGTGTCCCGGACATAAACTTTGGCTGTAAGCATTGGCCATCTTACTATTGCTATTAGTCTGATGGTTGTTTCAATGTATATTTTTCTATTCTCCCCCTTCCCCGGTCGCCTAGGATTGTGCTCAGTCGTCTGAACGTCAGACTGTGCGCCCAAGGCAGCACGTGGGCTCTTCGGGCGGCTTGAGTTAGATCCATATCGACCAGCGCCTTGAGCAGCTATTGAGCTGAAAAAGCGCTATATAAGAATGATAAATAATAAATAATAATAGAACCGCTTAATATTAGCCGTACGTACCCAACTATGACAAGTACTTATAACTACGTGTAGCACAGGGATGAGAGTGGGGGCAGGTTGTCCAGACTTTTACAATGATGTCAAGTGGCAACGACCAATCACTAGCATTACTTGCATTGGATATTAATTAATCTTAATAATAATAGCAAAGGGTGTCGGATAGCGCATTGGTTGGAGCACTCGCTACTGTGTCGCAAGTTAAGCACCGTCCAGTGCGGTTATCACTTGGATGGGTGGCCGCAAAACGTGAAGCGACAAATAACAACGCCCCCAGTTGACTCAACTGTGACAGAGTACCTACTCTCTTAAGGGTGGGGAAGGTAAAGCAGCGAGGGAGAGAGATGGGCATCACTCTCATTACGCTGGCCCAAGATAAGTGTGATCTCCAACATCACGCTCCCCTACGGCCACAAGACTATGGGACCACCTTTACCTACTTTTTTTTTTTTAATAATAGCAAACTGAAACAAGTGGACTAATTAAGCCCTCAAATCTAGTCCTTGTGGCTTGAAATCCCGAATCAGTACCTAATTAGTAATACAGGATGCAATCATGCGCTATTTCTTCAATGGAACTCAAAGCGCGGTGATCTGAAGTGATCGCTATTACAGAAGTCAGGCTAGAAATCACTTTTGATGTGTTGAAAATGTTACTAGATTGCCGGCATCCAATACCATTACTGAAGTCAGATTAGAAATCACTTTTGATGTGTTGAAAATGTTACTAGATTGCCGGCATCCAATACCATTACTGAAGTCAGATTAGAAATCACTTTTGATGTGTTGAAAATGTTACTAGATTGCCGGCATCCAATACCATTACTGAAGTCAGATTAGAAATCACTTTTGATGTGTTGAAAATGTTACTAGATTGCCGGCATCCAATAACATTACTGAAGTCAGATTAGAAATCACTTTTGATGTGTTGAAAATGTTACTAGATTGCCGGCATCCAATACCATTACTGAAGTCAGATTAGAAATCACTTTTGATGTGTTGAAAATGTTACTAGATTGCCGGCATCCAATACCATTACTGAAGTCAGATTAGAAATCACTTTTGATGTGTTGAAAATGTTACTAGATTGCCGGCATCCAATACCATTACTGAAGTCAGATTAGAAATCACTTTTGATGTGTTGAAAATGTTACTAGATTGCCGGCATCCAATACCATTACTGAAGTCAGATTAGAAATCACTTTTGATGTGTTGAAAATGTTACTAGATTGCCGGCATCCAATACCATTACTGAAGTCAGATTAGAAATCACTTTTGATGTGTTGAAAATGTTACTAGATTGCAGGCATCCAATACCATTACAGAAGTCAGATTAGAAATCACTTTTGATGTTTTGAAAATGTTACTAGATTGCCGGCATCCAATACCATTACTGAAGTCAGATTAGAAATCACTTTTGATGTGTTGAAAATGTTACTAGATTGCCGGCATCCAATACCATTACTGAAGTCAGATTAGAAATCACTTTTGATGTGTTGAAAATGTTACTAGATTGCCGGCATCCAATACCATTACTGAAGTCAGATTAGAAATCACTTTTGATGTGTTGAAAATGTTACTAGATTGCCGGCATCCAATTACCATTACTGAAGTCAGACTAGAAATCACTTTTGATGTGTTGAAAATGTTACTAGATTGCCGGCATCCAATACCATTACTGAAGGGAGGGAGGAAAGCGGAATAGCTGGAGAACACTGTGGGTGTCCAGCCTCAGACCTAAGCCACATAAGTTTGTCCCATGCGGGGTTTAACCTGCCAGCTTTGGCCTAGGAAAGCAACTCACTATCCACTGAGCTATCAGGCCACCAGTCCATCATGATCATGTATACAATCAAATCCTGGCAACTATGTATGCTATGCCTTACACATGCAAATCCTCATCAATGTGTGCAACATAACTTTAAGAAACACCTAAAGGAACATTAGGCTGCCCCCAAAAAAAGTCTGTATATGGTAACATAGGAAAAAAACATAGGACTGGTAGGTCGGCTTCTTGTCCTTATTTTGTTTTCAAAACGTTTCCACAGTTGGGGCTTTTTTCAATTTTTTTCCCCACAAATTTTTTTTAGGGTCGGGCCATAAAATTATTGTTGCTCGGGATACAGTAAACAGATTTTGGGAAAAGAGGGGAGAGGGGGGTTTGGGGGTTGGCATTACACGAAAATTAATTATTTAAAAAAAAAAGAATTATAAACAAAAAAATTAAAAGGCCACAATTTGAAGGCTTTGTTTTATTTTGTGGAAAATGAGTTTACTCTAAAATTTGCCTTGTTATTTATTTATTACATGAAAGATTCCTATCCTATCCCGTAAGTCAAAGGTCGTTGGGGCACCACATATGACCGTCTAACCAGCGTCCTCCATCTTTCTCTGTCCTCAGCAACCCTCATGGCTTCGTTCAGTGTCAAACCAGTCCGTTCTCGAATGTTGTCCTCCCACCTCTTCTTTTGCCTCCTTGCACCATGCCTTGCAGATTTTGTTGCAAGACCTGATGCCCTGGTGACGTGGCCATACCATCGCAGTTTCTGTTTCTTCACCAATGTGTGCATGTGTCATCCAATGTTGTCCAATGGCTGGTGTGATGGTCAGTCGGACTTCTCTGTTGGTGACGTGCTGGGGATAGGAAATGACCAGAAGTCTTCTGTAGTACCTCATCTCTATGCTTGTATTCTTCGTTGTAGATCTCTTGTGAGAGTCCATGTTTTGTAAGCGTATAGGAAGATTAAATAATAAATTAAAGTGGGCTTTGGTGGCTCAAACCAACCGCAGTTTCCATTTTTCATTTCTGTTGTGACAGAGAGTAATTTCCCCTGTTTGACGGTACACAAATACAATAGCCAAGTGACCTTTGACCTTAATTCTGAATGAACCATGCGGCTTCAAGAATGTGTCTGCGGTGTCTACGGAATTTATTGATTTTAAGAAAAGATACTTTCGAAAGAGTTTTCTTTGTTTGTTGTAACTGTAAGCTCATTTTTCCAGTGAGGCAACACTCACTGTGAATGTTAAAAGGATCTGTGGAGGGTGTATGGTCAAATGGATCCATATAACATACTAGAGAAGAACCATAAGCTGGTAGAAAAGGTTGGCCTTTGCAAAAGCTGGATGATCAGGTGTCACGTAGAAAAGGAACTAATACCTAAGTCCAGTGTTCCCAATGACCATTTACCCTGGAGGACTGGACAGTATTCCACAAAGACTGTCACCTTATCTTCAACTTATAAGGCCTTAACTTTGATCTTACCTTCAAAGTACAGTGTTTCCCACAGCTTTTTTTTCAGAGAGTCCTTGAGACTCTGGTGCAAAATTTCAAGAGTCCCCTTACAAAATTTGAGAGTCCCATTACAATTCCTACATTTACCTTGATTTTGATTACCAACATCACGGACACACAAATAGGCTTACACCTCAAAGTCAAACAAAGTTTAGTTTTCAATGCAACTTTATTGAAAATTATGAATAGCCATAAAACAAGCAACACAACAAAAGGAATACTGTTCTGATAAATGTTACAAAGGAATCCATCATTGACTAGAGGAACCTTAAAATCACATAAAATGACCATAGAACAAACATGAAATGGTCATACGACAATTTACACACATCAATCTGCATGTACTGACAAATTGTCTCTGTAAAAGCAGTTAGTGTTAGAGGGGACTAAGTCGATGACCAGAAGAAGAAAAAAAAGAGACAAAAAAATCTGTTCCACTGCGTGTTACAGACAAGATCATCATTGCCTAGTCTAGGGAGAACTGAAAATGATGATTCAACATTCAACGAGTGCATCGTCTTCCGCATTTCTGCGGGTTATCGTTTTCCGTAGCCATGTGTCGACCGACATGTATCAGCTTTTCGGAAGCAAACAAAAAGGCTGCGCCTGCGTGTCAGCGCGGTCAGTGGGTAGGGGAGATCACCGCGCTTACTCGGCTCGGGCGCACGATAGCTCAGATGTGCCAGGATACATAACGGCAGTAAAAAAAAAACCGTTACGTCCCTTGTGACGCGCCAGTTTTTTTTTCATGCGTCCTTTTTCAGTTTTTGTGCATCTCTGACGCACACATGTGCGTTTTGGGAAACACTGAAGTATAAGGCAGCGTCATACTGTCAGCTTTGACAGGAAATCTTAATCAGGAACACCCATTTCATAGTTCATTTTCTGAACTTTAAGCATAAGCTCTGTCAACCATTTACTGCTAATTCACTAGACTAACTCACAAAGTACTATTACTACTACTACTACCACTACTACTAATAATAATACAGGATGCTATTACATGATTTTTCTTCAATCCAAATCAAAGGGAGGCTATCTGAAAAGATCACTATTACAGAAGTCAGAATAGAAAGGCTTTTTTTTCTCTTAATTTTCCATTGACTGCATCCAATATCATTACTGAAGAGAAGAATTACTTCCAAGTAGTGATCGATGATTGCGGCTTAGTATCTTATTAAGGTACAACTAAATCTTTCACAATGCAAACTCCCGTCATGACGACACATTAACTTTATGGGACTTATCCTTGTGCTGCCATCGGATTATTGTTAAACCCTTATAGGCAGTCGGCCCCAAACTGCTGACCCCAATCTGATGTCTACACAGAGCCTATGCTTAATAGATCTCTGATACTCAGCTAGCATCCAGGTCACCTGGTTAGTGGAAACTGGCCTATTTTTTATCAATGTAATTACTGAATACAAGCTTGTTAAACAACATGAGAATGATGAGGTCACAATATCAAATCAATGATCAGAAATCAAACTGAAAATTGTATGTGACCAATTAGTTAATTTCAACAGACTGCGAGAACCTGTCCAATATGAATGTATCATGTTTACCTTGGACGAGAGGGAACAGAACCTCAAACCATTGACTCTAGACTGATTAATCCCATTCACTATACACTAAAACAATTACCACCTGATAGAATCAGAAACATTATTGTCCCAACAAACAGCAAGGAAAATTATCCAGTGATTAAGAGTGCTTTGGGTCCATTAAGAAAAGATATGAGGGGTAGAGAGAGGGGAGAAGGAGGCACAGGGAGCGGGGGATAAGGTAAAGCTGCAACCTCTGGAACACAATCCCTATCAAGTGAGTTATCCATGGATTGATATATATACATATACGGTACCAATATATATACGGTACCATAATGCTTTACGTGTGGTGTAGTAAATTTAATGTTTTTCAGCTTGTTGTATGGACAATTTCAAAGTAACCTACATCATGAAAAGATAACAATGACCCACTTAGTAGTGTAACAAGCGATACCATTCAAACTAAAAATCAAATGTGATACCACTTGGCTAAACTACCAATAAAAACAAACATGAAAGAATCTTGCTTGAAGGCAGATAATTAGGGACAGTGAAAGGAGTAATGCAATGAAGTTATGAACATGTGTGACTAAATACCATCGCATACTCATATGGGTAAAAATATTCCCAATCATGCATACATTATAAAATGCTAAAGGTGGTCAGACTGTGATGAGCGAGGACGAAAACGAGAAAGACTTGGGGTCATTTTTGAGTCAATGGTCAGTTGAAATTTGATTATGAAATATTACTGCAGCAACTGCAACGGCAAAGAAATGCTTGGACTGATAAAGAGCGGTCAATAAGTCAATAAAGAGTGCTATTACTTATATGGATAATGATATCTTTGCAAAACTATTAAAACGCTTTGTGCGACCACACTTGGAGTATGGCAACACTATCTGGAACCCACTTTTTAAGAGCCAGTCTGTCCCTTTAGACAAAGTACAGCAAAGAGCTTCTTTATTACTTGATGGATTAAGTCATTTGAATTATGACGAAAGACTGCAAAGACTGAATCTTCCATCTTTAAAAATCATAAGAATGAGACTTAATACAATCATTTAAAATTATAAATAAGGTTGATAATGTTAATACTAACTCTTTTTTTTTTCAAATTCAAACACATTAAAATACAAGAAATGGTACTAACAAAAATTTTCTTAAACACTGCTGAACTAACATAGGTTAGAAACTGTTTTAGTAATAGAGTTGCACCTATCCTATCCTTTTACTCAAAGGTTGTTGAGGCGCCTCAGTTGAGCGTTTAACCAGTGCACTCTGTCTTTCTCTGTCCTCAGCAACCCTCATGGCTTCGCTCAGTGTCAAGCCAGTCCATTCTTTATTGTTGTCTTCCCACCTCTTTTTCTGTCTCCCTCTTCCTCTGCCTCCTTGCACTGTGACTTGCAGGATGGTCTTTGCAAGACCTGATGCTCTGGTGATGTGGCCATACCATCGGAGTTTCTGTTTCTTCACCATTGTGAGCAAGTCATCATGTTGTCCAATGGCTTGTGCGATGGTCTGTCGGACTTCGTCATTGGTGAGGTGCTGAGTATAGGAAATACCCAGAAGTCTTCTGTAGCACCTCATCTCCATGCTTTGTATTCTTCATTGTAGATTTGCTGTGAGGGTTCATGTTTCGCAAGCGTATAGGAAGATGGAGATGACAAGGGAGCTCAGCAGCCTTACCTTGGAATGTAGACTGATGGTCCTGTCTTTCCAAATGGGCTTCAACCTTCTCAGAGCAGCAGTTGTTTGTGCGATCCTGGAGAGGATTTCTTCTTGGGACCCATTGTCTGATACAATGGCTCCTAAATAATTGAAGCTATGCACTGTGTTGAGGGATTGGCCTTGGACTTAGATACATGTCCGTGTTGATGCCATTGGTGCTGTTGGTCATCATTTTGGTCTTCTCTGCACATATTTCCATTCCATAGGCTCTGGAGGTGGTGTCAAGCCTCTGTACCAGATTTCCAAGTCTTTTTTCCTCTCCAGCCAATCCATCAATGTCATCCGCAAAACGAGGTTGGAGATTGCTCTACCACCTATGCTGACTGTGCCTTCATGATCTGCAAGGGCATCTGACATGATGAGCTCTAGGAAGATGTTGAAGAGTGTTGGAAAGAGTAGGCATACTTGACTCACACCGATTGTTGTTCTGAACCAGTTTACGATGGCGCTGTCATGGAGGACTGCACTGGTAGCCTTATCATACAGGCTTTTTATGACTTCAATATTTTAGGGCTGATCTTGTACGCTCTCATGGTTCCCACAGAGCTGCATGTCAAACGCTTTCTTGAAGTCTACAAACACATGATAAAGATGTTGGTGCTGTAGGTATTTCTAGCAGATCATTCTGAGGTTCAAAATCTGTTCAGTGGTACTTTGTCCTGCCCTGAATCCTGCTTGTTCTTCAGATATGATTTGTTCAGCTTGGGATTTCAACCTGTTGAGTATTATTTTCAGGAGTTGCACCCTTTTGGAACAAACTACCAGCACATGTAAAAATGCTAATACTATTATTTATTAATGAATTTAAGAATCTCCTTGAACATGTAGGTAGCATTCTTACAGAATACAAAATTCATATATGATGAGTGACCTACTGTGGTCATCTTAATTTAAACTTCCCAAGCAACTGCAATGCAACCCATAAAATATATATAAGGGTCCAATATTCCCAAACTGATCCAAAAGACCTCACACACAAATGAGAAGTTTTGTCCCGGAAGAGTTTTCAAGAAAAAAGATAGGTTAGGGAAGAAGAAGAAGATAGTATAGTAGTAGATTGATAGAACAGAGTATGAATGAGAAAGTACAAAGGAGAAAGACAGTGACAGTGGGAATTTAAAGCACTAAATTTCCAGAAAGTGGGGATACTATTTATACTGAAACCCCCAGCACCACCAGGAGGTGGGGGGGGGGGGGGATGGAGGCTGAAACACATAACGGTACTTTACAAAAAACCCAAAAAAAAACAATTACTTAAAAAAAGGAAAAACATGAAAAATAGTCTTGGTTCAGTTTGTAGTGTGGTCTCCATATCTTTACAACATAAAACGATAACTTAGATCAGTAACTGACCACAATGTATACTCGAACAGCTATGATTCTAAGGAAAATCGAAGGTAGGCCTACTAGAACTTGGCTCGATGAAAACTAAATAAACAGGATGAATTTTAAAAAATCAAGTCAATGGGAGGTAACCATGCATGAATAGGCGCTTTCCAACTACCCTCTTCCCCTCACAGCGGCAGTCCATACACGCACCCCTCCCTTTTTCCCCATTTCGCCTTCACCTTTACAAAGAACTATGAAGGATAGGCCTAACCTAGCCCTATCAACGGCAAACAATCGAACGGGTGATGCAACGCTTCACATGCACCGTCACAGAGCACAGCGTGAACACCCCACGCCATCAGGACTATCACATTCCTATCGCCATCAGCCCAGCGACAAACATGAGTGTACAAGTTACATAGAGACACAACAAACACGCGACCATTCGGCTGTTATTTGAGCCTGCAGTCTACACGCATGCCTCTTTCGCTACACATTACACAAACACAAATTAGGCCAAATCAATGTAAACAAGAGTTCGCTGAACAAGAGCCATGGAAGAACGACCAAAGTTTCAATACAAAGCATCAAAATGGAAAATTTTCACGTTCGATTTCAAAAATTCGAACACGCCTTCATTCAAAATATATCCTCATTCACGAACCAACAAACATCAATCAAAAGGTATGAACCAAACATGCAAATTCACCTTGAAAATGAGATTGAAGTTCGTGAAGTGAAATCGTTCAGCAGCTCCAAGACTTCGCCCACGACACAGTCATGCGCAGTGCGGTTCAAAATGGCGATGATGATCTGCCTTTCTTGGCCATGAACTGATTCGCCTCGCAATCAATGTCATGTGGTGACTGATTCACAAAACTACTTCAACAACGACGAGCAAAGTTCTATTCGCTTATCGATCAGACATTGGAAACACGCTGTACGGTGTATGTAATAAAACACATTCGTCAAAACTTCGTTCTTCTACGCAACAACAAAGAGTACACGACTGCTAACGCCATCCGTCGAAGTTCCGTGTAGAGTAGACCGACCGGCCTCTCTCGCATCAGTCAGTGACGTAGGTGACGCGGCGTCCAATGCGCAGAGGCAAGGGGGAAGAAGAGCACAACACGCCGACTGAGTGAAATAGGCCACCACAGCGGAGCAGGCCAGGCAAGCTGAAGGCGACAGCTGGCCGATCCCCGCAACACACACCGAATCCCAGCAGTACAGGCAGCACACACATGAATCAGCCACCACGCACTGACTCGATAGTTCACTCAGCCAGCTACTCCGTTTCGTCCTTTCTTTTCCTCGTCAGCCTTCGTGTTTCCCTTCCCCCCGCCGACCTCGCTGTAGCTGCTGCAGCACAGCCGCGCCCGGGCAGCGTGCCAAGTCGGCTGTAGTCGACCTCGCTGCTTGTCACGACTGGAGTGCTATTGCTTCGCTGGGGCTGTAGAAAGAACTCGCTATCTGCTTCAGTACTTCTGCCCTGCTGTCCGCCATGTTGGATCGTTGAAGGACACAGAGCGGTGGCCTCAGACAAGGGGAGCGTTTATCTCTCGTCTTTCCTTTCCCTGTAGTTGTACACCGCAGGTCGTTTGCATTTCTGCCCTTGTCACTTGACTTTGCCCGTACGGCGTAGAACCAGCGGTAATGATTGCACTGACACACTTTCTTCACTGTATAATGTTAGCTCGCAAATCGTACTGAATCCACAGCAACTAAATACAGTTCACGATGCAGAATTTGTCGTGACTGACTACACAACGTCACTACTCGACTTATTCATTCACGTTCATATTATCAGCCAGTATCAGGCGGTTTCATGTCCTCTAGTAACTTTTGAATTATCAATCGACAACGTGATCACTAGAATCAAGTTGTGTTAACATGGTGTTCCTAGAGGTCCAGTAGCTCGTAGTTCTTATAGGCAAATAGTTTCTTGACCGCTAGATCAGTCAGCAATGTCAAAGCAGAAATTAAGTTGGTTCATCTTATACAGTAAGTGTAAGGAAAATTAACCCAGATAGTAGAAAACAAATTTTCTCTCTTACAAGCTCAAGAATATAGTCAATGGGATCTTGTACGTTTTCAACATGGATTCTTCACAAGATTCCTAGAGGCTCTAATCTTTTTTTTTTCTGTATAATACAATTCGCATGAACTTCCAAGAATATTGGGAGACAATACTAGGCTTGCGTAAACTGACACAGGAAGTAGGTAGTCTCGCTGAAAGAAATGGAAATGGAGTTAATGAAAACCTCTTGGGCATAATCCTTACTAGAAGCCACACTCCCAGGCGGACCGATAGAACAGATCTATATATATGTATTTCCTTCTCAGCTGCCAATAGTTGATGTTGTGTGTGTATAATTATATATCTAAGGCAGATAGGTCACCCCCTTCCTACCTTCTTGTAACGGACGACCTTTAGAATGGTCGGACAGGAAATTTAGATTACAGTTTCGCAAATATTAGATTTTAAAAAAAAATTCTCTTGGCTTGAATTAGGACAACTTTTTTGCGCAGTTTTGGTCTCCACTTCCGACACACTTTAATAATGAATGCCTATCGCGAAATATGTTGTTGGCCAAGTCAATCCACGCAGGTTTTCTCCAGTGCACTGGATCTTGGCATCTTCTTGTTCTTCTTCTTCTTTCGCATTGGCAGCCAACTTTCAATGTGGGCGAGTGGACCGGCTTAGTTAGATGAGCAGCTCTTGAGATGGACATGAGCTATATAATATATAAGAACGATTAATTTAAGTACATTTCGTTGGAGAAAAAATAAGAAAGTCTGCACTGAATTTGGCCTTCTCAGTGAAACTTTGTAATATGACCTACTCACTATTATAGGTCACTCTAGTCTAGCACTGCGTATTGCTGAGACTGGCGGGGGCTTAGGTCGCCTCTATCCCCGAGAAGAAGGGTGACAGTGACGTGTAGCCATGACAGGACAGGCAGGACTGACTATAACAGTGTTCTTGCCATGATTGGCAGTATGCTGTCTGCGTCATGTTGCCTTTCTCTTCGGTGTATTCTCATCATACTCATCATGGCTGCGTCTTCTTCTTCTCCTTCTTCTTCTTCTTCTTGTTGTAGGGGATATGGAGTTCGCCTGGCGCACCAATGACCCACGTTCGAATCCCGTGCTGGGCCAGATAAAAGTGGATGTTTTTACTATCATAGTAGTTTGCTCTGGTGGTTCAGTGTCGATTTATATTCCTAACCATCCACCCCCGTTGGGGTGCCGGGGGTTTCAGTATAAATAGTATCCCCACTTTCTGGAAATTTAGTGCTTTAAATTCCCACTGTCGCTGTCTTTCTCATTCCTGCTCTGTTCTATCAATCTGCTATCCTATCGTCTTCTTCGCTAGACCAGTCTCCTACCTTTTTTCTTGAAAACTCTTCCGGGACAAGACTCCTTGTTTGTGTATGAGGTCTGTTGGATCAGCTTGGGAATATTGGACGCTTTCTGCCAGGTGGTCACTAGGGCTTCCTATGATGTTATTATTTAGCAATGTAGGCATTTTATATGCATGTGTTTTGTTGATAATTTATAATGATGTTTGTATTCTATTTTGTTTTTGTAAACGGGGGTTCCATAAGTTGGGGTGAAGCCTCAGCCGTCCCCTGCGTGGGATGTCTTTATTGTAAAGTGACTGGCTGGTGGAGAGCTTTCGGTTTTACCACTAGGGTTGTTTCAGCAGATCTTTTATGCGGATCGGGGGTTGTCCGGTCCTGATTTGGCTCGGAAGAGTCCGCTGGACCTAAAGCAATAATAATGTAATGTACAGTAATGTAATTATCCTAACCATCCTCTTCACTGTCCCATTCATCCACGTCTGCCATATCGCCAAAGCTGCGAAGGAAACACCAGGACTGCTTTCGTAAAAATGTTCTTCTTGAAGTCCTTCTTCTTTCTCGCCTTCATAGATAATTCATCAAACGTCAGTGGTGACTTCATTTGACCACGTCAGTAATGAAAGACAATCATAATTTTGAAACTGGTAGGGGCTTTCCCTTTTCTCTGAGCAGCTTCATGAGGGCGGTAACCATGCCTTGCCTTTCATTTGTGATATTCTTTCCTTCTCTAATGACTAGATTACCATTACTCCCAAAGGTTGCAAGTGTGCGCCTCGGGGTGCTTGACTTAGATCCTGTATCGGCCAGCGCCTTGAGCAGTTCTTGAGCTGGAAATGCGCTATATATAAAAAGGATGAAATGAATAGGACTAGATCGTGGGGCCGGGTAGCTCAGTTGGTAAGAGCGTCTTGCTAGTAACCGAAAGGTCGCTGGTTCGAATCCCGGATTGGTCAACGTGTGATCATATTATTTTCCCCTTTACCAACAACTGGCCCGCTGGTGTCAGTATAAATCCAGTAGTCACCTATATGCGAAAGTGTCGTGTGACTATAATCTACAAACAACAGGACTAGATCAGATGGGGCCGGGTAGCTCAGTTGGTAAGAGCGTCTTGCTAGTAACCGAAAGGTCGCTGGTTCGAATCCCGGATTGGTCAACGTGTGATCATATTATTTTCCCCTTTACCAACAACTGGCCCGCTGGTGTCAGTATAAATCGGTCCAGTAGTCACCTATATGCGAAAGTGTCGTGTGACTATAATCTACAAACAAACAGGACTAGATCTAATGAACTTGTGGTCAGGACAGTTCCTTGGTATTTGGCGGCCTTGGATTATTCAAAATTTGACAATAGCGTTATGTATACTGGCGGATAGGCGTGTAGTGGTGAAGTTAAAAGGAAGTTAGTATTCTGTCCTCCCCTATAGCACTCACCCACCCCGGTGTTTGATGTTCAATATTAATAGATCATACATTTGATGTGACCAACATCTGCCGCCGTTTCTTTTGACTGTGGATAATATAGGTCACCAAATTATTCAGCGCAACGACGAGGAAAACAACTTACCGCTTTCGGGCTATTGGGCTATAGGCAGTCGTCCCGAAAGCGACGTTGGCCCCAGTCTGAATGTCAGATAGAGCAGGGCCGAGTTTCAATTCAGCGAGACTATCTAGGTCACAAGATCTCGTTTTTGAGTCAGACCGATCATTGAATGAAACCACCCAACATGCTGCCTCATTCTAGCCTCGTTTTCAATTTGTACACAAACGGCGGTTCCTTCGAATGTGTTGGACGATTTGCGAAAATAAAATCAAATAAAGTAAAAAAAAATCAAATGTATCATCAAAATCGATTAAAAGCAAAATTGTTCACTTACAGTTCTTCACCCCCTCCCATGATCTGGTTGAAACTCGAAGATTTACCATCGAATTATCACCGTAACAGATTCCAAGTAGCATAAACCGCGTACTTTCCGCCATCTTGATTTTGCAGGCTAAGTACCCCGAGAGGCGCCTAGCTCTTTCTCGCCTCGCCTTGCGATTGACTAGCGAGCGAGCAGCCGTAGAAACGACCCAATGAGCAAGATCTACCGAGATCTACCGAGATCTCGCTGTTTTGAAACTCGCCCCTGGGTACCGTGGGTCAAAGTCGTACCGGTATTACCGCGGTATTTTTAGGTCGTATCGGTATTTCGTACCGGTATACCACGATTTTAAGTGTTACAATCAAATGGGATATGGCACTGACAGTAGTGACCGACGCAAAAGAAAGATTGTCATATACTTAATTCAAAACAGTTTCAAAGAACCACATCTCCATAGAAACTGAAGCTTTATTATTGCTTGAACGCCTTCAAAACAAATTATGATAAATCACTGTTTACAACATCAGCAAACTTTAAACCACAAAATCAAAATAAAACAAAAACATTCAAGGTCTTTAAGAACTTTAAGAGTTCAAAAGGATTGGCGACTGTTACCATGCTCAAACACGTGGATAAGCTGCTGTTCTTAGGCAACGTGGGTTCGAAACCTGACTTCAGCAAACTATTGTGTGATTGCTGGATATTACGGGCCAGCGCCTTGAGAAGCTCTTTGAGCTTGTAAGTGCGCTACATAAGGGAATTCTCTTTCTTTCTTATAAGTTCTTCTTCAAGAACAGCTACCTAGCCACGTGTTTGGGCTTTAGGCTCGCTCTCTGGGCGGACAAAATGTCGCCCACTGTCGCGTTATGTGTTATCGAGATTTCCCAGTAAACCGGACCTTGGACACCCGCACCGGTATAGGCCTACCGTACCATCGCGTTTCCGAACCTGAATACAGTTACGTATCGGTAAAACCGTCCAGCCCTAATGTCGGAGGCTTTGGAGGGCGTACACCTAAGCACAGCCTATATGCTTGATAGATCTTTGACACTCAGCTAGCGTCAATTAATGTCGCCTGTGTAGTGCAAACTTGCCTAGTAACATGAGCCGGACTTCAAATGTTCAAACATTTACAGTATTTAGTATAATAGAAAACTCTAATAATGAAAATTATTGCAGTGAAAGCTCTCCGGTGGGCATGTCAGCAGCTTTACAACAAACAAACAAAAACAAAAAACAAAAAAAGACATCGGTCTCTCTGACAACGTGACGGCGCGAGTCTAGCAAAGTGGCCCACCACGCAGACAAGCATCGGCCGATACAACAAACACAGAGCAGTGACACAGAAATAGCCGCAGCTAAACCCTCCCAGCTGGAGTCTCGCTCCGCTGATCCCATGTTTAAGCGCCTGTGTAGGTACTTCAAAGGGAGAAAAGTCCCCTAATGTCCAGATAGGACAGGACGTTTAGATTCAAATTTCGCAAATATTAGACCCAAAATGCATGAATATAGAAGCAAATTGTAATCTCATGAACATAGAAGCAAATTATAATCTCTTAGCGTAGATATTTTAATTGTGTGTTTTGTTTGTTTGTTTGTTTTTTTAATGTAAAAATCGCAATGTTGGTCTCAACTTCAGATGCATTTTAAACACATGATATAGTCTGCAGGCGAAAGTTGTAACCCTCAATAATAATGACAGTGACAAGCCAGAGGTAAGTCATGAACAATGAACGGATTAAATGAGGTTGATATAGAGATTATTAATACAACTATTGATCCTTAAGGGAGTGCAGAATCCCTTTCACTATATTTAAGCCGCATTGAGTATCAAAGAAAACTCTCTTTCCCTCCTCTTGTCTCCCCTTGTGCCTAGAGCATGCTGCTAACATGGACGATGAAGCGCTTTAAATGTGGAATTCATCACCATTATCATCATCATGAAGATTGACGCCTACACCCACAATTGGCGAAATGGCAGAGTGGGACCATCATACCAGCGAATAGGCCGGCGTAAGACCCTAAATCAACACTGAGCCACCAGAGCAATCAACTGCTAAGTTGGACAGTGGAAAATGTACACTTTTATTTTGCCCGTTACGAGATTCGAACCTGGATTCAGGGCCGGATCTGGGGGGGGGGGGTTCCTGGGTTCCGGACCCCCCCTTCCCCCCTGGCCATTCGATGTACCTCACTCAGTCAGAAAAAAAAATATATATATGGAGTTTTTTCAAAGCTCTTAATTTAGTTGACACTGGTGGTAAGTAAAACGTTCCTCATTCTACTCAAGTTCCTCGAGCGGACACGTTTTTGTCACCCCTAACCCCTTAAAAAATTTTTGGAACCCCCCCCTCCAAGAGTAATTGATCCGGCCCTGGGATTACACTGAGCTAAGGAGGTGGGACTGACATCATCATCATCACCATCATCATCATCATCATCATCTTTATCATCATATTCATCATCATCTTTATCATCATCTTTATCATTATCATCATCATCGTCTCGATCAATCCCACCTTTTGCTCTCACGTTAACTCCAAACAATTAGACGAACACGTGCTCCAGTATAGTTTTCTCGTACACTGATCGTACACTTGAAACTGATCCAAGATTGAAGTGCAAGGATGGATGTTATGTTGCATGAGCTGTTAGTGACAACAGAGAGAAAGGAAGAACAATGAACCCAACGCCTTAGATAAGTGCTACAGCGTTTATGTTCCAATCCCGCGGGATGGGCAAGCTAAAAGTGTCCATTTTTACTGTCCATCTCCGCAATTTGATTGCTTTGGTGGTTCAGTGTTGGTGTAAGTCCCCTACCTCCTTTTTCCTGGGAGGGTTACATCCCTCCCGTCTGCCGTATGTCCCAAGATGGGCGTGGACGTTAAACGTCAATGTTCATTCGTGAGGGACGAGTCCTTACGTCACTTCCTCTACGATACGTGCTGAGACTAACGACGTGACCTTGGGATTGTGCGCGCGCATGCTACCTGGTCTTGCCGTGTGGTCGCCTCAAGCCAACTCAATGAATGATTGATTGATTAACAAGCCTGAGCATAGATCGCGGCAGCTTACCTTTAGCCTGTGCTGCAGCATGAGTGCAGACAGAGTGCACTGCGATTGACAACGCTGTTATCTGGGAACATGGGGTGTGACATTAAAGAAGAAGGAGGAGGAGTAGGATCGGAAAAAGAAGAAGAAGGGAGGAGGAGAAAATGAAGATGACTGACACTGACTGACACACTGTTACCTGGAATAGATATTATATTAAGAAGAACAGAGAGTAGAAGAAGAGGGAAGAAAAGGAAGAAAAAAAACAACACTGTTAACTAAGAAAGGGGGTGTTACACAAGAAGAAGAAGAAAAAGAACAAGGAGGAGGAAGAGGAAAAAGAAGAAGAAATAACAAAGAAGAACAACAATAACAACAACAACAAGATGAGACGAAAAAGAATGATCAAAGGTTGACAATTGTAGATCTTCCTGTATACACAATGGTGTCATGCGCAAGCTGCAAGTAGCCACACGGAAGAAAATTAGCATTCAGTGTGTCATCCACCACGACACGGACCTCCGGAGTGCTCGCGCAATGCTAATAGAGTGGGCACGTTCTCATGACCTGTCTTAATAGGAAGGTTCGTTCGGGGAGGTTCAAAAACTGTTTTGTCCAGGTTCTCAGATTCCGGAAAGGCTCAGAAACCTAGGTTCGGGATCTGAAAACCTCATTTAAAAAAAGTTTTTGAACCTCCCCGAACCTTGTTATTAAGACAGGCTGTAGAGAACGGGATTTTTCCGGTATTTTTTAATTAAAATTAATTAATGATTTTTGATTGGCTAAAAGCCTTGAGCCAATGAATGAAGAGATAGTTTAAATTAGAGGCAAAATTAGTCAGTCGAATTGTTGGTGTCAAACTGTGTGGTCGTGTGTGTGTAGGCCCAGAATAGTGAAAAAGTTGAAAAAAAAGAAACGAAAGTTAACGTTGAAACAGTCAGGGGAAGAAAGCATTGAAACTAATCAAGGTGTATTGGTTTGTGGTTATTTCTCTCTGGAAGTGGATGATTATTTTGTGCTGTAAAGATTACAGCGAGCCCGTTGGGGGCTACTGGCCTACTGGGAGCAGAATTGGCTCCGTTCTGTCCGAGACGAGGACAAGGTGATTTCCGAGGCATCGGAGGGGGATCGACTCTATTTCCACACTTGACCAAGACAACGTTTCTCCGAGCGGACTGGGGCAGGAGGCTAGTCCCTCCGCTCGTCGACACTCGACTCTTCGTCGACACTCATCGCTCGTCAACACTCGTCTCTCGTCGACACTCGTCTCTCGTCGACACTCGTCTCTTGACGACGTATTTCTGGCAACGTGTGCCAGATAGTGTGAAACCGTGATCCTCGGAGATAATAAGGTACTGTAAACTTTGCGTATTTGTTGCATTGGCCAGGACAAGAAATCTCGATTATCCGTCCCGAGTGTTCAGGCTCGTCGACGTCACGTTTCTATGAAACATTGGGATAAG
Source organism: Oncomelania hupensis (assembly GCA_036898135.1). NCBI lineage: Eukaryota > Metazoa > Mollusca > Gastropoda > Littorinimorpha > Pomatiopsidae > Oncomelania > Oncomelania hupensis. The sequence continues at coordinate 5,758,808 of CM072526.1, read as the reverse complement.
CCCAACCGTGTTAGATTAACTGTATGAAAGGATTAGAGTGAAAGTGTGATATAAAATTGTTGATTATTTATATAAATTTTGAGAACGTGGAACGGATATCTTGTGTTGGTGTTTGTCTGTGTTGAGAAGAGTCCGTACGTTTGTGGGTGTGACAGTTAACAGAGAAGTCTTGCACGCACGTTTTTTCCGTTTAGGAGTCATATATATATTTTGCATGCACCTACACTAAATATCCGTTCGTTACACAGGCCATGAGGAACAGTGGTACATAAGAAACCCCAACCTTCCTATTAAGACATGCCATGAGGAACAGTGGACCATAAGAAACCCCAACCTTCCTATTAAGACAGGCCATGAGGAACAGTGGACCATAAGAAACCCCAACCTTCCTATTAAGACAGGCCATGAGGAACAGTGGACCATAAGAAACCCCAACCTTCCTATTAAGACATGCCATGAGGAACAGTGGTACATAAGAAACCCCAACCTTCCTATTAAGACAGGCCATGAGGAACAGTGGTACATAAGAAACCCGAATAGGAACTCCTTTGGAGGCCAGCTTTGTAAGGGTTGGATCCATAATATTCTTTCGGGATGTTTATTCTCCCCGATTGTCCAAAACTAAAACATTAAAAGTTGCTCATTTGAGTAGGATGGATGTACAAGTAAGTCTAGGAGTAAGTGTATATTTTGGACTGCATGATATAGATGGTATAATTCCAGGTATTCATTTAAGTGCACCTATATAAATATCAGAACGTTTCTCTCTCTCTCTCTCTCTCTCTCTCTCTCTCTCTTTTTTTTTTTTCTCTTTCTCTCTCTCTGTATTATTATAATGGAGCGACGATAGCTAATAGATTACGGGCGCCAATATTATTGGATGCAGAATAGGTTTTGGGATGAGGAGATAAAAAATAGTCATGTCACACACACACACACACACACACACACACTCACACACACACACAAACACACACAAACTACGATACCTAAGAGACAGTCATAGTATACAAAAAGACCACAGGCGCTCTTATGTGGATACGATAGCGTCCTCTCTATAGAACGCATCAAAAGTACCGAGAAGGACGCGTTCTGTATCCAGACACGAGCCCCTGTGCCATTTTGGTTGAGCACCCGGCTGAAAGCTGTTGCTGACGATGGAGACCATGGATACTAGCGATGGAGACAGTCCTTCACACATAGGCATTTCGTAGTGACCTCCTCAGCCATGCACTATTGTAGCGCAGTAGGCCTACAGGTCATGGCTGTAAAGAGTTCGTATAGCCGAGGCTAGGTTAGTGTTTCAACATAATAATGTCCTCGCTGATCTTGGAGCCAGTCCCACAAAAACAAGCCTATTTCTGCGCCATCGACCTCGTCGGGAGACTACACGTTTGTGTAAAACAGGTGTGTGGCCTAAAGAGCTGGGACTGGGCTGGAGTTTATTGATAGCATGTTGGATAACATCCTTATTAGTTGATGTTGTTACGTTGAAACGCGCATGAGGGTGCGTGTGAAGCGCGCGCGATAGATCTGTTCGTTTTATTTTGCAAAGCATGCAATAATAGAGTGTATTTACCTTTGAGTTGAGTTTGCATTGTTGTTAGAAGAAGCTTTGTATAACGTTGATAATTTTCGTTAGTCGATATTATTGGAGAATTTTCTAGATCTGCTTGTTTACTATCGATCGAAGTTTCGGGATATTTGAGAACATTCTTGGACAGAAAGAATTTGTATGACGTAAGTCAGTGATGACGAAGTTTTATTTGATTGGTTGTGGTGTTTCATATAGGATATTCTCGTTTGTTCCCGAGTATGTAGAGATTATAAGTGCCGCACTGTTTCAAAATAAGTGTGTTGCTGTTGATAGTGAGTTGGAAAGTAAAAGTTGAGAGTGGAAAAGGCGATTGTATGCAGTTGTTGATGTGTGCTGAATAAAAGTGGAAAACTTCATACGTCGACTCTGTGACTTGTATGCTGATTGAACGGGTTGCGTGGATAAACGAATCCGAGTTTACACCTATCAGGAGAATTCAAGCATTGGAGCTGAATCAACTACTGATAGAAAAACACCAACATCGAATGAGTGTAACAGATGTCCTCCATGGAATGAGGCAATGATAGGAAAGAGTTATCTCCCCTTCTCTGCTGCCAATGGCTTGCATTTGTGGAAGTGTAGATACAGACTGCCATTTCGCTGTGTTCAGAGCTCGTCAAGTCAGTGTATCGGTGGGGCTGGCTGAAAATCAAGTGACAGATTTTTCAATAGCTTAAGAAGACGCCTGAATGAAGTCATTAGGGGAAAACAACACGCACTCTCCTGGGGAAAATATATCTGCAATTGGGCTGGTTGGCAACACAACTGGGAAGGCAGCTTACTGAGCTATGCAGTTGGTATGCTGTGGTTGTGGTGGTAGCAGGGTTTACCGTCCAATGGTTTGTAGCTGAGCTCTGACACAATCGAAGCTTTACGTCCTATTATAAAAATGTTAAGGACTAAAAGTTGACAGTCAGAAGACTATCTTAAAAATTATTTTAAAAAAATACCAGGCCAGGTCTGGTGTCTATCGCAATGCCGGGGCATGCGAGGCCGGCAAGTGGAAGGCAACGATGGGATAAAAGTTGCGGAAATGTACGGTCCGTGGTTATATTGGCAAGTCCCCTCAACCATAAGTGGCACGGGAGCAATAAAAGTAAACAAAACATTACATTATATGATTATTGCTTAGGTCCAGCGGACTCTTACGAGCCAAATCAGGACCAGACAACCCCTGATCCGCATAAAAGATCTGCTGAAACAACCCTAGTGGTAAAACTGAAAGCTCTCCACCAGCCAGTCACTTTTCAATACAAACATCCCACGCAGGGGACGCTGAGGCTATAGGCTACTCTAATTTATCGAACCCCCGTTTACAAAAACAAAATAGAATACAAACATTATAAAATATCAACAAAACACATACATATAAAATGCCTACATTGCTAAATAATAACATCATAGGAAGCCCTAGTGACCACCTGGCAAAAAGCGTCCAATATTCCCAAGCTGATCCAACAGACCTCACACACAAATAAGGAGTCTTGTCCCGGAAGAGTTTTCAAGAAAAAAGGTAGGTGACTGGTCCAGCAAAGAAGATAGTATAGCAGATTGATAGAACAGAGCAGGAATGAGAAAGAACAAATGAGAAAGACAGCGACAGTGGAAATTTAAAGCACTAAATTTCCAGAAAGTGGGGATACTATTTATACTGAAACCCCCGACACCCCAACGGGGGTAAAAGCTGAGTAAAATTTCAAGTATAAAAAGGAAGAGAGGGGAGGACAGCACCGGTGAGGGGCCGGGTAGCTCAGTTGGTAAGAGCGTCTTGCTAGTAACCGAAAGGTCGCTGGTTCGAATCCCGGATTGGTCAACGTGTGATCATATTATTTTCCCCTTTACCAACAACTGGCCCGCTGGTGTCAGTATAAATCGGTCCAGTAGTCACCTATATGCGAAAGTGTCGTGTGACTATAATCTACAAACAAACAGACAGCACCGGCATAATTAAGTCTACTGCCCCGCTTCCGTGGTAAAATAGTCATAATTAACAGAACTTATATTTAAACTAGCTCATTGCTAAAAAGCTATGAGTAATCTTTAAGAGTACAATATCAAGTTATTATACATAAAAAAGCCTAAAAAAAAAAAACAGGCCTAAGATCGGAGTTCAATACATGGTGTTACACATGGCCATGACTAACAATTATAAATAGGAGTAACCAATAACAAATGACAAATCAAGGAAAATAAGATAATAGGCCCAATAAAAGCCCAAGTAATTATATGTACAAAGAGTGTCTATGGTTTTTACAAGGCGAACACCTAGCGCGTTATTATGGGCTTTGTAGTCTTGTGCGCAGTATTAGAACTGACCTTCTCCTTAGAAGCCGCAAGCATCGGACGGGTCGGATCATTCATTAGAATTATGCCCGAGCCTCGACGCATGAGATTCAGGGCTTCTTCGATGTCATCCTGAGCATAATGGGGGCTAAGTCTTTTCGCGTACCCCTCCATCTGCCTAAGAAACTACGGGTCCGTCGGGTGGCGTTTCAACTGGGCACACCGACTCAACCAAAGCTTTTAGGTTTTGAAGTTTGTTCAGCTAGGCTAGCTATAAATAGCTTCGCCAGTGCTCTTCTTTCCTTTCCTTTCACTGAAAGGGAGGGTGTAGGCAAGCTAAAAATAGCCCACAGCCAGCAAAATGTTGGAGAACCTAAGAGTGCTGCTCACATAGGCATTGAGCTGGTGTGTGGGTGGTACTGTTCTTTGTTACCACGTCCCTAGAGAGACCATTGCCGGCAGGGGTCTGTGACTACGAATCTTGTTTACGCCTCGTGTCCAGGACATTGGCGTCAACATCAACTTGGATACTGACTTCAGCAGTGGTTTGAACGGGTTTTGACAGAGTCCGAACAGCCAGGCTGCGAACAGTGTTTATAAGGTCGTTTACGGTTTGGGTGAGCTTTTCAACCATACCCTCAAGTTTGTGTACAGCTGCCCAGGCGTCGAGGCCGCCCAGATCAGGCGCCTGCGGCACTTCAATGAAGTTCTGAATTCCGATAATCCTAGCGTCGGTTGTCACTCCCCATCGCCAAGCGGATCGGTTCAGTTGGCATTGGGGAACGGTGGGGGGGGGGGTCGAGCAAAAATGGCGGAAGCGCTCGACAATCTCAAGCGGTATTGAAGTGAACCGGCAGTCGCGCAGGATCCGTTGTTAATTGTTTCCTAGCCAGGCATAAAGGCTGAGCTCGTGGCATGTGCTTGGCCGCTCTGAGCTGGTTCGCCAGCACGCGCTCCCTCAGACCGGGACATTTGATGTTGTAGCCGAGTGATCACCTTGGCAGTTAAGGCAAGATCATTTCTCGGCTTTACATTGGGCGCCGGAGTGGCCGGAAATGCCACATGAAGGGAGATCTGTTTAGATTTACAATACTTTCTTGTGTGACCATATTTTTGACATTAAAAACAACGAATCACCGCAGCCAAATGGGGTCTTACCACAAATTCACTGCAGTTGATTAGAAGAGTGGAGGGCAAGACCGATGCCTCGATTGTAAACCCTGACCGATGTGGATGGCTGTCCGTCCGACCGGAACAGACGTCGGAAGCGTTTGACCGCGCAGGGCCGAACAGAACCGTCAAGTTCAACCGATCCTTCACATGTTCCAAAAGATATTATCATCCTCTATGGAGGAAGAACTCCGCCAAGGACGGTCCCAAGCCCGGCTGCAAAAGGAGGAGGGTTGGGCGTGGTGTTAGCACCCCCACCCCATAAAAAAAGACTACACTACAGAAACGCTAACAACAGAAGAAAGAGAAAACTTTATCCTGGGAGAGGAAGGTACTTCATCACGAAGACCTATGACGCGTTGTGGTGAAAGCCGAGAGGAAGCCACAGAGCCGACTATCATAACAGCATCCTTCCGTACCAGATGAGGAAGATCAAGATGAACCTTGTCCAGTGCTATGCTCCACCGAACGACAGTGAAGAGGATGTTAAAGACCATTTCTAGAGCAGACTACAGAAGATCCTTGAGACTTACTCAGACAAGGACATCACCATCCTCATGGGAGATGTCAATGCCAAGATTGGATCTGACAACACCGGATACGAACCAGTTATGGGCACCCACGCCTTAGGAGTAATGAATGAGAATGGAGAGAGATTTGCGGACCTGTGTGCACTCAACAATCTGGTCATCGGAGGCAGCATCTTTCCTCACAAGCGGATCCACAAGAGTACCTGGGTATCCCCAGACAACGCGACAGAGAACCAGATCGACCACATCTGCATTAGCAAGAAATTCAGACGATCCCTGCAAGACGTTAGAGTGAAAAGAGGAGCAGACGTGGCGTCCGACCATCACTTGGTGGTGGCAAAACTGAAGCTGAAGTTGAAGAGGACTCATTTAAATTCGCCAGGCAGAAGAATGAAGTACAACATCAGCCTTCTGAAAGACCCAAAAACAAAAGAACAGTTTAGTCTGGCGCTAAGGAACAAGTTCGAAGTGCTTCAGGAGAAAGTGAAAGAGACACTAAGATCGTCATGCCAAGAAGTAGTGGGGCCAAAGAAACATCAACAGAAAGAATGGATCACAGCAGAGACCTTGGTCAAGATAAAAGAAAGAAAGAAGAGGAAGGTAACAGTCAACAGCAGAACCAGAGCAGCTAAGGCCAAGGCCCAAGAAGACTAAACAAGAGCCCATAGAGAAGTGAAAAGAAGCATAAAAAAAGATAAGAAGGCCTACGTGGATGGACTGGCGGCTGAAGCGGAACAGGCAGCATACAGCGGCAATATGAAACAGTTGTACGACACCACTAAGCGACTCTCCGGAAAGTTCAGCAAACCAGAAAGACCTGTTAAGGACAAGCAGGGAAACACCATGAACAGTCTAGACCAGCAGTTGAACAGATGAGCTGAACACTTTGATGAACTTCTGAATAGACCAGCACCAACGAATTCCCCAGTCATTGAACCAGCCAATGTGGACCTTCCAATCAACTGTGAGAAACCGACCAGGGAAGAGATCAAGAAGGCCATCACCCTGATGAAGAACGGAAAGGCCGCTGGACCAGACGACATCCCAGCAGAGGCGCTAAAAGCGGACATGGAAGCATCAGTGGAGATGCTGTACCCACTCTTTGACAGGATTTGGGAGGAAGAAGATGTTCCGGCAGACTGGAAGGAAGGTTACCTGATCAAGCTTCCCAAGAAAGGTGACCTCAGCAACTGAAACAACTACAGAGGCATCACACTTCTATCTGTGCCTGGAAAGGTCTTCAACCGGGTCCTTTTGGAGAGGATGAAGGATACTGTCGACCCACAGTTACGAGACGAGCAGGCAGGCTTCCGACAAAATAGATCCTGCACGGACCAGATTGCAACGCTCCGCATCATAGTGGAGCAGTCCCTGGAATGGAATTCGCCGTTATATATCAACTTCGTCGACTATGAGAAGGCGTTTGACAGCGTGGATCGAGACACCCTCTGGAAGCTCCTTCGACACTACGGCATCCCGGCCAAGATGGTCAATCTGATCAGGAACTCCTATGACGGCATGTCCTGCAGAGTTATCCATGGCGGACAGCTCACAGACAACTTCCAGGTGAAAACCGGAGTCCGACAAGGGTGCTTTTTGTCACCTTTCCTCTTCCTCATCGCCATAGATTGGGTTATGAAGACGTCCACCAGGGAAAGTAAGAACGGAATCCAATGGACTCTGTGGAACCAGCTCGAGGACCTGGACTTCGCTGACGACCTTGCTCTTCTTTCCCATAGTCAACAGCAGATGCAAGAGAAGACAAATGCAGTGGCGGCCACATCGTCGGAGGTCGGCCTCAACATCCACAAGGACAAGAGCAAGATCCTGAAGATCAACTCCATCAGTACCGAACCAGTCATCTTGAATTAAAGTCCCTTGGAAGAAGTACAGTCCTTCACCTACCTGGGTAGCATCATTGATCAGCAGGGCGGCACACATGCGGATGTCAAGGCTAGGATCGGCAAAGCAAGAGCTGTCTTCATTCAGCTCAAGAACATCTGGACCTCAAGAGAGCTGTCTTTTGCCACCAAGATACGGGTATTCAACTCCAATGTAAAGTCAGTCTTACTGTATGGAGCAGAGACATGGAGGACAACCAAGACCACCATCAAAAAAGTCCAGTCCTTCATCAACAGTTGCCTCAGAAGGATTCTCCAAATCCGCTGGCCCGACACCATCAGCAACGCCAACCTTTGGGAAAGGACCCGCCAACTCCCTGCTGAAGATGAAATCAGGAAAAGGAGATGGGGCTGGATAGGGCATACCCTACGCAAACCAGCGACGAACGTCACCAGGCAGGCGCTGAAGTGGAACCCCCAGGGAAAGAGAAAGAGAGGCCGTCCAAGGAACACCTGACGACGCGACCTCGAGGCCGACACCACCACCTGGAGTCAGTTAGAAAGAATGGCTCAGGACAGAGGACTCTGGAGAGCTGTTGTTGGCGGCCCATACCCTGGCAGGGGTGACGGGCATTAAGTAAGAAAGTATGGAGGAAGAGATATCCTGGACAACTCCCTCCACGACAGGGCTGGGTATGGAGAAAACTACTGATATCTGGCCTAGCTTGGATAGCCTGACTTGCCTCTGTTGTCGTGCTAGAGATGTACAGCCTATCAGGTATCCGTCACCAAGCGGCCTAATCCGATCGATGGGGCCCACCGATGATTGTAGCATCTCTGCGATTTTCCAGTTCTGCGACTTCAGTGTTACAGAATCTGCCTCTCATGTTTGTTTAATTGTGACGGGGAACGGGCACAGGCCATAACTTAGCAGAGGGGGAGGGTTCGGCAGAGGAGGATGGTTCGGCAGAGGGGGAGGGTTCGGCAGAGGGGGAGGGTTCGGCGGCGCTCTATTCCTATTTCTTCGCCTGCTGGTGACGTCGGTCCAGTTTTGGTCGCGATCCTCATGGGAATCGACTTGTGTAGGCTGGGGGATAAGTACCACGTGCTCTGCTCCCACTGGCGGACATGCTACATCTGGGTCTCTGGCGTCAGAGTCCGGACCCGGGGAGGGATCTTCCTTCCCCATCATTATATGGACCGTTTCATCAGAGGAATCTATGAGAGTCCCACGGGCTCTTTTCCGATCTGGAGAGGACGGCCCAACTCCAACCGGGGCAACCAGGTCGCCCACCTCGAGAACAGGAACCGCGCAGAGCTCCGAAGCGCCCGCGTCGGTCTCCACATTCGTAATATTAGTTTTGCTTTTAACTACCGGGGAGTCTTTCCTACCTGCCCCGGCCAAGCGCTAGCGTTTGGGAGACACACGAGCGTTAGACACCTCCTTTCTGTCCATCGCGAGGAAAGGGCTTTCGAGTTCAGAAGACAAACTAGTTTTACGCTAGAGCAGCCACGTATTTAAAAAAAAAAAAAAAGGCGGGAGGTGGGACTAGCCGCAAAACCACAGGCCGACAAGTTTAAAAATCGAAGTCAGGACCTACAAAAATTTAAAACCAAGCTATGAACTCTTTACAAATTGTTCCCGACCGAGTGAATAAAAGTTATGAATTAAGAAGCGCAAATACCAGTCCTACAAAGAGGTGTACGAGTCCAGGACTCAGTACGTGTAAAAGTCCAGCACAAACGGCTACATTTCCCTCTCCCATGGTGTGAGACAGCGGGTTGCGTTGCGTTGCGTTGCCTTTGATAAATTTAAAGTCCCCAACACATATGCATATAGGAGACTATGTGACAGCGGTCTCTAAGGGGTCAGAAATATATTGACCTGAGGAGCGAGGAGGTCCAACCGGCCGTCGTCTTTCTTTGGTTATAGAGTGGGCTCATGTCCCACGAAATAGTAGACAATGGAGGATGCGACGAAGCGCAAAGTGAGATACAACAGCACACGAAGAATGGCGCAATCGAGCAGAAAAGCGAGGCCAGGCCAACCACGTCCTCTCTCTGTAAAAGTCCCCACTGGAATGTCGCGGTATGCGGGATCGGTATGGGTACGTATCCGCGGTATGGTATCGGTGTCAGCTGAGCTCTATCACTTACTGGTAAAGAGCTGTTAGGCTATTCTAGTGCAGTGTCACACGTTTCCTCCCTCTGTGTTAGGCCTAATAGCGCTATAGCCTAGCTAGATCTTACGGCCTGCGGCTGTGGGCCGAGTCTATGAAATACACAGCATGGCAAGTTTGTACACTAAGCTCACAGGTCCCACTCTTCTGGTAAATTAACGTCCCCGGACACGTAAGCCTATAGGGGCTCAAAGGTCCCACTCCCACTATTATTTTCTTTAATAGGAATCCTTCGGTAGCGAATTAGTCCAGTCCCAGTAATGAAATAAATAGCCAAATAAGCAACTAATTCCTATAAAAATGCTATGCAGTAAAAAATATTCTTTAAGCAATGAGGAAATACCTATAAAAAGTCCCAGTAAAAAAAAGGGGTCTGAAACATGATTTTTGTTGCTTATGTTTTTTCACACTTCAAAACGTCAAAGGGAGATTACTTGAAATAAACATTTAATTCAAAACCATATCATGTTGCATGTCAAATGAAAGCTCTTAACATATACAGTCCGAAAATCTGTTTCAACGCTTTCTGTGTCAGTTTTAGTTCTGACTCTGGATTAAAATTTAATTAACATAGGGGTATAAATGCGAAATTCTGATGATCTTAAAAATCTTGATCTCGATTGTAAAAGTCGACTTCTATTTAATTCACAAGAGAAAAAAGATTAGTTAAAAGGAAGACACACGAAATAAAGAAAAACAGAAAAACCCAGGAAATTGATTAGTTTTCCAGTAGAATATAGAAGTGGTCTACCTTAGTCGCTCTCAGAATCCGACTCGTCATCCAGCTGAACCACAGAGTTTGTGCAGCTGACTCCACGGCATTCTCCACAAGCTATGGTGCACGTAAGTCCGTGCTTTCTGCATCTGCATCTGCCAGGTGAGCAGTCTTTCTAGCAGCAGCAGCGGGTAACATTCAAAATATCCTATGGAGAAGCTGGCTTATTAGTTATGATTGGAAGTAGCCCACCCTCCTGTAACTTCCATTCCCAATCCATTGGTGATAGACCATGGTCTCTGTCTAGACTCAGCTACTCCTGGACTTGGTAGAATGTTCTGTAGGCATGGAATTCAGCTGCTGCTGCTGTTGGGGGAGCACTTTAGCTTGGATTTGTGTATGGCTTGCAGACACTTTTTGCTCATAATTGACAAACCACAGTTTGGTCAAGGTATCAGAACGTTTTTCACTGTACAGGTGAACAAATACCCTCTCACCAGCCGCTGCAACAGCATCATGACTTGACATCTTATCATTGAATACTCTAGCCTCATCCAGGAGCTCACCTGAATCAAGCTTCTTGACTGTGAGTGATTTTGAGATGTTGAAGGGATGAGATGTCGTGTCGTATCCACAGAATGCATGGGCAAAAAGAATGTTATTACAGACTGTTGTTCCGGTTTGTTTTCGCAGATGGCCAAGAATATTTCCTTCGTCTCGCAGAGGATCCTGTCAGGATCATAGGCTACATGTCTCCCAACCATGCCTTTGCTTCTTCGAAGATGGGCAACATCTTTGGTACTTGGGCCATCAACATAGCCATCGAAAATGATTGTAGCTAGTGTATGTTTCCTAGCAACAAAGCTGACATACATCTCTGCTAGATCTTTTAGGACGACCCTCTGGGCCATGGAAGGCGATGCAAAAGGGATCCACCATCGAGAATGTATTTCACATTTTCTCTTGGCAGGAATGCAGTTTCATTGACAGCAGACCAGAGAAATCCTGCAAGAGTATGTTTGTTGGCTTTTCTGGGGAATCCTGTCGCATCAAACAAGGAGGCAGGTACATTGGCCAGTACATAGTAACACATTTCTTCGAGCCTGTTGGTATCATTCCCAGCGACTTGCACCAACCTTTGAAACAATAACTGCGGATCCATTTGCACCATTTCCTGGCCAATAGTCACTCCAGTTTTTGTCGTCATTGTGACTGCTTGATTGCTTTTCTTGAACGTCACGTCAGCGGGAGATTGACCCGTCATCCCTTGGAGAATGCGCTGACCGATTTCAACAGCTTGGTCAGCATTGACAGATGAGTCAGCTGCTTGGCCAGTAGCAATAGACCTAAGACTCATGTCAGCGCAAAACGGATTTTTTGATGAAACATAGTTGATGACTGTCAAAGTTTCTTTGTGGTCTTTTTCTTGCCTTATTTCAGAAGAATCTTTGTGCTGCTCACTTGTTGTGAACTCTGTTTGCGTCAAGGATTGCATCCATTGGTTTGCTGTTGCACAAGCAGGCATAGAGGGAAGCCAAACAAGCCTTTGTCGTTCGCCCATTCCGCGCCCTTTAGTTAGGCCAACATTTGACGTCAGCGTCCTCATCAATGTTTGCTCAATCACCAGATCACACGACAGACCAGCCCTATAGCGACCGCTTCTCCTTTTCATGTGATGGCCTGCCATGAAATCGTGATAGACTTCTGGGTAGGTTTTGTTCAACTCCATCATTTGCTGTAAGTACAGCCTGGCCGACTTGGTGTAGAGGTTGTGCCCTGAAGCAGCAAAATAGGGCAACATTTTGGCAACAGCAGATAGATGGAGCTTGAAGTCTCCAGTTCTCTCAGCCTATATTGCTGTGTGAAGGAGGTGTACCATTTCTTGAATCCATAGCTTGCTCGTTCTACTTGAACATTGTCGTTTGAAATTTTCCAACGTTGCTTTAATGCGTCCTAATACAGGATGTATTGCAGCATCTCTTGCTGTTGTTTTGCCCTGCATCAGTGATTCAAAAAGACTCTAATAAAAGTCATCTGTTATGTCAAGATCTGCAGGATTATGTAGAAGTGACTCTTCTTCTTGACAATCACCGTTTTCCTTCCTAGGATTGTAATCATTGGACAAAGTGTCAGGATGGAGCAACAGCCATGACATGTTGAAGGATGTGCTTACAAATATTGCACTCAATGCTGCTTCGACAAGAAAATGTGCTCTAATTGCCCTAGAATAAGCCTTTCCAGCAATGATGTGAACTGCAGAATTTGATGCACAAACTGCCTCTATTGCCTTGTCTTATCTTGTCAATCGTGTTGATCATTATGGCACTTTTTTACCAAGGTGCATGCTGGGTGTGTTCTTGTTACCGGCGCTCACCCGTCTAGGACATGAGCGTCAGGATCTTTAAAGTCCGTTATGATGTAATGTATGCGACACAGACTAGACCTCGGTTTATACTCTCTTTTGAAGGAGTAGGAAACGAGAGTAAAGTGTCTTTCCCAGGGACACAACACAATGCCAGACCTGGGCTCAAACCCGGGACCTTCCGATCCGCAAGCCAACGCTCTAACCATTCGGCCACCATGCCTCCTGCAAGCCTGCATCATTACATTACATTACATTATTATTGCTTTAGGTCCAGCGGACTCTTCCGAGCCAAATCAGGACCGGACAACCCCCGATCCGCATAAAAGATCTGCTGAAACAACCCTAGTGGTAAAACTGAAAGCTCTCCACCAGCCAGTCACTTTACAATAAAGACATCCCACGCAGGGGACGGCTGAGGCTTCACCCGAACTTATCGAACCCCCGTTTACAAAAACAAAATAGAATACAAACATCATTATAAATTATCAACAAAACATACATATAAAATGCCTACATTGCTATTTATACTGAAACCCCCGGCACCCCAACGGGGGTTAGCCTGCATCAGCCATAAGATGACTAATACTATATGCATTTATCAACCACAGGCTCTGAAGTCTTTTCTTTTCCCTCCTACATACGTACGTGGTATAGTATGTATAGTATGTAATTGAGGTTTACGAGAGACGAGACTTCCAAGCCTGTGTATCAACAATGCCATTGACCTTGTCACCTACGCACAATTCATCACTTGGCTGTAGATTCCTACGTCATGCGCAACAATATCTGGGCGGTAAAAATGGGGGTTCCCCAATGCATTCGCATCAAAAAATAGTTCGCTTTAAAAAGTTAAAATAAACATATTCATACCCCTTCGATTCCGTGGGACTTTTCTTCAGTTGTAAACACAACTGTAAAGAGTAAATTAGAATATATATCATTTTTATAGGATTTACTTACTTTCAAAAAGCCTGTTGGATTGGACTAAATGAGTTTCGATGTGAAAAGTGATTTGGGACTACTTCCTGGGAATCACGTCAGCGGTGTATGCAGTCATTAGTATGCAAAGGTGAAAGTTCGCGAACCTTCGTCCATCTTGTAATCCCTGGTAACGCAGGTGGACATTGAACAAAGAACGTCATGCTCCTAGTTTCGACAACGCTTAAGTGGGTACAAAGAGGTGTGCAAACATACATAATACTGTGGTGAACTTAGCGATCATCCTATGTAGAGGTAAGTACGCGTATTATTGAGAGACTGATGTTCTAAACGAAAGCTCCAAGAGGCCTTCTTTTTTTCACTTTTTTTTTCTTTGAATAAATCAATCAGTCAATGATTATATAAATACAGTTAAAAGACATCGTTGTCCTGAAATTTCTATTAAATGTCGCCCACGTTACCTTCCTTCCTACACTAGTAGACCGTAGAAAGCTTATCCTATCCTATCCTATCCTATCCTATCCTATCCTATACCGTAACTCGGAGGTCGTTGGGGCACCATAGATGATCGTTTAACCAGCGTACTCCATCTTTCTCTGTCGTCAGCAACCCTGATGGCTTCGCTCAGTGTCAAGCCAGTCCATTCTCGAAAGTTGTCCTCCCACCTCTTTTTCGGTATCCCTCTTCTTCTACCTCCTTGCACCGTGCCTTGCAGGATGGTCTTTGAAAGGTCTTCTGATCTGGTGAGGCTGCCTACCTTAGGTTTGTCCAATGAGGATAAACGCAAACTTCGTAGTGCAATATGAATGATCAGTACTGACGAGAAGTGGGCCCTCCTCACCATAGTACTACATTTTCCTAGATTAAGGGTCCCAAAAGCACTCCCATCAACCTCACAGATCCTTTTCAAAATCACAGCGAGCGTTGTCCCCACTAGGAAAAAAATAAGATTAACCGACAAAAACACACCTTCTTTGGAGAAGTAGTCAACAGTTTTTATATGAATCGATAAATTCCTTTACGTGTCTGTTAATAGTATCAAAGTTGATTCTAAAATTAGCACCGCCGCGAAAGTGTGAATGGTTGGTACAGTCTGTTTGTTTACCTAACAAGGAAGAGATGCCTAACATTCATTCAATATTGAGCGGTTGGCGTGTGCAACGATTAGGCCTACACATTGTATTATCTTTTTATGACACAACAATGCAAATGTCCAAGTACACCCTCTCTCTTTCTATCACACACACACACACCCTCCCACACAAAAACACACACCCACACCCTCCTACACCCACACACACACCCCCACGCACACCCCCACCCACACACACACATCCCGGGTTATGTGGTCCTTTAAACACGATCGGCAGTTCAGCTGTTTTCTCCGTCTTGTTCACTCGTCCATAGTTTACTCTTGGTAAGACCGCAAAGCGTCCTCGACCTCTAAAGAGGTTGGACGGAGTATTTAAAGTATCCTCAAGAAGAAAAAGAAGAAGAAGAAAGAGAAGAAGAAGATCCTAGCATAATTTTCTCTAGAAGAAGAACAAAAATAAGAAGAACAATAAGAGGAGGAGGAAAGAACAAGAACAAGAAAAGCAGAATGTGTTCTGTAGAAGAAGAATAAGAACAAGATCAAGAACAAGAAGAAGGGTTGGAGGACACAGAAGAGGAAGAAGCACAAAGAGAAGAAAGATCAGACTGCGTTCTCTGAGGTGTAAGCGTTGTGTGCATTGCTGAGGTAAAATTGCCTACTAGATCAAAACTGCGTGTGGAGCTGTTGCCCCTTCACCTACTGTAGCCAATCTCTGCTGTAACTCTTTGGAGGGAACTGTATCCTCTACGTGTGTGCGTTAGCGTTTGATAAATTTAAAGTCCCCGACACATCAGCGTAATGGAGACTACGTCCTCTACGTGCTAAATGTGTATCATTTATAGAACAATATAGCATGGTATGGCACGCAGACTAAAAGCCTTTAGCCCTCATTTTATCCCTTAATGAGGGTCACCACCAATGGTTACCGTCCGATCAGTTTTGAATACCTTTATGTCTAACCTCCAAATTTGTGGAGAAAATATAATTCCTGAATTTTTTGTCCAGACCGTTCTTAATCGTATTCAGTGAACTTGCTTTCACGGCCACAGTCGGTAAGTAATTCCAGGTTGTTATAATTCTGTTCGTTACAAAAAACAAAACGAAAAAAATTTTGAGAATTGGCGAGTGTTGTTACGGGGCTTAGTAAGCTCAAAGTTATGACCTGTAGTAATCTTAACATGAGACATTCTAATCAAAGATCAAGTGGTGATGGGATCATACAGCTCGTGCACGATCTTAATGTCGGAATGGGAGGCGACTCTTCACGCCTTGGGAGAGATTGTCTACCTTCCATGTGTTGATTAGTCTAGCCTTGGGTGACTCCTGCTGTACATAATTCTTTGGTGTAGCCATTTGGTTATGCAGGACAAGGCGCCACAACATATTGTTCTCCCCGCCTAACCATTCGTCTTCTGCTTTTGGTGGTGAGAAGGACTGCATGCATTGTCGGCAGGCATTTTATGCAGGTTAGTGGCAGTAACTTGCAGAGAGTGTCATGGCACTATAGTAGCCGGCAGTCCCGTTTACTATCAACACGTTCACCGCCTTGCAGGGCTAATGATGTTCCCTTTTACGAGGAATAAATGAAATTAACAGTTCGGGCCGGGCCACGTTCTCAAGGGCGTGGTTGAGAAGTGGGAGCCAAATACTTCTCTGGGCTACATTAAAAACTTCAATCATATGATTCCCCCTAATTCAACCGGGCTGACCTACTCCAAAGCAGGCGAAACGACGCTGCCAAGATGTACGGTCTTGGCTTATAGCTGGTTAAGAGCACTTTTAAGTTGCCAATGCTAAAGGAGATACACATTTATTTATTTTTCCTTCCTGTCGTTCCCTCATTTTCCGTAGGATTTAGCATCTAATAAAGGGTTAGATGCAAGACACTATTAATAAACTCCAGCACCATCTTTTTAGGCCAATGTGGTGCACCAAGTCACCGAGGGTTTTCTTCCGGTTCTTCTCTCCCTTCCCCCCCCCCTTCCCTTCTCGCTCCCGAACCCATTTCATACTATTGTAGTGCCTGGTAAAAAGAGATTTCACTGAAAATAAGCGATCTGGGACCAGGTCATTCAGAAATGCTGCACCTACCCTCTACAATACAATAGCAGAGGATATTAAATCTGCAACAGATGCCCATTGTTTTCGCCGAAAGCTCAAGACCAACTACTTTCACGACAGGAACTGGTACATTTTTCCCCTTGCGCCCCGAGCATGTCTGCGACATGGAATTATGCGCCGTACAAGTGGACATTGGATTGGATTTGATTGGCTTCAGTCGATTTAAATTTTAAAACCCAAAAACTGTCCGTCCTTTCCGAGACACACGCAAACACACGCGCGCACACACACCCTTACGCACACGCACATATTAGTTGTTTTGGCTAAATAAATGGGATTGACATTAAAATGACTGCATCACGGATACTAATTCTTATTCAACACTATCTATCCTCCGGGTTAAAAAACAACTGATCGGGAAAACAATCCCACTAAGTGTCTTTCTGTACGCTATATCTCCTTAGATCGCCACGCTTTCAACTCGACTGAAGAAAAATCGAGGTGTATCAGGGATGTTGCTAGGAAATTTTTTCTTCGGCGATTTGGCCGAAACAGCCGTGAAACTTTCGGCTTTTTACAGAAAGTTTCGGCTCTCTTCCAAAGCAGTCTCACATGGTTGTTTTTTTTTAAACTAGATTCACTACGTTGACGTGCACCCTCCCCTCCATATATTGAATGGGGCCGGGTAGCTCAGTTGGTAAGAGCGTCTTGCTAGTAACCGAAAGGTCGCTGGTTCGAATCCCGGATTGGTCAACGTGTGATCATATTATTTTCCCCTTTACCAACAACTGGCCCGCTGGTGTCAGTATAAATCGGTCCAGTAGTCACCTATATGCGAAAGTGTCGTGTGATTATAATCTACAAACAACAACAATCCATATATTAAAGGTGTTCTGTGGATGCATATCTTTGTAATAAAACATTATTTTAAGAGTAGAATAAGAACATTGAAAAAAATTCTATTTTCTTAAATTTATAACACACAAAAACAATAAAAAGTTTAGACAGACAGTTCCCTTGACAGACCACAATACTGTTAGAGTTTCTGGGTTTAACCTTAGTAATTATCGAATCCTCACCTAAACTGCAAGCGTACAGCACAGGAATATCGCAAAAATTGACAAAATTGAGCCGATTAACCCTTGAAAACTTCGGCTCGGCGAGCCGACATGACGGACAGTTTATCGGCTTTTTTTATAAAAATTTCGGCTAAAAGCCGAAGATCCGACCCAAACGACATCCCTGGTGTATAGGAAGTACCCTATAGTTGTTGTTTGTTTTTTTTAATTTTTATAATCGCTAGGTCCGAACGAGTGGTGTTCATGAGAGACGTATGAAAGCGAAAGTGAAGGAGAAACTTCCTGTTGTGTAGCTGTGGGCCAAGTGTTGCTGCATATCATGACACGCCAATAGGGTGTATCATTACACATGATTCATACATGTCATAGGAAGCAAACAACGTAGTCTACAGCTACGCGTACCGTAGAGGTTATGGTTTTGAATGCTTGTGTGTGCTGCTGTACAAACCCTATGCTCTGCCCAAAAACACTTTGTTACAACGTTGGGATTTATCGCGCGGCCTTTAAACGCCGGTTGTTCTCCCTTCACGCTTTATAAAGCTGCTCATACTGTACGTTCTTAGGAGTACGTGAGAAAGTTGCCCTGTTAGTGTTGCTGTGTCGCAATAGCCTACATAGCGGTGTCGGCCGGCCTGTCGGGAGCTAGGCTAGAGCAGGCGCACCGAGAGCTGACCCGGCAAGTGAGGCCGCGTTCTATTCCTGGCACAGATCACCCTTCCAGGGCTTCACTCCAGCCCTGTACACACTGACGAGTGCTACTAGGCTACACCACCGACGACTTCGCTCCGGAGAAGCGATGGCAGTCAGTCCACCGCTCGCTGGGGTTAAGGTGGAGATGGAGGCGAGGACGGGCGGGCGGTGACGGTGGGTGGGAAGGAGGAGTGGACGGCCCGGCCCTCGCTACGCACGAAGCTGTCTGGATGTGAAGCGAGGCAATGGTTGTGGTCGTGGTCGAGAAGAGAACTAGCTAAGAGCTGCTATAGATATATAGATGCAAACAGGACAATCTCGCTCCTCTCGCAATAACTTTTCGTTTGGCACGGTCCCTAGCTCTGCTTTTGATATAGGCAGTCTGGGAAACATACACACTATCACGTAGGCATCTCTCAACATCTTGATTTCGCTTTATTGATCAACGTTGATGCCGTTCCTCTTTTTAAACAGCTTGCATTCACAATAGGTCTCATTATACTCTTATCTATTCCAAGAAAAAGTCTACTATTACTATTAACTGTTTTAAACAGGTCTACTCTTAACTGTTCTAAACTGGTCTGCTCTTGGTAATCTTAAACAGGTCTACTCTTAGATATTCTAAACAGGTATACTCTTAGGTATTGTAAACATGTCTGCTCTTGGGTATTCTAAACAGGTATACTCTTAACGAATCGCTCATGTCTTGGTCTGCTCTTAAAACTATTGATAAGATACCTGGGCCTATCTGTCCTTAACAATTTCAAAGACTCCGTCCTTAACGATGCCAAAGACTTCGTCTAGCTGTCCTGGACTATTGGAAATAATTATTCCAAAGACTAATTGTCCCAGACATATACTCTTTATCTGTTGCAGACCAGTTTATTTATTTAATCCTTCTTATGTAGCGTTTGTTCAGCTGACGAACTGCTCAAGGCGCTGGACGATATAGTACTGTATGCGGTACGCCAGAGGCGCCCACTTGCAGCCTTTGGGCGCGTAGTCCGACACCCAGACAACTGAGCACAATCCTGGGCGACCGGGCATGGGTAGAGAAGGAGCTTAGTACTGGCTACGTGTATTTGTGTCCGTCTAGCATATGAGCGTCAGGATCTTTAAAGTCCGTGCGATGGAAGGCAGGCGTGCACAGACTAGACCTCAGTTTATACTCTCATCCGAAGTCTACTACTATAGCCGGCCGTTGCAAACGAGGGTACTTTTGCTATTCCCCATCTTAACTATTGGAAATCAACGCTATCAATGCTTCAGTATCCTCGAAAGCCTTTTTCGGATTTTCCCACGAGAAAGGTCCGTAATACTGTCAACGAGGTCCAACTCCAAACTAGGATCAGTCAGATAGGTATTTGGAACCACAGGCTCTCAGAGAGGGGAAGCGTCCGCTATTGCATCCAGAAACGGGCGCCTATGTTCGCAATATACACCTAACAGCTTTGTTTTCAGAAATCTTCCCTATCATACTTCCGGGTTGTAGTTGATCGTCAACAGCATGGATGCCTATGGTTAGCAATAACGAATTATTTAACGAGAAGCGTGACAGATGCAGAAGCACGCTGCAGTTAACAAAAAGATAAAGGACATACACGTGGACATCATCAAGAGACTGTATAGGAAGCCTGTATTATATATAGGCATGCTGTTTGACATTCTTAAAGTGGAATTACACATACCATAGTTTTGCAAGGATCGACGACAGACACTTCCTCAATGACACGTATAAGCTGTTCATTGTTTAGGGAAATGGACCTTTCTCAACCACCAGAGCAGATGCACAGTTTAAACAAATCGGCTACTTTCGTCTTGCCAACCACGGGATTTGAACCTGGGTCATCGGTGTTGCAGGCGAGCGCTCTACCACTGAGATACGGCAGTGGGTCAGATCAACCAGTTCTACTGTTCAGTTTGTAGTGTTTCCCTTTTACTCAATCAGGACTGCACCACTGCCAAGCGTGCTACAGATAGTGAAGTGCGGGCAGGGAAGGCTCAACTGTAATCGACAACGTGCGTGTTCCTACAGCTTCAAAACAGCCGTTGGGCTGAACACAAGCGGCAAGAGAACTACTGGAGCAGCCTACGAGAGGCAGCCCTAGTAGAAACAAACCGCGATTTGATCAGTCAGTTTTTAAGTCTTTAGGAACATTTCCTGCTTACAATTCCATCCCAACAGACCGGCCTTAAA
Organism: Oncomelania hupensis; assembly: GCA_036898135.1. Lineage (NCBI taxonomy): Eukaryota > Metazoa > Mollusca > Gastropoda > Littorinimorpha > Pomatiopsidae > Oncomelania > Oncomelania hupensis. The sequence continues at coordinate 5,738,068 of CM072526.1, read as the reverse complement.
CTGAACAAGCGAAACATGATAACCAATGAATCTCGAGTAAATCCCACAACTCTCTGACTAGGGCAGTCTGCTGTTCCAAAAATACTTCTTTCCAAATAGATATATCGGACTTAATCGGTTGGAGTATACAGCTTCACTGTAGTAGATAGGAAAACTGTGATAACATACTAAACCAACCAAAAGTACTGACTACATAGACAGACTGAACAGCTATGTCTTAGAAGAATGCCGTAGGCCTCGCTGAACAATCCTGCAGCCGTTCCCAGTCCTCGGAAGTTTTACTACAGCCACGCCGGTGACCCTGAACTGCCAGACTAGACACGTCGATAAAGGCACAACCCGTGTGTAGCACTAGTGCTACCGTCTGCCCGACTTCTTACACTACAATGACAAAATATTCACTCGCTAGCAATGTAAAGTTAACACAACTGCAGCCGGGTTTGCACAAATGTAGTAGCTAACGAGGATTCATCCGTGGTTGGTGACTGGCAGCTAGGCCTACTTAAATTCATAAAACAGTAGAAATATTTATTATAGTCACCACCACCACCATTACTACTACTATTATCATCATCGAGGACATCATCATCATTATCATCATGACGTTCACGTCCAAGGCGGAAGGAATTATATGCCACAGTGTTATTTACTAGTTTACTGAAGTAGGTTTTAGGCCTATAATAGGTTCTTCAGCAGACAGAGATGTTGAGCTTCAGTAGTAGGAGTAGCTATAGACTTTCAGTGTTCTGTGGTCTTTAGCAGTGAGGTCCATCCCTATCCTATCCTAGAATACGGATGGACCTCACTGCTAAAGGCTATAGGATAGGATACGGATTGACCTCACTGCTAAAGACTACAGAACACTGAAAGTCTATCCTATCCCGCAATTCGGAAGTCGTTGGGGCACCACAGATGATCGTTTAACCAGCATACTCCATCTTTCTCTGTCATCAACAACCCTCATGGCTTCGCTCGGTGTCAAGCCAGTGCATTCTCGAATGTTGTCCTCCCACCTCTTTTTCTGTCTGCCTCTTCTTCTGCCCCCTTGCACCGTGCATTGCAGGATGGTCTTTGCACGGCCTGATGTTCTGGCGACGTGGGCACACCACCGGAATGTCCGCTTTTCACCATTGTCAGCATGTCATCGTGCTGCCCACTGGCCTGTGCGGTGGTCCGCCGAACTCCGTGGTCTGTATACAGTGTTCTAAAGTCCTTTGCATTAATGTCCGTCCGTATACCTTGTCCTGTTTTCTAGTAAGTTCCGCATGAAGCTTACTATCGCTGTCGGCCTCTTAACACTCAGAGTGTTAGAGCCATCTCTGCAGAGACCTCAAGGGAGTTATGTCCCTTTATGGTACTCCTTCGGACGAGAGTCTATAAACTGAAGTAGGCCTATATCTAGTCTGCGGTCGCATCCACTCTACAGCGCGAACTTTACAAATCCGGGAGCTGTAAATCCTAGACAGGTGAGTGTCAAGATAGGCCAAAACACCAAGACAAAACACCCAGACAATACACTAAGACAAAACACTAGGACAAAACACCCAAACAATACACCAAGACAAAACACCCAGACAATACACAAAGCCAAAACATTAGCTAAAAACTAAAAGACATAAACCGTTTACACCAGATGAAAAGGTTCTCTTAGGTCTACAATACACCAAGCATGCATTATAGGTCCTGTCCTCCATCACAACCCTGTCCCTCCTGTCCTGGGTGGCGCTGTTCTTGCGAGTGCCACGCTTTTCGCTGAGAAGGCAACCCGAATTTCGTTAGCAAAGGTGACGACGAAAAAAAAAATCCAACAAGATAATTACGCATGCACTGTGAGCAAATGACATACGAAACATAAGACGTGACCTAGTAATGCCTGTTACAGTTCTTGCCACAGCGACTACCGCCCATTGTAAAAGTTCTAGGTCGGTTTATTTATTCCATCCTTATGATTGCCATTTTCTAGCTTAAGAGCTGCTACATTAAGGCGCTGCTGGTCGATCTAACTCAAGTTTCCCCCAGAGAAGCCCACGAGTCTGTACAGTAGCCTAGCTACGATTGACGTACTGGAATAAACTCTCTGAACAATGATAAGCGATTGTTGATGTCATCAATGCAAAGATAGTCGCCCTTAGCTTAGAGTGGAGATTGAATTGTCAGTGCAAAGTAATATATATAGGCCTATTATAAACAGTAGCAACATGTCTGTGCTGCATTAACGTCGCAGTTATCTTGACACTGGCCACACAAACAATCACACGCTGACGAGGAGTCACCAATATAGGCCTACTATTTACTACTACTACTACTACTACTACTACTACTACTACTACTACTACTACTACTACTACTACTACTACTGCTACTACTACTACTACTATACAACAATACTGATTGCTTTATACGCGCTTTTCACCAATCAGGCTGAATGCGCGGCGATCTGTTAACCAACTTACACGGTCACATGTTTTACCCACTCTCACACACACCACAAACACACATCTATCACTCAAACATTGTGGTGTAAAGGTAGGGAGACCACCGTTAGAAGACGGACAGGAAATCGAATTGCATTTTTGAAAATGTTAGATTGACTTGCCTCAAATGCCATTATTTAAGGGAGTGAGGAGGAAACCGGGTTACCCGGAGAAAACCCTCGGTGACCTCAATAGTCTCGTATCTAAATCACATAAAGTTCGGCCCTTGCGGAATCGAACCCCGACCTTCGGCAAAGGAAACCGGCGACTCACCAACGGCACCAACAGCCATCTGTCACGAAGAAAGGGATTTGGGGGAAGGGGGTAAGCTCTTAATTTCTAGCGCTGTGTTGTCTCCTTTGATAGACTAACGTGCGATGACATTCCAGAGATTAAAGCAAGGCCAAATTAATAAGTGATAAATAGAGTAAAGACGAGAAGGAAAAGTAAATGTACTAGTTAAGAAATTCACAGTCAAAGGCCAGTCAAGGAAATTGCGATTTCTGTAACTATCTACTTTTAATAATTGAAAAGGGAGAGTCTAGGTCAAATTGTTCTATAGTGATTCATTGGCGTGGCGTCTCTAGTACTGAGTAGTCCGGTGAGATTCGGGAAAGTCAATCTTATGGGTACTAGAGCTATCGTAGACTGATCACATCACAGGGTGAGAGAGTATCTGTATGGGGGCCAGAGTTTCTGTGATAATCTGGCGAGAGGGGGGTCTCTCAGGCTTAGGCACTTAGCTGTGGACTGCAGTGCGGCGATTTGTCCAGGATCCTCTGGATGGCTTGCCAGTGATGGTGCAAGCGTGGTTGGAAAGATGCAGGTCAGTGGTCACGCGGGGATGACTCACGGATCACGAGTGCTAGTGGTGTTGTTGTGTTGTGGTACAGGCGTTGAACTTGGCTTACGTGGCTAGCCGGTTCAGAAATTGCGAAGTCCCAAATCACGCGTCTCATTGACCTCCCGGGTTGTTGGGGGCCTGCAGCGGGTCAGCGATTGGGAGATGATACCAGTCCGGGGCGATGCGTCCGGCACAGGAACCCGTCTTGGTTTAAGACGGGTGGAAGCACAAGGATACTGACGAAACTCAGAGGTCGCTCGGTGATGGCGGCGTGGATTCGAACAGGTTGTGACTTCGAGGCAGGGAAGTTAGCATCTGACCCTAAGCCTTGGTCAGTAGCAGACTTTAAGGCGATCCTGGGGGCGGGGCTTAAGAGACTGTGCGAGCCTGCTAGGTAGTGATGGCTGGTCAAGAGGAATGATGGCTGGTTTGAAGCGATCGTCGCTGGCTGTGCGGGGTGGTCGAATGGTTGCAGCCGGGCCTCAGGGGTGCAATTGTCCGCCTCGTCACAGAGGCCCCCCCAAGGAAAAAGGCGAGGACGTAGGACTCGACGAAGGCGCGGCCAATCAGCTCTGAGGTCGGCTGCCGGGTGCGACGATGGGTTGTGATGATCCGGGTGATGCGGGGCGATGCAGGGTTCCGGGTACGGTGGCGGATGCCCAAGGCTGGGGTCCGCGGAGCTGCCGGGTTTCGGCTACGGTTAGTGGGCGGCGGCAGGAATGAAGGCTGGGGCGTCGGCCCTCAGGGGCGACTCGATGGAGTCGGTGGCGGGGTGACGGCTGAGGAAGTCTGCGCCGTGGTTGTCTTTTCCAGGGATGTGTTCCAGCTGGAAAGAGTATGCCTGGAGCAGCAGAGCCCACCTCATTAGCCGGGCGTTGAGCGATTTGGATGTCGCCAAGAAGGAAAGCGGCTGATGATCCACTTGGACTGTAAAGTGCGAACCGTAGAGATACAGTTGGAACTTCTGGACTGCCCAGACGAGGGCGAGACACTCCTTCTCCGAGGTGGCGTAGTTTTGTTCGGCCGGCTTGAGTTTCCGGCTGGCGTACGCGACGGGGAAGAGCGTCGGGGCGTCCGAGGAGTCCCGTTGGAGCAGAACGGCTCCGAGGCCTACGTCGCTGGCGTCTGTGCGCAGGACGAAGGGTTGTCCGTGGTTGGGGAGTCGTAGGACTGGCTGGGACGTCAGCTTGTCCTTGAGCTCCTGGAAGGCAGCTTCGCATTGCGGGGTCCAGATGACTCGGTCCGGTGCGGTTTTCCGGGTCAGGCTTGATAGTGGCGCGGCGATCCCGTTGTAGCCGGGTACAAACTTCTGATAGAAGCCACTCAGTCCCAGGAAGGACTGAACATCTTTCTTGGTCTTGGGGCGTGGCGCGTCTCGAAGGCGCTGGACGGTCTTTTCCAGAGGCCGGAGCTGTCCACGGCTGATGGTGTGGCCAAGAAATTCCAGCTCTTGATAGCCGAACTGGCATTTGGTCGGCCGGGCAGTAAGGCCAGCTTCTCTGAGGCGGCGCAAGAGTTGGCGCACCACTCGCAGGTGCTCCTCCCATGTCTCCGTTGCGACGAGTATGTCGTCCATAAAAGAGTGTATGAACGGACAGTGGAGGGGGTCCAACAGCTTCCGCATCATCGTGCTGAAAATACTTGGGGCATTGTGCAGACCAAACGGCAGAACGTTGAATTCGTAGTGGCCGTCCATCGTGCTGAAGGCTAGGTACTGGCGGGATGAAGGGTGCACGGGAATCTGATAAAAGCCTTTGCTCAGATCCACCCTGGAGAAGTATCGGGCGGATTGTAGCTTTGCGAACAAGTCCGTGGGGTCGGATAGGGGTCCGGGCACGAACTGGGTTACAAGGTTCAACTGCCGGAAGTCGATACAGAGGCGATGTTCTCCGCTGGGCTTCCGTGATAGAACTATTCCTGCGCTGTAGGGGGAACGGGAGGGAGCGATGACTCCGGCTTGTAGCAGAGCCTCTACTTCCGTTCTTACTACTTGCTGCTGGGAAAGTGGGACGGGGTACGGTTTCTGGCGGACGGGAGTGGGGTCCGTCAGGGTTAGTCGGACTTCTTCTAGGTCCGTCCTCCCAGGGATGTCGGTGAGGACTTCCCTGTGTTCTGCTACGATGGCGCGTAGCTGGTGTTGCTGGCCGGCGGGAAGTGAGGGGTCCAGAGAGACGTCCCGGAAGGATTCCTTCCCTTTTAGTGGAAATTCGGCGACGCCGGTCTCTGTGCCATCCACTTCGACGGCCAGCGCGACCGTGAGTAGTGAGTGGGAGTCTGGGGCGGGTGCAGGTTGCTCCAGGTACCGCTTGAGCAGATTGATGTGGTGGGTCCTGGGTTTTCCGCCTACCTCGATGCGGTAGGTGGTGCGCGAGAGCTTCTCGAGCACCGGGTAGGGTCCCTGCCAAGCTATGTCTAGCTTGTTCGTGCCGCTGGGGAGAAGCAGTAGGACTTGGTCTCCTACCTGTAGCTCTCGGTCCCGGGCGCGGCGGTTGTGGTAGCGGGCTTGTCGCTCTCTCGCCTTCTTCAGGTTGGCGGAGGCGGCTTTCCATGTTGCCTTGAGGGTTTCTTGTAGCTTCGTGACGTATTTTGTAGCGTCGACCGGTGCCTCGTCCAGTTTGGCGTCGGTCCAGCTACGTCGTAAGGCGGCTAGTGGTCCGGAAAGGGGTCTTCCGAAAAGCAGCGTGGAAGGCGTGTATCCGGTGGAGGTGTGCGGGGTCTCTCGATACGCGAAGAGCGCTGACGCGACGTATGTGTCCCACGCTTCCGGCTGTTCGTCGGCGATCTTGCGGATAATCGAGATAAGTGTCCCGTTTAGGCGCTCGACCTGTCCGTTGCTAGCGGGGTGGTAGGGTGGAGTCCGGATAGGGCGGATGCGGAGTAGTTGAAAAACCTCCTGCATAAGTTTTCCGGTGAACTGGGACCCGTTGTCGGTCAGGATGTTGTCCGGGAATCCGACTCGAGTGAATATGGTGACGAGCGCGTCGGCGACTCGGGCGGCGTCGATCTTCGGTAGAGGAACGGCTTCGCACCACATCGAGCAGGCGTCGACGAGGGTTAGTAGGTACTGGTTCCGCTTCTTGGTCCGCGGGAGGGGTCCTACAATGTCAACAGCCACTCGCTGGAAGGGCGTTCCGACAACGACGGTGGGGCTGATAGTGACCGGGACGGTGTGATGGCGGGGCGAGTATCGCTGGCACTGGCTACAGGACTTGACGTAGCGCTTCACGTCATCGGTCATCCCGGGCCAGTGGTATTGAGCGCTGATGCGTAGAGTGGTCGCTCCTATGCCCATATGTCCGCTTAGGGGCATGCTATGGCCAAGCTCCAGGACTTGGGGGCGAAGTGTCGCAGGCACGACTAGTTGAGTATGGTCGTCCTTCTGGCGGAAGAGGAGTCCGTCTTCGACGAAAAAGTCCACGGACTTGGGTGGAGTGCGTGCGGCGGGAAGCTTTCCGTAGCACTTGCGGAGGGTGACGTCGCTTTCTTGGGCCTTCCGGATCTGTTCCGGCATCTGGTTGGGTATCGGGGGTGGAGTCGCGGCTGTTTTCGCCTGTGCGCGCGTCTGGACGGCGGCCATCGATTCCACAGGCTGGGGCGGCATCCCCAAGAAAACGTATCGGCATCCTAAAATTAAGTCGTACAGGGGCTGGTCCATTACTGCAGCTTGAATGGTCCCCGTTACGTATCGGCTGGTGACTTGGATCCGGGCTATAGGGAGCGTGGTGCTGGGTTGGGACGCGTCGGCCAACTTCAGGGTGATAGTCTCGCCGGTCAGGTCTTGTTCCCTGATGAGCGAGCGGCGGACGACGGCGTCGAAGGTAAGTCCAGTGTCGTAAAGACAGTGGGCTGGGCGATCGTTGACTGTCACTTGCTCGGTGACGGCCGGTCGATCGGCGGGAGTAGCGACGGGGGTGACAGGGGTCCCGTCGGGGGTAACTTGGCGTAGGGCTAGTACGGTACCTTGTTTGCGACGCTGGTCGCTGATGCGTCGAAAACATTTCTCCCGGGTGTGTCCTCTGCGTTGGCAGTAGCCGCAGTAGAGCTCTGTGCTCCGCTTCCCTGGCTCTGCTGTGAGGGTTGGGCGTCCTTTGGGCGGCGGTGGACGGTGGTTCGCCGGCGGGACTGGCCGGCGAGGCGGGTGGCGGGTATCTGGCGACGAGGGTGCGGGGGGATCACGGCGAGGCTGTCTGTCGTCGGGATGGGCGGTGAGGTATCGATCCGCGACGATGATCAAGTCTTCAAGGCGAGCGGCGCCTTGTTCGGCGGCGAATGTCCGGAGTTCCGCCGGCATTGTGCCTCGGAGTTGCTCGGCGAGCATCAACTCTAGTAATCCGTCATAGGTCCTGGGTTCGTCCGTTTGCTCAATCCATTTATCCCGTAGCGTAGCTAGACGGTCGGCAAACTGCGTGAACTTCTCCCCTCTCTCTCTCTCCGGGAGTTCCGGAAACTCTTGCGATAGTGCTCACCTGAGAGCTCAAAGCCATGTAGTAGGGCTCTCTTGAGGGCGGGATAGTCTCCCTCCTCGGAAGTCGGTGTCTTGGCCAGAATCTCATAAGCCTTTCCCTTGAGGCCATGACTGAGCTTGCGATACCAGAACTGGGGGTCAAGACCGTTTTCTCTCGCGACTCGCTCGAATCGGGCGAGATAGACTTCAATTGTTTCGTCCCGTTCGACGAATGGGTCCAGGGGGAAGTTCATCCCCGGAATCGGCGGGGGGGGTGCGGGTATTCCGGTGCTGGTGGCGAAGCTGGGGGCGATGAGCGAATAGTCTTCGCTAGCCGGCGATGCGATCCCTAAATCGCGGCGGTCGCGCTCAAGTTGGAGGAGTGCTTGGCGCCGTTCGAGCTCCCTGTCTTTTCTCTTCTCTTCGAGTGCCGCGACCCTCTCGTCCTCCTCCTTCTTCCTTGCGGCGGCCCTCTCCTCCTCTGCTATTCTCTCTTTCGCCTCCTCTCTCCTCCGCTGGGCGGCCCTCTCCTCCTCTGCAAGCTTCCGGGCGGCGGCCCGTTCCTCAGCGGCGATGCGCTCTTTCTCTTCCTCCTTCTTCAGTGCCGCTGCTCTTTCTTCCTCCTGCCTCTTCGCATCTCGCTCTTTGGCCCTCTCCTCCCTCTTCAACTTTTCCTCTGCCACGTCAGCCTCCACGTTCGCCAAGACGTAGTCTTTGAGTTCGGTGCCGGCGAGCCCTAAGCTCTCGCCAATACTCTTGTACTTAAGAGCAAGCTCTCCCCGGTCGGCCATGGTAAGAGAGGCAACTTACCCTGCAAAAGGTCCTAACCGGATGAGGGGTGCACACGAGGGGTATACTGACGGAAAACAGGGGGGTGGGCTGGATGAGCTACGATGAAAACTGCAAAGGGGCGAATGCAACACAACCACAAAGACAAAATGCAATCAATCAAAAAATCACAAAAAATGAATGCAAGAAAAAAGCCTGTTGAGAGATCACCACTCGGGAAAGCCAGTAAGGGACCTATGGGGCTATGCTAACTACTACTAGGCCTAGTGGGCTGGGTCCTATCTATACTGGGCTGGGGGGGAAATCTAGCTAAGTCCTAAGTCTAGTCAAGTTGGGATGGGAGCCTAAGTCTTCTAGTCTCGTCGGGTTGGAGGGGGAAACCTAAGTCTTTGGTCTCGTCGGGGTCGCCAAAATTAATGTCACGAAGAAAGGGATTTGGGGGAAGGGGGTAAGCTCTTAATTTCTAGCGCTGTGTTGTCTCCTTTGATAGACTAACGTGCGATGACATTCCAGAGATTAAAGCAAGGCCAAATTAATAAGTGATAAATAGAGTAAAGACGAGAAGGAAAAGTAAATGTACTAGTTAAGAAATTCACAGTCAAAGGCCAGTCAAGGAAATTGCGATTTCTGTAACTATCTACTTTTAATAATTGAAAAGGGAGAGTCTAGGTCAAATTGTTCTATAGTGATTCATTGGCGTGGCGTCTCTAGTACTGAGTAGTCCGGTGAGATTCGGGAAAGTCAATCTTATGGGTACTAGAGCTATCGTAGACTGATCACATCACAGGGTGAGAGAGTATCTGTATGGGGGCCAGAGTTTCTGTGATAATCTGGCGAGAGGGGGGTCTCTCAGGTTTAGGCACTTAGCTGTGGACTGCAGTGCGGCGATTTGTCCAGGATCCTCTGGATGGCTTGCCAGTGATGGTGCAAGCGTGGTTGGAAAGATGCAGGTCAGTGGTCACGCGGGGATGACTCACGGATCACGAGTGCTAGTGGTGTTGTTGTGTTGTGGTACAGGCGTTGAACTTGGCTTACGTGGCTAGCCGGTTCAGAAATTGCGAAGTCCCAAATCACGCGTCTCATTGACCTCCCGGGTTGTTGGGGGCCTGCAGCGGGTCAGCGATTGGGAGATGATACCAGTCCGGGGCGATGCGTCCGGCACAGGAACCCGTCTTGGTTTAAGACGGGTGGAAGCACAAGGATACTGACGAAACTCAGAGGTCGCTCGGTGATGGCGGCGTGGATTCGAACAGGTTGTGACTTCGAGGCAGGGAAGTTAGCATCTGACCCTAAGCCTTGGTCAGTAGCAGACTTTAAGGCGATCCTGGGGGCGGGGCTTAAGAGACTGTGCGAGCCTGCTAGGTAGTGATGGCTGGTCAAGAGGAATGATGGCTGGTTTGAAGCGATCGTCGCTGGCTGTGCGGGGTGGTCGAATGGTTGCAGCCGGGCCTCAGGGGTGCAATTGTCCGCCTCGTCACACCATCCATTTACATCGTGAAGCAAAGTCATAGAAGGACTGTGCTAAATCAATCAAGTAGCAGTACTTGTCTCTGTACACGAAGTCTGCATTGACCTGCATGGAATGACGAACAGGCCTTGGAAGAGGTCTCCAGCGTCTACGAGTAGGCCTATAACTATAAAGTACGACTCTGTCCTGTTTAGACAGGTGCAAGTTTTCTAAGCAAACGACGGACAGATGTTACACTAGTCAGCCGGCGAAATGGATTGCAAAAACTTGTCAATAATCTATTCATATGTCTTCTTCGTTGTGCAAAGTGCTGTCGCAGTATTTTTCACACGGGTACATGACTACTTTATTCAAGCTTTTTGGGATTAGGGCGGAAACGTTTAAGCTGATACAGTAAAATAGTGTCGTGTCCAAACTCTGCCTACTGCGGCGTCAGTCGAGGAACCACGCTGAACAGTCTCTTCGTTCTTGACGGGTATAACTGAACTCAATTCAACTGAACACAACTTTATTGCCGTCAAATGAATAGCCATTTCTGTCTATAAGCTGTCCGCAAATAGATGTGGTTGTTGGTTCCATTTCCTGTTTGACGAAAGGCTTTCTATGTCACACCGTTAGCAGGCGTGCGGCTTTACTGGTTTATCTCTCCACCTAAATGTATCGGCCTCCTCAGTAGCAACCCACCAAAGACTGCAGTAAGCTTACACTTGTCACCAACCTCGCCATGCTACTGCTCTCTTACATCATCATCATCATCATCATCATCATCATCATCATCATCATCATCATCATCATCATCATCATCATCATCATCATCATCATCTCCCCCTCTTCTTCCTCAGCATCACCGTCATTCATTGTAGACCCGCAATCTTCGGCGTAGTGCATGGGAACTAGTGGCACGTCTGCCAGGCAAGCCCACTGCTCAGCATCATCTGCCGCCCCGTCTCCGTGGCAACGCCGGCAGCCTGCTGCAGCCATTGTAGTCGGCAAAGGTTCGGAGGTCTGGCGCCGGTCTTGGTTATTGATCACCTGTACATCAGCAGCACAGCGACTGTCGCTGCTGCTGCTGTTGCTACTCTGTGGTGCTAGCTTGACATTGAACTGAAGAGAGTTGATACTGCAAGGTAGTAAGCCTAACTAATAGTACTGTAGACCTGCAGATTGAGGAGACAGTCTTTGGTAACTGTTGCTGTTACCATCCAAAACCCCGTGTATGCCTAGACCACAGGCGCATTAATCAAATAGAATGGATCGTCAATAGCACAGCTATATATTATGGTATTATGTGGTATTACGCGGCTGTATCACTATGTATCAATTATCTATTTTATTAATACCTAGGACCCGCTGCGCTATGGAGGATCCACTAATTCTATCGCAATAATATCGATGATCTACCAATTATTCGCTTTAATGGAGTATAGTAATAATAATAATAATAATAATAATAATAATAATAATAATAATAATAATAATAATAATAATAATAATAATAATAATAACAATATTAATAATAATAAGAGTATTTTATAGCGCTTTTTTCCCGAATGACATCATTAACATCGAAATACAAACGAAAAGAAGTCAAACAAAAAACAGAAAATGATCAACTATGCAAAGACATGATGATACACACATGAAAAAGAATATTTACAAGTAAACTATGCAAGACGAGGGAGGGAGGATGATGATGAAAAAGAGGAGAGCAGCTAATGAGTGCGAGGGCTGGAGGCGTGAGGTGTGAGGGCGGTGGTCTGAATTATAAAAGAAAGAATCATACTGGTGATGGGAGACGAGACCAGACGTTTTTAAGGAAGGGGTGATTTTTGAAGTTGGACTTGAAAGTGGCTAAGTTCGGGGAGCTGAGAAGAGAGAGAGAGGAAGAGAGTTACAAGTTGAAGGACCAAGCACTGAGAAGGATCCACAGCCTGCAGAGAAGAGTTTGTAGCAGAGTATTTGTAGCATGAGGGTGTGAGAGGAAGAACGAAGATTTCTAGATAGATGGCTTGTAGAATGTTCTGGGTGAGGTAGGAAGGGGCTAATCCATGGATGGACTTGTAGGTAATCCTCTGAGATACAGGAAGCCAATGGAGAGAATGTAGGTGTGGTGTGATATGATCAGATTTTTTTATTTTTGAGAACCAGACGAGCAGCTGAGTTCTGAACACGTTGGAGCAGATGAACAGAAGAGGAAGGAAGTCCAGCCAGAAGAGAGTTAAGTAGTCCAAGCGTGACAGAACAAAAGAGGAACTTAGTTTGGCTGTAGCGTCAGTGATCAGATGCATGTGGACAAGGCCTATTCTACGGAGCTGAAAGTTGCATGTTTGACATGTTTTGCGAAGGAACGCTGACATGGAGAGGGAGTTGTCAAGGATAATACCAAGGTTTTTGACAGAATGTGACATAGGTATAGTGGATTGGCCAAGAGTGACAGTGTCTACAGTGGATAAAGACAGTTTGTGTTTGGTACCCGCAGCATAACTTTAGTTCTGTTAGCTGGAGTTGGAGCTGGTTGGCAGTCATCCAGTTACAAATGTTTTCAAAGTAGTCAGAAGTTTTGTCCAGAATAGATGGAAGGTTTTGAGGAGTGTCACTGTTTTTGAGCTGTGTGTCGTCTGCGTAGAAATGGTGGAAAGTGTCATGGTTTGGGATGATCTGAGATAGAGGAGATGTGTAAAGGGTGAATAGAACAGGGCCTAGAACTGACCCCTGAGGAACACGGAAGACAAGTCTGGGCGGTTCAGAAAGGTGGATGTTGATGCAGACAGATTTGAAACCATCGGAAAGGTTGTTGTTGTTTTTTTAAAAAACCGACATCCATAATCTTTGTTACAATCTCAGCACCAGTGTGAAATAACTGTGAACCGTAGAAAAGGTAGGCCTACAATCAAACAGGGCCTAAGCGTAATAATTATTATGATGAGGAATATGCTCTCTCCAAGTCCCATCCGCGCGCTTGTAACATAACAGCTCATCAGCATGGCATAGCATAATCTTCTTCTTCATTATCTTCCTAATCATCGTCGTCATAGTGGGAATCATCCGCAGATAGTGATGCGTATCCAAGGGAGAGAAGCGCCGTTAGAGAGCTTGTTTTAATGGTTATAGACTGACGATTCTGCCACATATGAATAATAATGTACCTATACTTTTTATTATTATTATCATCATCATCATCATCATCATCATCATCATCATCATCATCATCATCATCATCATCATCATCATCATCATCATCATCATCATCATCATCACCACCACCACCACCATCAAGAACGATGAACATCGCGATCACCACCTCCAACAACGACAGCAAATAAATGAAGAAAGTGGGATCAAGTAAAAAAAAAAAAACCACAAAAAACGTACAAAGAATCATTACACGAAATGGATTCCTGTAGAAAAACTAGTCTCCCGACAATATTCAGATTTGAACCCAAGTTTCCTGCACAGTAAGGCACGCATTCCAACTACTTGCCTTTTAAAAGCAGAATATTTGAGGGTTATGCTAAATGTAGTGAATGCTGTTGGAAAAGTTTCCCAAATATGATGGTGACGGGAAGGCGAGCAAATCCGACCTCTTGAGACAGACACATGACCGACCTGTTTACACTCAAGTAACGATCCTCGCCCTTGTTCCACTATCATCGGCAGGAGACTTTTCTCAGACGGGGGAGCTAGTTCACTTTTCCCCCTTTTCTATAATGACTGTTTAGACAGTGTTCAAACAAGCGACACAGCGGCGTGTTAAAGAATCACTATGAGACAAAGTCCCTGCCTGAAACCTAACAGGAAAAAAACACAATTCTGCTTTTTGCTGCTATCGGATTGTTATTAAGGTTATATAGGCAGTGGGCCCGAAAGCGACGCTGACCCCAATGTGAGTGTAAGAGGCTTTTGAGGGCATACCCCCACACACATGACACAGGCGCGTGTATGTGGATAGGGTAGCGGCATCTCTATAGATTGTTTGTTTGTTTGTATGTAGATTATAGTCACACAACACTTTCGCATATAGGTGACTACTGGACCGATTTATACTGACACCAGCGGGCCAGTTGTTGGTAAAGGGGAAAATAATATGATCACACGTTGACCAATCCGGGATTCGAACCAGCGACCTTTCGGTTACTAGCAAGACGCTCTTACCAACTGAGCTACCCGGCCCCCTCTATAGATCCCATCTCTCAGTACTTTTATATCAACTAGGCTGCCCCCCGTTGGGGTACCGGGGGTTTCAGTATAAATAGTATCCCCACTTTCTGGAAATTTAGTGCTTTAAATTCCCACTGTCGCTGTCTTTCTCATTTGTTCTTTCTCATTCTTGCTCTTTTCTATCAATCTGCTATACTATCTTCTTCTTCGCTAGACCAGTCACCTACCTTTTTTCTTGAAAACTCTTCCGGGACAAAACTCCTTATTTGTGTGTGAGGTCTGTTGGATCAGCTTGGGAATATTGGACGCTTTCTGCCAGGTGGTCACTAGGGCTTCCTATGATGTTATTATTTAGCAATGTAGGCATTTTATATGTATGTGTTTTGTTGATATTTTATAATGATGTTTGAATTCTATTTTGTTTTTGTGAACGGGTGTTCGATAAATTAGAGTATAGCCTCAGCGTCCCCTGCGTGGGATGTCTTTATTGTAAAGTGACTGGCTGGTGGAGAGCTTTCAGTTTTACCACTAGGGTTGTTTCAGCAGATCTTTTATGCGGATGAAGGGTTGTCCGGTGCTGATTTGGCTCGGAAGAGTCCGCTGGACCTAAAGCAATAATCATGTAATGTAATCAACTAGGCTTACAGACAGGGGCGCGTTCTCTAGAGCCTGTGCATGATAGATCTCTGACACTCAGCTAGCGTCAAGGTCACCTGTTTAGTTTAAACTGGCCTGTACTGGAAAGTAGGCTAGTGCAGTGTAAAATCCTAACCAACTTGAATGACCCCCAAACCACAAGGTCCCTATTATGTAGGGTTGAAAGCTCTTCAACCCGAGGTCAAGAATATAAATTAACAACAAAAAAAAAAAAGACTGATCCTACTTGTTTATAGCAGCACTTTTTTTTATTAACACACGGAACAGTCTTCCAAGGGATATTGTCACAGTTAGTACCACAAAGGCATTTTTGTTTAACTCTGTGTACACTACCCAACCTACCTCTGAAACCTGCAAGCCTGCCAGTGTGACAAGTTTGTTTGTAGATTATAGTCACACGACACTTTCGCATATAGGTGACTACTGGACCGATTTATACTGACACCAGCGGGCCAGTTGTTGGTAAAGGGGAAAATAATATGATCACACGTTGACCAATCCGGGATTCGAACCAGCGACCTTTCGGTTCCAGTGTGACAAGCAACGCGTGTGCTCTTAAATCCACGTCTGTCTAGAGGGCAAAAGGCTGATAGCCTACGATGCCATCAATACTATACTATACCAGTTGTTTGAAGTATTGAAGGAGCTGCAGCTTAAGAACAGTTTCAATCGATCTGCTGTTGTTGATTTGTGTGTGTGTGTGTGTGTGTGTGTGTGTGTGTGTGTGTGTGGGTGTGCGTACACATAAGCCTTGAAATGGGTGACTGACCTTGCTTTTTATGCAGAAAATGGGTGAGTGTATCAGTCACCCAGAGTTTTCCAGCCACCCACTTTTTTCTAAGTGCGCGGGAGTGCTCTTTTAGTGCATGGGAGTGCAGTTGTAGTGCATGAGAGTGTTTTTAGTACACAGGAGTGCTCTATCCGGGACGGAGAAAATACAGTGAATTTCCGAAGAATTTTTGAACAAAATTCGACCTATTTCGTCGCCTTTAGGAGACGAAATGGGTCAACTTTCTAGAAAAGGGTTAGGGTAAGGGCTAGTTGCAGCGCTGCAACTAACCCTTGCCCTAACCCTTTTCTGTCTAAAATCACTTTCCGATTCTTACATTCTTAGTAAAACCCAGTTTTGGTGTTTTGTGTACGTGTGTGTGTGTGTGGGTGTGTGTGTACACCCGTAGGCGCAACCTCGTCCAGCTCTTTGCAGTTATTTCAAACTTGTACGATGCTTCAGGTGAAGAAAGGTGGTCGATTTGTAGAAGCATACCCTACTTCTCCCCTTCTCCCCAGCTCCTCCCATGACCCCGGCAGCTGGAGCACAGGGACATGACATGATTTGTTTTTCAATGTAGCGCAGAACTAGACATCAGCAGGTCTTGGCGGATATTTATTAGTGACAGAGTCGGTTTGAATGTCTACCGGTGCGCTGTTGTGGGACCCTAACCGCTGCGCTTTAAGGAACCCAAATCGTGTAAGTTGGTATCCACCATAGCGCCGAGGTATATGCCTTGCGGATATTTCATTCGTGAAAGGAACGGTGCGCTGTTGTGGCAACCTAACAACCGCTGCGCTGTAGTGGAAACCAAACTCGTGTACTAATAGCACTGTGAACGTTGGGAAGGTCTTTGGGTTTCACTGGAGACCGCGCAGACCTGCATCCAAAATCAACAGGGACCGTGCAAAGCCACAAACCAGACTTTTTTTTTTCCAAAGTGAGATAGGCGAGATGGTAGAGCTATAACACTAATGTGAGCACGTGGAGTGGGCAGTAACAGTAATTATACAATAATTATTATTTTAATTAATTTATTTTATTTTATTGTCTTCTTCTTCTTTCTGGGTTGAGCAGCCGCAATAGGTACGTTGATTTGTCGTTGAGAGCTAGCTGAATCTGTACTACTAGAAAAGGAGATAATCACAAAAGTTAATGTTTGGTGGTTATCTCCCATCTCCTGTTCCCTGTTACATCTTGTGCATAGCGTGTATTTGGAGTTTTCTCTTCTCTTTTCCATTTGTTCATTTTAGTTGTCACGTTTTTCTTTATTGGCTTGTGAATGCCTGAGAATTGCACCCTGAGCCGATTTGTGTGTTTGTATGTGTGTATGAGTGTGTGCAGGGCCGGATCCAGAGGGGGGGGGAGGAGGGTTACCTGGGTTCCAGAACCCCCTGTGACATCCTCACAGTTCCTAATATCTTAGCTGGGCTGGGAGCGAATGGGAGCATTCTGATTGGTCGACGCGTTACAAAATTCGACGCATGCGCACAGTGCTATCATAGTCTTCGTAAGGGTTAGGGTTAGGGTTTGGGTTAGAGTTAAGAGTTTAGGGTTAGGGTTAGGGTTTGGGTTAGGGTTATGACGCCTAAGAACTTCGTGAAAAAGCCGGCCCGACATGACCTAGCGCATGCGCAAATGCGCTCGGATAAACTAGGAGACCCGGAACTTGAAGGATGTGACACCCCTCCTCTCAATTTTTAAAAAAATTGTTTTTAAAACATTTCTGTTTTTAGTTACTTTTGGTCCAAGGTACAAAGAGTTATTTATAGACAATTCAACGGAAGTCCATTTCAAGGGATCCGTTGAAACGTCCAAAGCGTTTTCCAGTTGAAACGATCAAGTAACCCAACCCTTAAGCCTAAATTAGTAAATGCAGCCATATTTTCTTGTTCTGGCCGCAAGCCTCTTCCAGCACCTTCACCTTGATACGCCCTAATCCCCCAAAACGACTTTTTAGAAATATTAATTAAGATGCTATTAAGTTGATAATTATGAACACAGCGTTCGTTGCCTGGTTTGGTGAAGTCAGCAAAATTGCAAATGCTTTGACAACTGATGTTATTGTTCCTCGTCAAGCATCCCGACAGACTCTCCGTGACAACCAACCTGCGCCCCCCCCCCCCCCCCCCCCAAGAATATTTCAAGATTAGCATTGCCATTCCTTTCTTGGAACACCTGTCAACCGAATTGGACTTGAGGTTCAAAAATGCTGACCTAGCAGTTAATGGTCTCTGTCTGATGCCAAGCACTTTAATGGACAACCAGGATGGTTTCATGCAGGTTCCAGAGAAAACACTGGCAATGTTGTGGGAGTCTGACCTACCAGACAACGCTACCCTTGATGCAGAATACCAACGGTGGGTTTGCAAATTGCGAAGTGCTGCTGAGAATGCGACAGCTACCATCCCATCCACGGCATCAGAAGCACTGAAACATTGTGACAGGGATTTTTATCCCAACCTGTTCATCATGCTAAAGAACCTTTGCACCTTGCCTGTCACTACTGCCGAGTGTGAGCGTTCAAACAGTCAGTTGCGCAATCTGAAAAACTACCTGCGCTCTACAATGGGGAAACAGAGGCTCAATGGACTTGCTTTACAGAAAGTGCACAGGGATGTTGATATTGACTTCAAAGAGGCAGTGAACTGTTTTGCCAGAAGATACAATTCACAAATAGTACTAATGCCGAGGAACCTCGTGCAGCAAGACTGAAAGTGAAAGCAGGGCTGTGATGTTCATAAACTACAAGATAAAGCTTTATACCGTTAACGATCAACAAAAGTAGTGAATAATAATAGTATACAAAACATCTGTCCTGATAAATAAATGTTTGTGTGTGTGTGTGTGTTTTTTTTTTAATGGAGGGGCAGAGGATAATTTTTGTACCCCAGAGTTTGTCAGTTCAATTGTTCAAGAAGCTCAAAGTCCCAGACCATCACAAATGGCTTTTTCAAGGTTCAGGTTGCACCATTTTGCATCCTTGAAAAAAAAAATTCCGGGGGATCATGCCTCCGCTGAATCTGTAACCCGTAACCCCCCCACCCCCTCCCCCCTTCTCCCTCGACTTTTCCCAGGTCCGGCCCTGGTGTGAGTGTGTTTAACTATGTATTTAATAGTTCTTATAAAGCGCTTTTCCAGGTTAAGAACTGCTCAAGGCGCTGGTCGATACAGGACCTGACTCAAGCCGCCTACTTGCAACCTTTGGGCGCATAGCCTGACGCCCAGACGACTGAGCACAATCCTGGGCGACCGGGGATGGGGAGAAAGGACCTAGTGCGTGTTGGGTGTATTTGTGTAGCCGGCACTCACCGCCTGGAGGACAGAAGAGTCAGGATCTTTAAAGTTCGTGCGATGTAATGCGTGCGCGCACAGATTAGACCTCGGTTTATACTCTCATTGGAAGGAAGAAGCGCTATATAAATACCCTTCTCCTCCTTCTTCTTCTCTTCGTCCCCAATATTCCTAAGGTGTTGGGGGACGTAAATTCAACTAACGAACTTCTTCTCTTCTCTTCCCTCCACAACAATGAACCTTCCTAATAATAACTACGTCAGTGACCGTTGCGTTGACAAAGAACTTGATGCTGCAAACAGACCTCTTCTAGGCTTGAGAGTGTATTTCCTTTCGCTACCAGCACCTGTGGTTTCAACCATTCCCGTGCTATATTTATATCACTAGGGAGATCCCCATCATTCAATCCTGCAGTTCAAAAATGTCGTCTGCTTCTGCTGTGTACAAAATCATAGTGCCTGTCACATCCTCTCCCAAACGCCCTTCGGCAAGTTCAGCCACTCTGATCAAGCCAAAGTAAAGGGAGTTCGATTCCCTCCCTATACAGTCCTTCACAGCAACTCCAAAGATCTTCAATAGTTTTTGCTAACGCATCCAATCTCCCGTCCTCCACCACCCCCCCTTCCCCTATTCCACACCCTCTCCAGAGGACAGTCGTCACATTGATTTTGATTTTCTCCATCCGCATCAGCTCCCCATGCCCTTCCTTGTCAGACTTCTTCTTCTCCGGAAGTCCACCGCAAAACATCAGGGCACCCTGGGATGGTGTGGAGTGCAAGCGCGTTGTGACAAATGAAATCCGCTTCTTCTATCCCCAATTCCCGCTCTCCACCTCTCTCTCTCTCTCTCTCTCTCTCTCTCTCTCTCTCTCTCTCTCTCTGATCTCCTCCGCCATATTTATCCCCTTCTACGCCCCCCCCCCCCTCCCCCTAAATGAAATCATCGACGGTTTTTGCAATAAATAAAATACATTTGTTAATATTTGCGCAAAATCCACCTTCCCTAATTTACCTAGAGCTACAAAATTAATAAATCCAGATTCAAAGAATTGCATACATAATTAATAAGAACAGCGCAGTCAATATTATATTAAAAAAAATTTTCAATAAGGGACAGGCGGATTTATTTTTGCGGTGGTAAGTACGATAACTGCGCCCTACCTAATCCGCTGATTAAACTTAATAAGCTCCCTTGGCAATGTAGTTACATTGTTGACTGGTATTGTTGTGCAACATAAAAGAGCGATAAGTATGTTATTGCAGCTTAGTTTACCAAGTAGTCGTAAAATAACAAGATCAACAAATGTGTTTAAAGTTATCAAGCACTCACCCAAATTTCATTCCGTTTGAGTAAACAAGAAATATAGAATCACCGACCTTGCGAGATGACGGTAAAAATGATTCAATAAGCAAGGTACATCCACAGCAAACGTTCAAGAACTACTTTACAACAACATCAACAACAACAACAACCACAAGAGAGAGAGAGAGAGAGAGAGAGAGAGAGAGAGAGAGAGAGAGAGAGAGAGAGAGAGAGAGAGAGAGAGAGAGAGAGAGAGAGAGAGAAAGCCAAGGGAAATCAATCATACCCCAGCTGCATCTTTGTAATGCTGTTTTGTTACTTCCCTTGGTCCAACACGACTTAACCATGGATATTAATATAGGTCAGTGCCTTAACACATACAGAGTACTTCAGATTGCTGAGGCCGGAAAAGCCAGTGGGCAAAATTAAACCATCCTCACAAGATGAAAAATAAAATATGGTAAAAATAAAATGAACGGACGCTTAAATAAAATAAGATAAAATGGACAGAAAATTAAAATTTTAAAAATTAAAAAGTAGGCTATGAGTTACGTCTTTTCCCAAAAGTAGGCCTCATCAGTCAGTGATAGATTGACATGTCATTAAATGGAGACATGTGTGTGTACGTGTGTGTGCGTGTGTGTGTGTGACGGTGGGTCTATTGTTGCTGGGCTCTGCACAATGGAATGCTATTACCCACTCGTCTTTCGTCAGTGGGGATCGCTAGTTAATCTCCCGGTGACTAATCTTATAAGTTTAGCTCGGTCTGTGTTTAGGCTGGGGTTACAGAGATAGAAAGAAAATGGTAAAAGATTCCCTGTCACACTAGCTCTCATACGGCTATGAAACATAGGTAGTCCAGCCACTTGTTAACAGTAAATATCACACATTTATTTCCTCTACTCTATACAACATCTGCTAATCACGATACTAAATTAAAAGTCCAAATATCACTTCGAATAGTTCGCTCCTTGATAGTTCTATGCAGCTACTGTCCTTTTCTAACAGTTTTGGTGCACGTTTTTGATATAACTCAGCTCCCGTTTTGATGAGCGGTGTTGTGGTGGAGTCTTCTCCTGGTTGACAGACTGGTGGGCTCTCGTAGCTCAGTGCGTGAGGCTCCAATGCAGGCCGAATGTCAGTAAAGACTTTTAATTGTCTTGCTTCTGCTCGGGCCACCGATGCCTGCTCGTCTGCAAAATATGAGACGAATTTCTCAAACACCTGTTCACTAAGGGTGTGCAGAGTGTCTCACTGAAGGTAGCAATAGCCCTCAGTGATAGCTCCACACACACACACACACACACACACACACACACACACACACACACACCCACACAGAGAGAGAGAGAGAGAGAGAGAGAGAGAGAGAACTCCTTGTTTCTGAGAACATGCAAATGGCGGAAAAGCCGATGGCCGCCAAGAAACTGCATACGGATGAACAAGTTCGCGACTGTTAGAGGAGGAAGCAGCAAGTTCGGGAACAAGGATACGTTCTACAGCGATTACGACAGCGAAGCCTTAATCTACACTATGACGGCCTACTAGCGCGAAAACCTGATAATTACAAATATCATAGAATAATTATAATTATCAAGAATAATAACAATTATCATTGAAAAATTATAAATGTCTTCGCGTAATGATGTTTAATTATCAGTTCTGGCTCTTGCAATCCGTCTGGAAATGTGTCAAAACTGAAAATTGTAATTATCATATAATAATTACAATTTTCACTTCATAATTACAAATTTTTACTGATCATGCTTAATTCTGAGTAAGGCGTCTTACTAGCGCCAAAACGTGTATTTACAGGTATAAGTGAAAATAGTAGATTAATTAACACGTGTTCTGTGTAATTCACATTATGACGGCCTACTAGCACCAAAACCTGATATTTACAAATATCATGTGATAATTAAAAATATCATGTGATAATTACAAATATCATGTGATAATTACAAATATCAAAGACATATTTACTATTAACACGTAAAAATTGTAATTATCAAGTGAAAATTACAATTTTCGGTTTTGGCCCATTTCCAGACGGATTGCTAGAGCCAAAACTGAAAATTAAGCATGATTACGCGAAGATATTTGTAATTTTTCAATGATAAATGTAATTATACCTCGATAATTGTAATTTTCCTATAATATTGTATTTATCTCATGATATTTGTAATTATCAGGTTTTCTGGCACTAGGAAGACGTGGCAAAAACTGATATTTATTTACTTAACACTGTGGATTACCAGTTTCTCTGTAAATTACACAGAACACATGTTAATTTCAATTATCTGGTGATAATGGTAACTCTGGGTTTTGGCGCTAGTAGACTGTCATACTACACGTGAATGTGCAAGTATCATTGTAAGGTGGTTGAAACGTATAGCTCCCTATTGAACATTGCTGATAACGTTGTAGACAGTTCTGTATTTGTATCAAACAAAGTGTGTTGTGATACTTACAGTGCTACAATTTAATGACTGATTTTGGATTTACTCTCACAGTGACTACAGTATCCTAAAATAACCCGTCGTTTGGCACTTGATCTTGTGTCTTACGTCGGCCTTCGCGCACGCGACGGGTCTTCCTCCAATTAAGTTTAAACGTCCCCGGACAAATTAGGCGTATAGGAGATCTTCCTCCAATGACAACCGGGTACTACATAGGCTACGCTTCCCGGTGTGACATCGTCAAAGTTCCTAGTATCTTATTTAGGCTGGGAGCGACTGGGAGCATTCTGATTGGTCGACGCATTACAAAATTCGACGCATGCGCACAGTGCTATCGTAGTCTTAGTAAGAACTGGGGTTAGGGTTAGAGTTAGGGTTTAGGGTTAGGGTTACGACGCCTAAGAACATCGTCAAAAAGCCGGCCCGACGTGACCTGGCGCGTGCGCAATGGCGCCGGGCTAAAGTAAGACACCCGAAACTTTGACGATGTCCACTCCCAGCTGGACCGAGTCTCTTATTTAGCGACTTTGCGCATGCGCCAGATCAAGTCGGGCCGATCTTTTCACGATGTTTTTAGGCGTCGTAACCCTAATTTTAACCCTAACTAAGACTACGATAGCACTATACGCATGCGTCGAATTTTGTAATGTGTCGACCAATCAGAATGCTCCCAGTCGCTCCCAGTCCGCTTGCAGAACTCGGCCTTTTGACGATGTCACGTCATCGTCAAAGTTTCGGTCCTCTTATTTGGCCGCGCCAGGTCAAGTCGGGCAGGCTTTTTTACGATGGTCTTAGGCGTCGTTACCCTAACCCTTACTAAGACTACAATAGCACTGTGCGCATGCGTCGAATTTTGTAATGCGTCGACCAATGAGAATGCTCCCAGTCGCTCCAAGTCAAAATAAGACACTAGGCCATTTAACGATGTCCCACTAATGTGACATCGTCACAGTTCCTAGTATTTTAGCTGGGCTGGGAGCGACTGGGAGCATTTTGATTGGTCGACGCGTTACAAAGTTCGACGCATGCGCACAGTGCTATCGTAGTCTTAGTAAGGATTTGGGTTAGGGTTAGGGTTAGAGTTAGGGTTTAGGTTAGGGTTAGGTTTACGACGCCTAAGAACATCGTGAAAAAACCGGCCCGACATGAC
The DNA here is from genome assembly GCA_036898135.1 of Oncomelania hupensis. Taxonomy (NCBI): domain Eukaryota; kingdom Metazoa; phylum Mollusca; class Gastropoda; order Littorinimorpha; family Pomatiopsidae; genus Oncomelania; species Oncomelania hupensis. The sequence goes on along the minus strand of CM072526.1, from coordinate 5,714,260 downwards.
CTGGCGAATGCGCAAAGGCGCCCGGATAAAGTAGGAAACCCGGAACTTTGACGATGTGACACCTGGCGTGTATCTGGACACGCGAGCCACTATTTACATGCGATCGAGCGCCTGTGCCGGTGACGAAGAGAAGATAGACGCGTCACAGGCAAAGGCGCTCGCGTGTAAACAGTTGCTCGCTTTACCAGATACAAGCGCCTGTGGCGCGCTTTGTCTGGATCAGTCCTCCCATGACCTTAGCGTTCAGCGCTGAAATTTCTGACAGCATGACAAGAGGTGTAGCCACAAGACCCTTCTAAGTTCTTTCAAAGTCGAGAATAAGGGGTTGCGTGCGTGTCCTACATTAACACTGATAGGGCCTGATCAGTTGTCAAAGCACTTCTTTACGGTTTTTGCACGTCGTAGAGAATGTTGTGTAGTCATCAAGGTGAGCTCTTAGATTTTAAGTTAATTAAACACTTTTTTTTAAAAAGCCGCTAGTTACAGTGCTATTTATAATTATTATTTTTTTAAATATTTGTCCACGGTTTTACTTTATTGTAATAACGAGAAACAAAGGTGTACATAACAGTAAAGGACTGTTAATGTTGACTAAGAAAATACAAAACGACACACTGCACAGGTTGGAGCTAAACTCTTCCTCAGGCGGACAAAACACAAGAAACAACGTTGTACTTGAAAAAAGAAGGGACAAAAATTAATAAAGAAGAAAAGAAGACAATATTTTAATAGCCTAAATCGAAAATTCGTAGCTCTTTGCACAAGGTGTTTTATTGGTTGCGTCCCTGCGTGTGTTATTGTAATAATTGATTCCTCCGTCTGCAAGATCGTCGCCAAATCTCATGGCGCCGAGCAGCAAGACGGGAGAGATCGCGGGAATGACGTATGAGGCGACCATGCGCCATCCCTGGGTTTTCCCCACCCACAAGAAGGAGGGGATGCCGTTCCATCGCCACACTGACGTCATCAACGGGCTGCAACCCAACGCAACCATCAACGATCCCGAGGATTACGTGCACGCCGCACGCCGCATTTTACAGAGGTCAGCTTTCTTTGTTGTTGTAGTACCCCCCCTTTTTTTTTTTTTTTTTTTTTTTTTTAAAAATAGCAGTGTTTGACAACTGACTAGAGGATGTCCGAGTCTGTTTCTGTTCAATACATGTGACCACAGAGCCATTAAAGGCTGACAGTGGATCCTCGATATCCTATCCTATCCTATCCTATCGTATTCAATAACTCGAAGGTCGTTGGGGCACGACAGATGATCGTTTAACCAGCGTACTCCATCTTTCTCTGTCCTCAGCAACCCCTGGGGCTTCGCTCAGTGTCAAGCAAGTCCATTATCGAATGTTGTCCTCCCCCTCCCCCCCTTTCTGCCTCCCTCTTCTTCTGCCTCCTTGCATCGTGCCTTAGTATTTGCAAGGTCTGATGCTCTGGTGTGATGTGCCATACCATCGGAGTTTCCGTTTCTTCACCGCTGTGAGCATGTCTGTAGCACCTCATTTCCATGCTTTGTATTCGTCGTGAGGGTCCATGTTTCGCAAGGGCATAGGAAGATGGAGATGCCAAGGGAGCGCAGCAGCCTTACCTTGGAATGTAGACTGATGGTCCTGTCTTTCCAAATGGGCTTCAACCTTGTCAGGGCAGCAGTTGTTTGTGCGATCCTGGAGAGGATTTCCTCGATAACACAGCGATAAATAGCGTACAGCCCTACATGTATCATAGTATAGGGATTATAAACTGTGAAAGTGGTTCCTCTAGTAGAGTAGCACGGGGCAAAAAGCCCCCTTTAAGGAACAAATTTTATATATGTTCCTGTTTAAGCCACAGGCAGCCCCAAATAGACGCAAACTATTGAGGCTTGCCTAGGCTACAAATTACCACAATCACTCCAGGAACGAGATAACAGGATGAGCACAATACCACAAAACCGAAAATTTATTTGTTGGCCTTTTTGCCCCACGCCTGGGGCAAAACGCCTTTTAGTGTGGGGCAAAATGCCTATTATGGGCCTTTTGCCCCACATATAGAAGCGTCTTGCCCCTTAATTACAAACAACATAAATGAATTCAATACTAAATAGTTTCAAGTTAAACTTAGTTCCATTGTCTGAATGAAGACCCGTCATGAATTCAGGAGCGCTACACAACTGGTTACGCTACTATACAACCGCTTGCGGCGGTGCGTCTTTAATCAGGGTTTCCACTATTCTCTTTCTCGGGAAAATGTACATTAGTGGCAAAAAGACTCCAGTTGCATTACAGGAACACACCAACGGTATTAAAACTACGCACTCAGTACTTGTGACTTTGCCGACTAGACGCACGTCCTTTGAAGCCATGATCTTGCCAGGTTCTGCACTGTTGTTAGTCCAGTTTTATCCATATTTCCCACCCTTGAGGGCCCCCCCCCCCCCCCCCCCCCCGTGGGGATGCCGGGGGTTTCAGTATATATAGTATCCCCACTTTCTGGAAATTTAGTGCTTTAAATTCCCACTGTCGCTGTCTTTCTCCTTTGTTCTTTCACATTCCTACTCTGTTCTATCAATCTACTATACTATCTTTTTCTTACATAGACCAGTCACCTACCTTTTTTCTTTAAAAACTCTTCTTGGACAAAACTCTTCATTTGTGTGTGAGGTCTGTTGGATGAGCTTGGAAATATTGGACGCTTTCTTCCAGGTGGTCAATGGGGCTTCCTAAGACGTTATTATTTGGCAATGTAGGCATTTTATATACATGTATGTGTTTTGTTGCAATGCTTTTTGCTTGAGCCTGCCAAATGTTAAGGTTGTGAGTCTGTGTTGAATGGGTGGCTGACGTGAGCTTTCTCTGCAACATCAAACGCAAGGCGCTGCAAATCCCGCATTCTGAGTAAATGTAGTCGTCTCTGTGTAGCCGAGCGGAGTATTTGACTCCCGTCTCTCGGCTACGACCTTGAGAACATTGCTCCACCCGAGCTGTTATTTTTATTTTATCCCTCAAAAGAGGGACATAAAAATATTTGCCCTGCAAGGCGGTGAAGCGTGGTTGGGAGTACCGGGTTGCCGCCTACTAGTGCCACGCACTCTACTGCAAGGTCGCTGCCACAGACCTGAATAAAATGCCTGCGACAATGTGGTCCCGCTCGCCACCAAAAGCAGCAGGCGAATGGTCAGCCGGGGAGAACAAATGTCGTGTCGCCTTGTCCTGCGTAACCCAATGGCATACCCAAAGGAATCTGCAAAGCAGGAGCCACCCAAGGCTAGTCTAACAAAGAAAATCAAGGTAGACAATTTCTCTCCCAAGCCTCAACCAGTCGCCTCCCTTTCCGCTACATCTGTACGTCAACATGAGCCTTCAGCTGCCACTCTATCCTGGGAGAAAGGGTATTGTGGTATCTGCCGAAATTGAAAACCCCAGGTTCAGCCACTTCCTTGTCCCGATGTTGCTGAAGTGTATGTGACGGAATACCAAACTCTGCTGACTCGAATGAGGGGAACTCCACTGCTTACAGTGCTGCTGACAAGTTGTCTTGGTCACACTTCCCTTTGTAAGTTCTCGTCATGTCTGTAGGCAATTTTAAAACGTCTCTGTCAGACTTAGTTTCAAAGAAAACTGGGCAAAATAAATTATAAAATACAAATATACACACATATTTAAGCAGCAGCCTATGTGAACTAGTCGGTTCTTCATTCAAAACAATAAGGGGGCAAGAAGCCTTGTATATGGGGCAAAAGGCCCAAGGTAGGCGTCTTACCCCGATACCACTATGGGCGTTTAGCCCCAGTCTGACTTACTGCTTACCTATAGAATGTAGTGGAAAAACCTTTAAGAATATTTTAGATTTAACAGCTCTGGCTGAAGGCTGACAGATCCCTCTAACAACGAAACAGGGAGACATTTTGTTTTATTTGCTATTTAGACGATGGCATCGAACTTGAAGGAAGTATACAATTACTCTAAACAAGGCGAATACAAACAAGTCGAACTGAAAAACTGACCGTTTCGTCTGCTTCAATCCTCTTTGTGGAGTGCAAGTGCTGGTAGTGGGAGGAATCTTATAAAGCACGACATAACTCGTTGCATCACGTGATCTAATAAATATTGGGGATGGGCGTTTGACCCCCAGTAGGCCTTTTGCCCTGTGCTACTCTATAGCAAAGAGATAAATAGCGTATTATGTATCATGGATACAATACATAGATACGCTGTCTACCGATTTGCTATGGAGGATCCACTGTCAGCGTGGGAATCCGCGGTGATGTGACACTAGTGAACAACACGGCTTCAGAGAAGAGAAAGAGATTGCTGGGGATCGGTAGTTGTACAAACAAATAAGGCTGGCAAAACTATTTAGGTAGTTGGTGCCTCACCTAAAGCAAGCTGGACTGGAGTAAAGAGACAACATCCTGGATTTAATCCTTGTTACTAGGTACTATCCCCAAAGGTTCAAAATGCCCCAGTTCCAACACTTTGTTTACTTTCGGCACAAACGGGGTTACCCTAAAATTCGCTTTAAAAAAACAACTACAAAACATTAAACAAGGATACAGTGGGCATTCGTTGCTCAAACCAATCGCTAAAGTTTGAAATTTCAATTTTTGGTTCTGACAGAGGGACGTGGTCAACGAGATCCCCGTTAAGTGGACAATAAGCCAACCCACTGGCCAACCTACAGGGAATTGTTTGGTCCTGTTTGGTCAAAGGTGCGGAAATGTGACCCGCTCACTGACCGTGTTGACAGGAAAGACGTGGAATAGGTCGTGATGCCTTGAAAAAAAAAGAAAAGAAATATAAGCAGAGAAGTCTTTATCTACTATTCCATTCCATTCAGTTCAATTGAATTCAACAACTCTCCATTACCCTTCACAGGAACTTTACATACAGCCATTTATATCTCAATGAAAAACAAATAGCCTACAATCCTGAGATGCAGATCAAAACTCTTTCAACACTACTACTACTACTACTACTACTACTACTACTACTACTCCTACTCCTCTGTGGGTGGTTTCCCACATTCTACAGTGTGATAAATTGTCAGTACAAATTGCTGTAGACTTTGCTAGTAAGCTTACCGCAGACATTTTACGTTTTACCGGAGAACTTCAAACAAAGACAATAATTATCATAATAGGTCAGGCAGGCTGTTCATGCAGTGTCAAAGGTCACTGACGTCACGTCCGTATTTTATTTTTAGAACAGCATGAGCGTGTCGAGAGCAGACGAATGTCTTTCAAATGCATCCAAACATAGATACTCTAGATCCAAACTAATTGTGATTATTCTTACACGTTATAAATTGATAAGCTAACTCTAGCCCTAACCCTAACGGAACATTTACAATTATAATTCATATACTATGATCACCAGCGCCTACTGCAGACGACTATGGTCAGATTCAATTTTAGCATAGGACAATTCCTGTCCTATCCCGTAACTCAAAGGTCGTTGGGGCACCATAGATGATCGTTTAACCCGCGTACTCCATCTTTCTCTGTCCTCAGCAACTCTCATGGCTTCGCTCAGTGTCAAGCCAGTCCATTCTCGAATGTTATCCACATTTTTTTTAGTCTCCCTCATCTTCTGCCTCCTTGCACCGTTCCTTGCAGGATGGTTTTTGCAACGCCTCTCAGACGCACTTTAAACCTAAGCCGACGGCCTAATAATATGAAATGTCTGACAGTTGAATTGTAGGTCAGCGGCAATTAGCATTGCCCAAACCCCATGCTCGGCTCTCCTGCTGTGCCTGTGTCTCCATAGCAGGACAACGTAAACACAACTTAAAGGGACGCACTGTGACTACGCTCCCTCCACCGAGCCCTTTAACATTCACAGTGAGTGTTGCCTCACTGAAAAACATTAGTTTGCAACTAAAATGTAACTCTTTCGAAAGTATAGTGATATTTTAAATCAATAAATTCCGTATATTTGTGTGCCTATTAATAACCACCGCTAGCCATATCTTGAGCTAAAAATAGCATCTACCGAAGTCAGCAAGAGCCAGAACCCATACAAAAGTTGCCCAGCAAGGTTTTTCTTATTAGGTTGATACAATAGACCCCACCCTATCCCACACACCAAAGACGCGCTCTTGATACCGCGCGGTGCCTTCACAAATAGGGTCACATGTCACACGGCTAGAGCATCGGTGTACCGTTAAACAGGGGAAATCACTCCTTGTCAGAACAGAAATGGAAAATTGAAACTCTTAGCGGTGGGTTGGAGACTCGAAAGTCCCACTTCATCATTGATCCCTGTAATAACAAAATGCCAAGTTTAGGTTAAACCCGTTTTCGCCAGAAGTAAAAGCAAAGCCTTCAACCTGGGCCCCTTTAACTGGCAGAACCATTATGTGCGCTAGTATGGGAGGCGAGATATAGCAAACGCTCGAGCATTTGCGCGAGCATTTGCACGAGCAAATGCGATAACCTCGCGCATTTGCTCCTGCAAGTGTTCGAGCAAATGCGCGAGCAAGTGCGCGATCATTTGCTCGAGCGGTTGCTACGCCCGTTGCTATAAGGGTTTTGCTGAAAACTGTCAACGGAAAGGAACTGAAAATGAACACATGTTTTTTGGTAGATTTCCGACCTAGTTATTTTGTATTTATCCGCATTAGTTTGATGTTAAATATTTACGTAATTTTTGTGGCCCTTAAACTTAATTTCTAAGTAGATTAAACTGCTCTTCTAATTCTTCGGTAGCCATTATGAATGGTGAATCATGGTAAGAAAAAGTAGTTCTGAATCGTCCTTAATGTTATGATAAGGTTATTTCATGAATGATATTAAGTTTAGTAGTGTTAGTTTTCACTAATTATTATTAATATTATTACTAATAAATGCAATAAATATTTAATTTGTGCACGTCTCAAATTTTTTTACATACACATTCTTTTCCGGGTATAATATTTACGTTTATGGAGCGGAATATAGCAAACGCACGCGCATTTGCTCGAACACTTGCCGGAGCAAATGCGCGAGCAAGTGCGCGAACCTTGCGCAAATGCTCGAGCATTTGCTCCGGCAAGTGTTCGGGGAAATGCGCGAGCAAGTGCGCGATCATTTGCTCGCGCAAATGCGCGAACCTCGCGCATTTGCGCGAGCAAGTGCGCGATGTTCGCGCATTTGCTCGTGCAAATGCTCGCGCAAATGCTCGCACGTTTGCTATATCTCGCCTCCCATACGCTAGTTGCACGCGCTCCACAAAATGTGAGCACAGTGTGTAGCTGGAACTGGCCCAGGCTTATGTTCCGGGTCTGTGAAAAGGCCAACGTTAAAGCTTCGCCGGGTCTCAGCTACGGTAAAAAGCCATAATTATGCTCAGAGTGGTTTTTAATTTTTTTTTTAAAAGCATAACAGGCCTACGTAACATACAAGTGTATGATCACACTGCAAGAAAGCTAGTATACATTTTGTCGGTACAAATAAATCTTGCAAGTAGTTACAGTACACTGAGTAGCCTAAGTATAATATTGTCTTGCAATTTGTCACGGTACAGACCGTTGTTGAAGACTGTTTTATGGTCGTTGCATGGTCACGCTCTATCCATTACCTGTAATAGCATATAACTTTTTTTTTATTAACCTTTTTTTTTTTTTTTTTTTTTTTTTTTTTAACATCCGACATTTACTGTCATTTGCTCGTTGGCCCGTTAGTACTGGAAAGGGAAAGGTTTCTATGTTGTCATGTAGAGCGTGGTTGAAAAGTAGCTCCCTGTTAAAAACTACTGATAACTTTTGTGAACAGTAATGCATTTGCGTCAAACGAAACGTCAGTTGACGTTAGGTATAAGAAGTCGTAAGTTCAGGTTAGGGTTAGGGTATAAGGTAGGTATAAGAAGTCGTAAGTTTAAGTTAGGCATTAGAAGTCGTCGTAAGACCAACTGTCAGGTGACGGACCCTTGTGGACTGCTGTGGTCACTGTGAGAGGAAATCACAGATCAGCAATGACATTCCACCACTGTAAGGATCGCCTTACGGGTTGTTTAACACAAAGGCAGTTCTGTTTACAAAAGTTCAAACGGACTTTTCAATAGGAGAGTAGGCCTACTTTTCAACCTCCCTAGAGATCTGATGTTTTGATAAAGGCAACGCCATTCCGCCCCTAAAAAACCTCGTGATTCTGGTTCGGCACGTACCTCTATACTAGCAAATTGCACAGTCTACAACCGAGGTGATGATGTGATTGTTATGTTGTACAGACAACGAGTGTCGGCCAAGATGCTGCCGAGGTTTAGCTGCAGAGCCAAGTCGGCAAACTACGCCGCCATCTTGTCGGCAGCTTTGCAGAACGCCAAACAAGATCAGCTAGACGTTGAGCACATCAACTGCATGCTGCAATCCCCGCAGGCCTATCAGGTAATCATCATCATCATCATCATCATCATCATCATCATCATCATCATCATCATCATCATCATCATCATCATCATCATCATCATCATCATCATCGTAGTAGTATAGTATAGTATCTTCTTCTTCTTCTTTTTCTACTTCTAATTCACGCAAAGAGATAACTATCTGTTTAAATATTGATAATTGTTTTGCGCCTGTGCCTCTATTTCACCCCCGTTGGGGTGCCGGGTGTTTCAGTATAAATAGTATCCCCACTTTCTGGAAATTTAGTGCTTTAAATTCCCACTGTCGCTGTCTTTCTCATTTGCTCTTTCTCATTCCTGCTCTGTTCTATCAATCTGCTATACTATCTTCTTCTTCGCTTGACCAGTCACCAACCTTTTTTCTTGAAAACTCTTCCGGGACAAAACTCCTTATTTGTGTATGAGGTCTGTTGGATCAGCTTGGGAATATTGGACGCTTTCTGCCAGGTGGTCACTAGGGCTTCCTATGATGTTATTATTTAGCAATGTAAGCATTTTATATGTATGTGTTATGTTGATGATTTATAATGATGTTTGTATTCTATTTTGTTTTTGTAAACGGGGGTTCGATAAATTAGAGTACAGCCTCAGCGTCCCCTGCGTGGGATGTCTTTATTGTAAAGTGACTGGCTGGTGGAGAGCTTTCAGTTTTACCACTAGGGTTGTTTCAGCAGATCTTTTATGCGGATCAGGGGTTGTCCGGTCCTGATTTGGCTCTGAAGAGTCCGCTGGACCTAAAGCAATAATGATGTAATGATGTAATGTAATGTGATGTGATTCAATAATGGTACAGGATGCAGTCAATATAAAAATTTCAAAAATAAAAATTCGATTTTCTTCCGTCTTCTAATAGCGATCTCCCTGCCTTTACACCACCTGTTTGAGTGCTGTATGTGTATTTGGTGTGTGTGAGGGTAAATGAGACAGGTGAGCGTGTATGTTGGTATAGATCGCCGCGCTTTGAGCCTTTGGGAAAGGCGCGTACATAGCATCCTGTATTATTATTATTATGTGCCTCTATTCAAAGGGAAATAAGCCATTTTCTACTATGGCAGACGATTTTTTGGAACAGAGGGATACGAAGTTTTTATTCAATGTTCGCAAATATTAGATACAACAAAAAATGTATGACGTTCCTGCGCAATTTTTAACTCGGCTTTAAAAGCACTGTAAAATCATAACTGAAGCAAAACACCTGGTGTGTCTCCTGACCTACAGGTGCCGGTGTTTCCAGGCAGGCGTAACGCCACGGAGGACGTGGGCCGCATCACGACGCGTCTGTCCACCTACGACCCGGAGAAGATCCCAGAATCGCGCGGCTACCCGATCAAGCTGGACCTCCCGGTGGTCTACCGCACGAAAGAGTACTCGGAAGAGCAAGTGACGGACATCGTCAGCCGGCTCTCCACCTACAACCCCGAGAAGTGTCCTCCCGAATCCCGCCCTCCTGGGAGTGCACCACACATGATCACGGCTCCCAGCCGCCAGACGCTGGGATCGGCGCACGTGAAGAAGTGCTCAGCGGAACAGGTGCAGGAGATCGTCAACAGGCTGAGTCGCTACGACCCTTGGAAATGGCCACCGGGCTCTCGCAACCCTCGCGGTCTCCAGAGCAGAGCTTAGGCCGCTGTCTGCCAAAACTAAAAATGCTCCTTCAAGTTGTGGTACAGCAGCAGGTCTGAATCTGAACACCATACACAACCTTTTTGTTATTCGGACTGTAGGAGACTTTCGTTTGAGCCCTCAGAGATAGAAGTAAATATCTAATTGGTACGTCAAGGTCTTCTGTACCGGCGTGAAGGTAGAATAGATAGACTAAACTAAGCCTACTTCCTGTTATGGTGCGGTAGTCGGCAGAACGGAACACCAAACGTCGTTTAATCATAGATACTCTCTCTGTATCTATGGTTTAATGTTTAAATTGCCTATTTAAAGTCGGAGGATTGATTGATTGATTGATTGTTGCTTTAGGTCCAGCGGACTCTTCCGAGCCAAATCAGGACCGGACAACCCCCGATCCGCATAAAAGATCTGCTGAAACAACCCTAGTGGGAAAATTGAATGCCCTCCACCGGCCAGTCACTTTACAATAAAGACATCCCACGCAGGGGACGGCTGAGGCTTTATCCCAACTACTCGAACCCCCGGTTACAAAAACAAAATAGAATACAAACATCGTTATAAATTATCAACAAAACACATACATATAAAATGCCTATATTGCTAAATAATAACATCATAGGAAGCCCTAGTGACCACCCGACAGAAAGCGTCCAACACTCCCAAGCTGATCCAACAGACCTCATACACAAACAAGGAATCTTGTCCAGGAAGAGTTTTCAAGAAAAAAGGTAGGTCATTGATCTAGCGAAGAAGAAGATAGTATAGCAGAGTGATAAGACAGAGCAGGAATGGGAAAGAGCAAATGAGGAAGACAGCGACAGTGGGAATTTAAAGCACTAAATTTCCAAAAAGTGGGGATACTATTTATAATGAAACCCCCGGCACTCCAACGGGGGTACTGTTGCCGCAGTGAATCGGTCTTGCCTATAAAGGAAAGACAGGTTTTCAACTGGGGCTTTCACTTTTCCCTTTATAGGTTAGAACAATCTACAGTGGCAAGATTGCTCATGACCCAAGTCGGAGGATCACATCTCACAAGGATTAAGTCCAAGATGTTTTCATTTAACGCCAATCCCTTCTCGTTTGGCGAGACTACCTACTCATTGTATCCAGTACCCAGTATTTTACCCTCATTCAGGTGATCATGGTGGGATCCTCGGCGCGAAGGGTTTTTTCTCTGGGTACTCCGGTTTCCTCCCTCCCTTCAATAATGGTATTGGATGCAATCAATCTAAATATAAAACAACTGATTTCTCGCCCGACTTCTGTAATAGCGATCTCTTCAGATCGCCGCGCTTTGAGTTCCATTGAAGAAGAAGCGAGTGATAGCGTCCTATATTATTGAATATCTATATATCCTGTATTATTATTTATTAAGGCTTAACGTCCTAGAGAAGACAGTGGGGCCGGGAAGCTCAGTTGGTAGAGCGGCTTACTAGTAACCGAAAGGTTCGAATCCCTGGTTGGCCAACGTGTGCCCATGTTATTTTCCCCTTACCATCAACTGGTTCGCTGGTGTCAGAATAATGTGACCAGCAGTGGCCTACACGCTCCCATGTCGTGTGGTTATAATCTACAATTAAATTATAGAATACGTGTGTTCAGGACGAACTGAACTAGCCAACGCTGCACAGAAGTTCCAATAAGCCAAGGACTAGAACTAAAAAACTACAACTACAAATCGTTATTTGCTGTGATATTATATATATATAACTATGCTACTGTGATCTCTTTATGAACTAGAAGTGAATTGGGGTTATTCAGTGACATCCTGCACCATCACCACCACCTCCACCACCACCACCACCACCACCATCATCATCATGATCATCATCTTCATCATCATCATCATCATCATCATCATCATCATCATCATCATCATCATCATCATCATCTTCATCGTTGTACGTAATTTCGTTGTATGAATTGTCTGACTGACCGACCGACCAACATCATAATAATAATTAATACTGATAGACAACAAATGACTCAAGAATGAAAGGCAGGGCACCAACTTTCGATTTTGAACTGGAGTAATTTAGTAATTGTAGATTATAGTCACACGACACCGAAGCGTATAGGCGACTACTGGTCACATTATTATGACACTGGCGAACCAGTTGATGGTAAGGGGAAAATAACATGGTGACGACACCTTGGCCAATCCGGGATTCGAACCAGGGACCTTTAGGTTACTAATAAGCCGCTCTACCAACTGAGCTACCCGGCCCCACTTTGAACTGGAGCAGTGTGGGTCGCTCTATTGTAAGAGGGGGGGGGGGGGGTGGCCCCGCCACACATGCCGATTGTGCAACGATTTTGTTTGCGATCCGATCCCGATTGCTACGTGATGACGTCAGAACTACTGTTTGCCTGCGGTCCGATTTGCAATCGGCTCGGTATCGTGCGATTAGAGCCTGTTCTATTCTGCTGTGCAAAATCGGCCCCGATTGTAAACTTCCAACCAATCAGAATGCGTCCCGTGTTCATTGTCAACTTGGCGTTACAAACGAAGCTGATGACAGGTGACAGGCTGGGAAGTCTCGTCTTTCGTAGGCCTCAATTACATACTATATATAATATACTACGTACCTATGTAGGAGGCCCACGAGTTTACAAAGACGAAATAAAAGACTTCAGAGCCTGTGATGCAACCCGCGATGTTTTGTATGGTTTTTGATTTGGTTTTCCATTACGTTTTTATTTTTAAATAGTTTTTGTAGCATGTAGAGACATTATTTCTGCTGTGGTTTCAGACTAGATGAGCTGTTGGATGGGGATGGTAAACTGTTGGATGGGGTTGGGGATCGTGTACACTGACACTAGTGAAAGTGAATATAAACAATGCACATGATTGTGTGGAAGTTTCGGGTCGACCTGATCGGAAACGTGTCGCAGTGCTATCGGTTTTGGAGTCCGGACCGATCGCAAACGGATCCGAAACCCGATCTAGAATCGGCCTTCAAACCGGTATGTGTGGCGGGGCCTTAATGGTGTTGTGAGATTGATCAGCGTCCGGGTCCTAAAGCATAGTATAGTTCAGTTAGAGAGAGAGAGAGAGAGAGAGAGAGAGAGAGAGAGAGAGAGAGAGAGAGAACTATCTTGAAAAACAAACTTCTCTCATACCTGGGAAAAGTTGTGATGAGGTAAAACGGCTTAAAGAATGTGGATTTTTAAAAAAAAAAAACTGGCCTTCGGAGAAAGTTCTTTACAGAGGGCTTTAAATGTTGACAGGCAGGCCTACAAAGTCAGTTTGCAGGCAAATGATTGGTTGGATAGAAGGGAGGGGAAGGGTTTGAGATCCCAGTAGGCCTACAGAGTAGGTAAAGGAAACGATAAGCCTTTCATGTCACTTCTGTACTAGGGAGAGGGGAGACGGAAGTGCTAAACCCTTGCCTTTTCTCTGTTTCGTGGGGGGCGGGGTAGGCCTTCTTTTCTCCCTCATTGCTTATAGGCTACCAATCCTTCCATGGTTCTGAATGAGACAGACTGATTGAGGGGACTGGCAAAGATGTACGATGTTTTGTTTCGTTTCTAACTCACGTCGACAGTCGCCTATCAAACCGGTGTCTGCTTTACTTCCTGAAATAGGAAAAAAAGGTTAATTGTAGGTTAAAGTCACACGACACTGGCGCATATAGGCGACCATTTGTCACATTATTCTGACACCAGCAAAACATTTTATGTTAAGGGGAAAATATAAATGGTCAGGAAACAGGAAACGTCTGGTTCTAACCCCTATGCAGACTGTGGAGCCTACTCACAAACCAGCGAATAAGATTACCTCAAACTGAAGTCGACCGAGAATTCATGACGTTGGATATAAACATGATGTTAGCTATATTCGGATTGGCTTCTTCATTTTCTACCAGCCAATCAGTTCATCTCATACAGATCACATTGTCTCATTTCCTCATGTTATCTTTTTATTTTGTAATGTAAAAAAAAAAAATCATGGGAAATAATCTTATCAAATCTTGTGCAGCTCTGCTCGTGCCCTCTTCTGAAACGTCAAAGATGTTAAATTGTTATCAATGCCGGGCGTAAAATAGATTTGTACGACGTGACAGAGTTGCGTTCATCATCATCATCATCATCATCATCATCATCATCATCATCATCATCATCACCATCGTCGTCGTCGTCACCATCACCATCAACTTCTTCAACGCCGTGTTAATGGTATCCGTTATCGCCTAATCAGTATTATATTTTGCTTGTTTATTTATTTATTTAATTCCTTTTATAGAGCGCTTTTTCAGCTCAAGAGTCTCTCAAGGCACTGGCCGACACAGGATCTAACTCAAGCCGCCCGAGGCGCCCCCTTGCAGCCTTTGGGCGCATAGTCTGACGCCCAGACGACTGAGCACAAACCTGGGCGACCGTGGATGGGGAGAAGGGACCTAGTGCGTGCTGGGTGTATTTGTGTAGCCGGTACTCGATCCTGGACCTGAGCGTTTATCTCATTAATATCCTCGTTACGCTGAATATTACTTGCATATAAATGGGTCTTCCTCACTTATTTATGCATGTAATACTTGTTGGCCCTCACTTAATGTATGAATGTAAACAAGCGTCACACGCAGGACTTGTTTGTACATATTACATATTGTCTGGTTGTTTTGCAAATAAATACATTAATGGTTACGTGTTCTTCACGCTTTCTGTTCTTAACATTGAGTGGTTAAGTGTTCTTCACGTTTTCTGTTCTTAACATTGAGTGGGTGAGTGTGTGGATGCCGAAACCACACATTGACGCTTCAAAGAAGAAGAAGAAGAAGAAGAAGAAGAAGAAGAAGAAGAAGAAGAAGAAGAAGAAGAAGAAGGAGGAGGAGGAGGAGGAGGAGGAGAAATAAGAGCAGAAGAAGAGTGAATGAATGAACGATTTAATTGTATTTAAATGGCACGATTTCTACGATGGTAGGACGGAGGTGGACACACAAACACACACACCTACCTACACACCCACACACACAGAGCGGGAGGCGGGGCCTAAAACTTAACTTAACACTTTTACTTTTTCACTATCGCTCAACACATCCTAGAAAGCAGACCAGACAATTAACATTCATGAAATCCTTTCACACAGAGGCTTATGCCAACGAGATGTGAGACCATATATAGTTAACAAACTTCTCCTCCTGCTTGAAGCCATTCTACATACCCGCAGAATTGCTTCAAGCAGGAGGAGAAGCGATGTTTGACGCACTCACCATTATCTGTAACAAGATCTGGCACAGTGGGGAGTGGCCTACACCATGGACCCCGACGTCGCTTGTCATCACTCTTCCCAAAAAGGGTAACCTTCAGGAGTGTGAAAACTACCGCACCATCAGCCCTATCAGCCATCCCAGCAAGATCCTCCTGAAAATAATACTCAACAGGTTGTAACATTAAGCTGAAAAAAAAAAAAACATAGCTGAAGAACAAGCAGGATTCAGGGCAGGGCGACCGAGCAGATTTTCAGAACAATCTGCGATAAAAACCTACGGCACCAACGACATCTATATCATGTGTTTGTAGATTTCAAGAAAGCGTTTGACCGAGTCTGGCATGCAGGTCTGTGGGCAATCATGAGAGTGTACAACATCAGCCCTAAAATTACAAGTCATCAAAACCCTGTATGACAAGGCTACCAGGGCAGTCCTCCACAACAGCGCCATCGGGAACTGGTTCAGAACAACAATCGGCGTGCGTCAAAGATGCCTATTCTTTCCAACACTCTTCAACAACTTCCTAGAGCGCATCATGTCAGATGCCATTCCAGATCACGAAGGCACAGTCAGCATAGGGGGTAGAGCAATCCCCAACCTCCGTTTTGCGGATGACATTGATGGATTGGCTGGAGAGGAACAAGAACTTAAACAGCTTGTACAGAGGCTTGACACCACCTCCAGAGCCTTTGGAATGGAAATAAGTGCAGAGAAGACCACAATTACATGTATGACCAACAATGGTATCAACATGGACATCAAAGTCCATGGCCAATCCCTCAACACAGTGCATAACATCAAATATTTAGGAGCAATTATATCGGACAAGGGGTACTGACAAGAAGTCCTCTCCAGGACAGCGCAAACTGCTGCCATGACAAAGTTGAAGCCCATTTGAAAAGACGGGACCATCAGTCTACACTTCAAAATAAGGTTGCTGCGCTCCCATGTCATCTCCATATTCCTATACGCTTGCCAAAAACATGGACCATCACAACAGATCTACAACAAAGAATACAAAGCATGGAGATGAGGTGCTACAGAAGAATTCTGGGCATTTCCTATACCCAGCACATCACCAACGACGAAGTCCCACAGACCATCACACAAGTCATTGAACAACACGATGACATGCTCACAGGTGAAGAAACAGAAACTCTGATGGTATGGCCACGTCACCAGAGCATCAGGTTTTGCAAAGACCATCCTGCAAGTCACGGTGCAAGGCGGCAGAAGAAGAGGGAGACAGAAAAGGAGGTGGGAGGACAACATTCGAGAATGGACTGGCTTGACACTGAGCGAAGCCATGAGGGTTGCCAATAGAAAGATGAGTACGCTGGTTAAACGATCATTTGTGGTGCGCCAACGACTTTTGAGTTACGGGATAGGATAGATTTAGCTAGAAGAAAGACACATTTACAAAAGAAAGAAAGAAAGAGGAAGAAGATGATGAAAAAGAAGAAGAAGAAGAAGAAGAAGAAGAAGAAGAAGAAGAAGAAGAAGAAGAAGAAGAAGAAGAAGAATCGCCCATCCCACCCTCCAAAAAAAAGAAACGAAAGAACGAAAAGAAATACATAAATTTAAAACAAAATGTAAAAAAGACAGAAAGAAAAAAACAGGAAATGAAGATTTTTAAAAAAAAAGAGAAAAAAAGAAAACAGACAGTGCATTTATGGGGAAAAAAAAGAAAGTGAAGCCAATGTAGCATTTAAATTTCGCCCAGACTATACACAAATGCAGACACAACTTTCACAGAACTATCACACTGCATGCACTACCCTACACACACACACTACAAACACAAACATACACACACAGCTATCTATTGACTTCGATAAAAATCGACATCCTTGTTTTATATGTTAATATAGAAAATAAAGCAAAAGGACACACACAGCTAACACTAAATTTTTTTTTTTTTAGGAAATTGTTATATTGTGATATTTGTGATGACTACTCCCTTCTCTCTCTCCTCTATGTTCACAAACATACTGTCAAAACCAAAAAAACACAGCAATATTCCTTTATCAACATTACATAACATCGTGAAGTGATTTAAAATGAAAGCCAAATTCCCTATTACAAAAAAAAAATATTAAAAAAATACTAAAAAGGAGACAAGAGAAACGTGAATAATACATGTTTGGAAGAAAGATGGGAGAGATGAGGGAGGGAAGAACAAAGAAGGAGAGAGAGAGAGAGAGAGAGAGAGAGAGAGAGAGAGAGAGAGAGAGAGAGAGAGAGACAGACAGACAGACAGACAGACAGAGAGAATTTTATACCTGAGAGAACAATTATGACAGATGTACATAATCATATTTTGACCAAAACAGCTGAATGACGTAGATAATGCAAAACATGATGTTATAATTTGGGGACATAAAGACATATATTACGATCCGCTTATTTTCTCCAACAGGCTCCGCAGGGTCCAACATCCTGAACATGTTGCGACAAAACTTGCCCATGCATCATGTATAAATGTCCAATATTTTATTTATTTATTTATTTTTAAAAGAGAAACAATGTACAATGACATTTAATATTTCATCTTGAACGACACGTTAAAGAGAAACTAGTGAAAGCGATGTGTACAAGTAACACAAGTCTGTGTGCACGTGTGTGTGTGCATGTGTGTTTGTTACTTGCACATACAAACAAAGACAAGATGATATCATGTGCTACTCAGGACGATCCGACATGTTTAGGGACTGGGTTTTGAGAGAGAGAGAGAGAGAGAGAGAGAGAGAGAGAGAGAGAGAGAAAGAGAGAGAGAGACAGACAGACAGACAGACAAAATATATTGATTGATTGATTGATTGTTGCTTTAGGTCCAGCGGACTCCTCCGAGCCAAATCAGGACCGGACAACCCCCGATCCGCATAAAAGATCTGCTGAAACAACCCCAGTGGGAAAATTGAATGCCCTCCACCGGCCAGTCACTTTACAATAAAGACATCCCACGCAGGGGACGGCTGAGGCTTTACCCCAACTACTCGAACCCCCGGTTACAAAAACAAAATAGAAAACAAACATCATTATAAATTATCAACAAAACATATACATATAAAATGCCTATATTGCCAAATAATAACATCATAGGAAGCCCTAGTGACCACCCGGCAGAAAGCGTCCAACACTCCCAAGCTGATCCAACAGACCTCATACACAAACAAGGAGTCTTGTCCAGGAAGAGTTTTCAAGAAAAAAGGTAGGTCATTGATCTAGCGAAGAAGAAGATAGTATAGCAGAGTGATAGGACAGAGCAGGAATGGGAAAGAGTAAATGAGGAAGACAGCGACAGTGGGAATTTAAAGCACTAAATTTCCAGAAAGTGGGGATACTATTTATACTGAAACCCCCGGCACCCCAACGGGGGTAGACAAAATATATGAGCAGGTAATTAAATAACAAATTTACACATTCAAAGATCAAACACAAAATGTAAATACATTCAGAGAGTAAAAAATTATAGGAGAGAAATTAACAACAATAAAAAGTTAATGTTAAAAGCTAAGAATTTTGGGTTTATTCAATTCTTTTTTCAAGTAAAACAACAACAAAATTAGCAAAGTTAGGTGCATGAAAAAAAAAATCATAAAAAGATAATTATATCATGACTCCTTGCGCACATCCTGGACATAATCTATCTTCACCAGTAGTCTTTTTTTTTTTTTTTTTAGTAAACAACCAAACGTTAGGGTAAAATAGTGATGAATAATTGTTGAATACGCTTTGTATACTTCTGTACTGTACAAGGCATCAGAGCTACATGCACATCAAACATACAGTGCAAATGCAAACAACAAAGCAGGGCTCCACATTAACAACCAGCCTGACTGCCCGGAGTCCACAGACTTTGCTGTTTGTGGGTGGGGGATGGGAGGGGGGGGGTCAGCTGGGCCGGTGACTGGGGATTATTGCGGGGGAGTGGGAGGGGGAAGGGAGGTGGATGGAACGAGGGGAGGAGTGTGAGGGAGGCAGGGGGGAAGAGAGCAGGAGGAGTCGAAAGGTGTGGGGATAGATGGGGAAGGGGTAAAGAGTCACACACATCCAGTGTACAGGAACCTGCTGAGGGCATTAATCACCAAGTCTAGACTTGAAAGATCTCCGACATGACTAGATCCTGACTTCATCTCCCACAGGCAGTGTTGAGGAAGGACAGGGTTGCTGACAAACTTGTCCCACTTGCCCCAACATGGCAAGTAAAATCTTCTTAAGTTCTTGTTTTGGAAACAAGCTCACATAAGTTCCCTCAACCCCCCCCCCCCCTCCCCCCTCACTCAAAGCGGGCAGGCCAGGCAAAAGGCATTAATATCAAGCCCTGAAAAACGTTTCACACTCGCTCTGGAGTCCTTAGTCATTTTGGATTTTTTCTTGATATCGACACATTTGGTTCACATGTAAACATTTTGTGCTTGGTTATTGAGCCACAAATTACATTACATTACATAATTGTTGCTTTAGGTCCAGCGGACTCTTCCGAGCCAAATCAGGACCGGACAACCCCCAGTCCGCATAAAAGATCTGCTGAAACAACCCTAGTGGGAAAACTGAATGCCCTCCACCAGCCAGTCACTTTACAATAAAGACATCCCACACAAAGGACGGCTGAGGCTTCACCCCAACTTATCGAACCCCCGTTTACAAAAACAAAATAGAATACAAACATCATTATAACTTATCGAACCCCCGTTTACAAAAACAAAATAGAATACAAACATCATTATAAATTATCAACAAAACACATACATATAAAATGCCTACATTGCTAAATAATAACATCACAGGAAGCCCTAGTGACCACCTGGCAGAAAGCGTCCAATATTAAATATTGAGCCACACAACAGCGTTATTTAGTTGTGGTTTTTCAGTCAAACAAACAAATAAACCAGTAAAGCACACATAAAAATAGACACTTGCAAATACCATATGCAATCATAAAAATGCAATAAAAACAATACTTTTGAAATTAAATTTTTTTTTGTAATGAGGAAGATTAACAACTTTTATTTAAAAAAAAGGTTTCTATCCACTATCAAGTGAGTATAACTACTCTTTGGAAAGATTATAAATAATGTAAAGAATCAAATTCAATCATTTATTATCCAACAGGTTTCAACACAACATTACAGCTAGGTTTAGAAAATCAAACACAAAGCACAAAAATACTTCAAATACTATTCTATCATTGAGTGCCAAACTGCTGCAAATAAAATTTAGACAGTCCAAGGTTAGGATGACCGAACCAGAACGAAGTTTTTAACGTCTTCAAAGACACCCACTAACTGGCCATACCGCCGACAACGATAACCATCCCTGTGCAGGGTCACCAGTACTTGAAAAAGGTGTAGACCTACTGGAGTCCTTGTCAGGGATGCCTATTGTTTACATTACAAATAATGATGAGAGATAAACTCCATGGCAAGACCATAACATTGTACATTCGTGAAAAAATGAATTTCACAAAAAAATGAACACACAGCAAGCTTTACAAATGTAAATACTTGTCTTAACTTGATCAGGAGATTCAGCAGATAAGGACACAACTGTCAATTCTTAAAACAAAAACAAAAAAATAAAATAGCAATTTATAACATTTCCAAAATTAATGCTTGTGATAAAAAAGTTCTTGAATATAACATTATATTTTACAACACATACAAATTAATCTTTGATTATGTTTGTGATAAAAACTTCCCCAGTTCTGGAAGATTATAAAATTATAATTTAAAAATATATATATAAAATCAATCTTCTTCGTATGTTATTTCTGGATATTGAACATGAATTATTATGTAACTTTGGAATGAATCAATGTTGAAATTTAAAGTTTGGTTTAAGTAAAGCCCTTTGCTATTTTTTTTAGAAATACTTTTATACTTTGAAAGCAAACAAAGCAAATATGAAATTTTGCTGTTGCAGAATTTAAAAAAATCACTTTAGGGTAAAAAGACATTAACAAGGGTGGAGGTTAATACGAGAAAGACAAGAAGTGTAATCTCTGTCTTAAAACTTGAATGATAACAAATGAGCCAACATACAAGCAAAGCACAAACAAGATGGAAAACCAGGAACTATAACTCTGTGCTCCCCATGAAAGATCAGAGTTACAGTTTCCTGATTCATTCAGTGTTTGGTAACCAATTTCTTCTTACAATATTAAACAAAACTTTTGAGCTTCACGCTACTGGTAAAAGTTGGCAACTTGAATAAATAATATTTTGAAATTACTGGCTGTAAGAGACAACAAATTACTGTGGAAGCAGAATATTTGGGAAATAAAATGATAAAACCTGCCACTGAGCTATAAGCCACACACAAATCGTGGCATGCCGATATGCCAATTCAATTCAAAATCAATTCAATGCAATGGTTTAATGTGTTGTTTTGTCTTATCACAAGAAAGTGATATTACACAACAAATAACCACCAAACTTAAAAATAAAATAACAAAAAAAGTATTATAACAACTGGTACGATATGCTGACTTCATTAAGTGAAAAGAGTGACACGAACACAAACAACAAACTTCTAGTCTACTATTAATAGTCATGACCCTTAGTATAAATCCTGGGATGAACAAACCATTATAGTGCTAAATATCTAACAATGCATAATTCCATCACTGACCCTGATAAAAGCGATTGCAGAAATGTAAAATAAATATGATCATAAAGATCAAAAGACCAAGGAATAATAACAGTGCATTTGAAAAAAACGAAGTCAGGAAGATCCTTGATTTGTGGAGAACTGGAAAACTTTTCTGTGGTGAAAAAATGTATTAGCCATAAATATAAAATATAGATTGGTTTGGAAGTCCATTTGACAAAGCACGTGTCTAGAAAACCTTTTAATCTGCTGTGTTTTACTTCCTATGGCATTTAGCCCCTTCCTTGGTCTTCTTTCCAGCAGTTATTATTATATATCCATGACAGTATCCACAGTATTTTCAACAAGAACAAACAGAACTTAACCTTAGACTACATAGGTTCTAGTGTGGGGCGTGTTAGTTATCTCGATGAAGAAAAGAAAAGTAGCAAATAATTATAGGCTAGAATATAATGAATGTATATTTTCTGTTTATTGTAATAACTATGTATGTATAAGTTTATAAATGTCAGAACTATATGTATGTATGAGCGTTGTGGCTTGAGTGAACACCAACACAACCACTACTTGTATCCAAAGGCACATCGGTTCTAGCTGTAACTGGATAATAATAACAGCGGCATCAAACAGAGCAAACACAAACATCTCTGTACTGACTGTGGTAGTTTGCTAATGAGAACAGTGACATCTGTCACCGCAACCATCAACAAAGACACACGCCGTGTATCTATATATAAAGCTGGATGAAGACAATGGCAATACAAGCACAGAGAAGACAAAAATGATGAAGGTCAATGTCAAAGTGTAGGAGGTGGTTGACAAGTAGCTCCTTAGTGGACTTTGCTTGGGACTTTTGTTAACAGCACTGCATTTGTAGGAAACCAAATGCATGATGGTCCTTAACAGTGGTACAATTTCAAGGCTTCATCCCTGATTTCATCACACAGGGATCACAGCAGCCCATATTGGCATGAGTGATCAACTGACCTCAGCGTGGCAACTCTTGGTACAAGTGCATGCAGAGTCTGTAGCAGATTGTTAGCAGACCTCGTGCTTCAGTGAATGTCAAGGAAGCAATTAAGGATCCCACGATATGTGGTTCCATGCAAACGCTGAACCATTAACAAGACTTAGCAGCAAGTTTGAATAGGAACTTACTTTTCAACCACAAGTAGGTCCATGTCCACTTTGACCTTCAAAGACTACAACTACAAAGGTCAATGTTAATGTCTACAAGTACTAATCCTTACGCCTTTCTTCCCACAATGTATGATAGACTTCTATGGCTGTGCATTTGTCTTTTTAAAAAAAAGTACCCATGTACTTTTGAAGAGTAAAACATGTAAAATGAATCAGGCTACAATCATATTGGTCAGTCCTAGTGCCAAATTTAGATTCAGTTTTTTGGTACAGTCTAAAATAAAATATATATACATATAAATATATCTAGTATAATATATATAACAGCATATATATTAGAAGAAGTGACTCCCCTACCCCTCTCCCAAAACACAAACAAAAAGAACAAAACCATGAAGTAATGAACAAACCCTAAAGAAACATTAAAACAACCCAGCACTATCTATTATAATTTTTTGTAAAACACAGATAAAACTGTAAAATTGCAACAACATAAAAAATCTCCTTGACAGAAAAAAATGTAGATGAAATATTCCACAGGAAACCAAAATACATAACATCCCAAAATGAAAATGCTCAACTAAACCACAAAACAAAAAACAAAAATAACGAGGCGTTTTTTTTTTCTTTTTCAGAAAAATATTCCATTAACTAATTTTTAAGAAGCTTGTATTATATATCATGATCCAAGAATGTGGGGAAAAAAACCAAAATACCAATAAAAGCAGCAAATGTCTGCACACTGTGTTTGAAATAAAACTGAATGGCATTTTATGCCAAAACGAACATCCATTGATCAATATTGCATCTTTTAATTCTGCATACAACGTTTCACCCATTTCCAATGGTTCCCCCCACCTTCCCCCCCCCCCCCCCCCATTCTCCCTCCCTCTCTCTCTCTCTCTCGCCATTGAAGTTGTTTTTTCTACAGAATTCAGCAACTTACTTTACACCAATTTTATGCACTCTCCCATACCACAAATTCAATCCTGGACATAGATTCAATGCATCTGCAACCGATCAAGCAAACCAGATTTTCCCCTGAGAGGATCAGCTCCAATCCAATCCGATCTTCCAAGTCCCATGCATTCCTAACTGAAAACAAACTGCAGATCCAGGGTTTTATAAATCGGAACCACTTACCTAGCTGAGTATCTGGAGTGAGTACATACACTCCAAAACTTCATCTCCATTCCTACAAATCGCTTCTCAACCCCTTTACGATTCATCTATTTGCTTGTTAAAACATTGTACTTCCTTCCTACGAACCGTTTAAGTCGTATTTTTCCCTAATTACCGCATCCTCATTGCCGAATCTGTTTCTCCAAGCCAGCAATCTACCCAAAATCTTTTTTTTTTATATTGTCCCATGATTTCCACCACTCTTCCCATAATCCATCTGTTTTTCCTCCCAATAATTTTACATCCTTCCCCTGCTTTAGCTATGCGTTTCCCATTATATGAGACCCTTATGGCAGGATATATCCTTTTCTCAAGTCACCACTCCTACCCACAATCCATTTATCCTGACCTCATCCTGTCCTGGAAGATCTGTTTTGTGTTTTCCCACAATTCCACTCCCTTCCCACAATCCATTAGTTTTCCCACAATTCCACCACCCTTCCCAGACCCCTCTCTCAACCCTCTCCCCTGTTTTCCCCACATCCTTCCCAGAAGCCCCCCTCCCCCCACCTCCATTTTCCCCCACAACCTTTCCCAAGATCCATCTGTGCTATCCCATGATTCCAAACCCTTCCCACGGTGTCCAGCAGCCTAGGCCTGCTCTTGGTCGATGAAGAGAGTGTAGGGGGTAGACCACACTGTAAGCCGGTGCTGCATGTTCTGCAGAACTTTGGACGTCTGGCTGGCCTCCATGCCAGCAGCCACAAAACCGATGAAGAGGAAGAAGATGGCTGCGATGGCGGCGTAGAACGAGTAGCCCAGGTAGTCATCACTGCCCTCGCTCAGAACGAAGATGTCCTGGTAGTGAAGTCCGAAGAAACAAACAGCCATCACCTCTGCCACAACTGAAACCACAAACCATCAAAATGAACAGAAGTTAAAAATAGACCACTTGCCGCTATTGGGCTGCTACTAAGGTTATACAGGCAGTGGACCCGAAAGCGACGCTGACCCCAATGTGAGCGTCAGAGGCTGTTGAGGGCATTATGCCTATACACAGCCGATGCTTGATAGATCTCTGACACTTAGCTAGCGTCAAAGTTGCCGGTTCAGAGGAAACTGCCGTGAATATATGTGGAATTTTAGATTATGTGGTGCAACAGCAGTAGAGATCGAGCTTTGGATTTCATCACATGCTTTTAAATGTGTTTCTTGCTCACTCATCTATGCAATTGATTCCTTTTGGGAGACCCGTAAGTATAATAAAAATGTGTTGTACTTAATTGTTTAAGTCAACCACACAAAATTAATGTGTGTAGTTTACCAAAGCATAGTTACAGCATACTGATGACTCACCCTCCTTATCATCATCATCAGCATAATCATCATCACCATCATCGATGGATATTAAAAACGGCATTTGAAATTTTCCTCCTCTCCCCCCTCATAAAAGTTAAAAATGGGGTTGTTGTATCTATATCTCAACTCCTAATATGGGGTTGTTGTATCTATATCTCAACTCCTAATAATAATATGGGTTTTTTTTTTTTTTTTTTTTTTGCATTGCACATTTTGCAATTTATTTTTAACTGGCTTTACAATCTTGTATCATCAATGTGATGTTAATTGGTAAATTTTATTTATTGCACCATTCTAACAACATTTCCTTGTAACTGTGCACACTCCCTCCCACCCTTCCCTCAAAATACTGTTTTTGCTTGTTTTTCTTTTAAATCACAATATTTCTCTGAGCTCTTATGCGCATATTCAACATGGTACATTCAATTTTCTGGACAATTCTTTTTTTTTTTTTTAAATATGTTTTTGAGGTTATTTAGGACTTATTTCGCACAGGATTGCAAAAACGTTGAAATTTTTTTATTTGCAGGGGTGAATACCTAGACTAACATTGCTATGCATGTGAGTCATATTAAAAAAAAGTAATTTCTAAAAGTTTGGAATCGGAATTAATCGTCGTTAAATAGATCTCCATAGACAGGCATAGATGATTCTCAACGATGATTGAATGAGGTGAGCCATGCATGACAATCAGCCTCTTCACAATGCTGTTTAAAAGCAATCAAGCACTTAACCAAACTCACCGGTGAGGAGAGAAACGACAGTGACAACCTTGAAGGTGGTGCGCGAGTCAAAGAAATTGATCATCACCAGACTAAGGAGACCGCAGACCAATACCGACCCAAGACAGGCCAACAGAAACAGCCCCTGAACTGCTCGGAACCAGGCTGCAAGGGAAAGAAAAATCAAAAGTAAAGTGAAAAAGGTAAAGGACGCAACATTACATTTCAATGACATCATTTCATTCATTTTTAACAAAGTAAGACTTTGCACACCTCTTCCCCTCCCCTACCCCCTCCCACCCCACTTCACCCTCTCCCCTTGCTCCTAACCTCTCTCCCAAACACAAAAATAAGACCAGAAATGTACCCAGTCGAGTCACATCCGGCAGCAGAACAATCCCAATTGTCATCTCAGGTCTTCTGGGGGAACCCAGCTACATAATAAATTTGTTAGCCATTCTTTCTTACGCAACATCACTATAAGAAATATAGGCTTATTTCTGGGACATTACATAATTAATGAAAAATGGCCCAAGAAGAAAAAGGGAAATGCATCATCCGGCCGGAACTGCTTTTTTCAGCCCACACTTGGCCAGCGACCAACAAATCATTGTCAAGTACAGGAAGAAGCAAGGCTGAGAGGAAGACAAAACTGAAAGTTAAACTAAATGCTTTCAAAAATCTAAAAAATAAAGCAGACATTAATGTGATGTAAAGCTGAAGTCCCACAAAAAACATACTTTGATGTTTTGACCGTGTTCCACCAGTGACCATGTCTGAGACACCTGTTGTGCAACTGTTTACAAATGTTGGGTCATTTACAACCTGCTCTGTATTTCAGTTGCTACCACATAATTGTAGCAAATCAGAATGTGTACATTTCGCCATGAGCAGGACTAAAGGCGCATTTGGTGAAGCGTTGTCAAACAGTAGTAGCCACTATAGCTGCATTTCAGGTGCTGAAGATTTATCATGTTAATTGTTATCAGCTGCTTAAGCTGAAATTCATTCATTCAGCAGCTGTTTAAGCTGACAATCATTCATTCAACAGCTGATGTACAAGTTGACATTCATTCATCAGCTGCTGTTCAGCTGTTTAAGCTTACAATCATGGATTCATTAAAAATACTGCTAACCAAATAAAAATATGATAGTCCTATCGGAACATTGGGGTCAACGGAAAGGGAAAAAAACAACACCAAGTGAGTTATTAATCACAACAAAGAGTAGCTGCAGTATGCGTGAAGAGCTTCCTGTTTGTAAGCGCATACTGTACAAAACTGGTATACTCTGGTATGTCCGCCACGCGGCACTGCTCCATCCTGTCTTGCTGCCAGTGTCCGGTAGTACACTCCTTTACGCAACCTACACTCGCCTCTTGTCAAGATTTATGCTTTGCATGCCATGTTTCAAGCTAACCGTCTTCAGCTGGCTAGAATCACGCGCATTTTCAGTGTCTTGTCCCTCCACAGGGAATTCCTTGCCTCTGACACTTTGCTGCATATCAAACACCGACACATGTAGTCAAAACCAATCTAAAAACTAATATTTTCTGCAACATCCAGTGATCATCTAGCTCCCCCTTTCAACCAGGCTGTCTTCAAATTTTTCTTTTCTTTGGCCATGTACAGTTTTTTTAATATAATTTTTTTTAAACCCCCTCCTACACTTGACTTCTTTTTATAGTTGGCGCCTCAGGTGGCTTGAGTTAGATCCTGTCTTGGCCAGCGCCTTGAGTCGCCAAGTACGGTGAAATATGTGCGCTATACAAATACTCAATAATAAATAATAATTTATCCCTAACCTGTGTGAGTATTTGATATTATGAGCATCTGCACAAGGTGTGCTCTTTGAACAGTATATACTTTTCAGGAGAATTACCTTATTATTATTAATAGTAGTAGAATAGTACTTTTACTAGTTTAGTAGTTCTATCAATTATGATGATGTCACTGAGAGCCTACTACAGGGAAACGAATAATAGCTTGAACCAAGAAACTGAAGGCACGGAGGACTGTGCCACCATTTTTCATGAAGATGTGAAGTCGGAGGACTGTGCCACCATTTTTCATGAAGATGTGAAGTCGGCCAAAGGGACAAAGGGGAAGTGTCGCTGGAGTCTGTCCTGTCTCGGCAGTGATGAGCAATTTACAATCTTTTCTTGATATCATACAATGTTAAGGGGTTAGAGGAGTGGCTGGAACTGGAGTGTGTACATGAGGATTTGAAGAGTGTGTGTGTGTGTATGTGTCACTGTGGGTTGGTGTACATGTTAGTTGCTACTGTGTGTGTGGGTGGGGGATTACATTACATTACATGATTATTGCTTTAGGTCCAGCGGAAGAGGGACTCTTCCGAGCCAAATCGGGACCAGGAGTGGGTGGATGAGGGGTGGGAGAGGAAGAGAGAGGGTGAAGGATGGAACCAAGATTGTTTTTGTTTTGTCTGGGGTAGAGAGGCAAAGAAGGCACCTCTATACTCTTCCTGTACAGTGTACTGTTGGCATTGCTGTATACAGCTAAACACCAAGCTTGACTAAAAGTAAAACAATGGGTTGGTGTTTGCTTAGTAACAATACTTCTTCTTAGCAACAATAATACCACACAATACACATCTTTCATTGCAGGAAATTAAATAGTACTAGTGGAAGTGAAGATATTGCTGTTGAATTTTAAAATACTTCTTAATTTGTTGTAAACTTGCTTTATGATTGTAAAACAAAAAGAACAATGAATTAAAAATAAATAAAACTAAAGGGATTAACGGAAACATTACAAAACTACGCCTCTTGTGAAAAAATGCAACCATAGATCTCAATGTTCAGTTAGCCACCTTGCAATTCTTTTCATAGCCAAGGCACCAAATAGCTAAGGCACCAAAAACATCCACTCACAAGTTTACTATTTCAGTATTTGCCCATCACTGCCACTGCTTGTTTGTTGTTTTTGCTATGTTTAAATAGACTCACAAATTAACAGTACATCCTGACCTAGCCCTGTGTCTACAAAGATAAATACTTTTCCAGTCGAAAACAAACATCTGTAAGGTTAATTACTTGGAAAAGCTGCTGCATCTATTCAGCTAATTATCCCATCCCTTTAAGCTTAGTCGTTCATCACTTGTTTATAAAGTCTAAACATATCCTGTAGCTAAGATTTAGGGTTTTTCCTGAACAATGTTTATCAACTTCGTTAACGAATTCAAGCTACAATACTAAAATTCGTGATTAAGTCATTTTTAAAAAGGAGTACGTAAGGGATTGGGGATAGGAGAAGTGTGAGTGTCAGTGTGTGAGGAAGTGAAAGAGCTAATGAAAGAATCTACTCCTTAAAAATCTAGTCATGATGGTGAATGGCATGGGGAAATTCATGAAACTTAAACAGGAACAAATGGAGTAACTTAGGAATCTTGACTAAATTTTCTTGTAAAATAATACAAGTGGTCTCACCCGAAACACTGAAACTTCCGACGCAGTTACAAATAGACTACTTCCAAATAAATATTGATTAATACCATTTTGTACAAAATATGTGAAACGCGTCTAAAATGTATGACTATGACTATCAGCCACTAGTAGAAGTACTGGGGGTAGTTTCGTAGAACTGTTCTCAAAACAGATGATACCACACTGAGAGCCAGGTTAGATAGATCTACTAGTACTACTGAAAAACGGGGGTAAAACGTATCCATGACAGCATTACTTCTTCTGCTTACTATCTCTTAACGATCACAAAAAACAAGTAAATCTCCCCAAACTGCCCAACAGTAAATGGAAGTTAAAATAAACAGTTTGTCTATTAGGGCTTATCATAATTGTCAACTCACCCACTTCTTGAGCATCCACGACAGCACCGATTTCCGACATTCCACCACAGTACGCAGAGTCAAAATTACAATGACGGAAAATGCCTATAGCCATTTTCAATGTGGTTTCCGATACCAGCCAGCTTGAAGTTCCCACTGACAGCACATTGGCCAGCATGCCAATTGACGAGATAATGAACGCAAAATATGATACACAAGAATGCCTCGCCATGTTTTTTTTTTTTAATCACTGACGAGCGAACTCTGAAAAAAGCTGTGGAGTCTGAACTCTTATCGTCTACAAATGTCCAATAGGGTAGCTCTCCGATCTAGTTTGGTCCTGTTGAAACAAATCTGTTCTGAGTGCAGGCCGTCAATGTGACCTCGAAGAATGAAGGGAACAATCTTTGTTGACAGTCGGAACAACCCTCTCCAAGTCACATGACTGATAGCGTGACGTCATTTGCAACTAGTACTCGGTGTCACCAAAGGGCTTAATTATAAATAAGCTTTTTGGTGTCACTTACTGGTATGCTGTTGAAGATTGCAACACTCGAAAATAGATTGTGATAATTTTGTGTTCAGTTAATGTTGTGGTGTACTTATTTCATCATATTATGTATTGTGAAATGTCTTTTCCCTGTTCCAAAAAATCTAAGAGAGAGAAGGAAGTCGAAACCTTAGGATAATAGCATTAGGTCCTATGGACCTGTCTTACAGCTAGTCCTTAAAAAAATTGTAAAATAAAAGAAATAACAAATTCAGAGCAAAATAATTAACATAAAATTGATTTGAAACTAACACAAACATTAACAATGGTAAGAAATAAAAATTTTACTTAGAAAATTAATGTACCAAAATACACATACTCCCTCCCTCCACCTCCCCCAATACCCCTTTCCTACTCCCACTCTCCCCTCCCCCACCACCACAACCACGTACATACACAAGCTAATTCACACCTCATTACATTACATTACATGGTTATTGCTTTAGGTCCAGCAGACTCTTTCGAGCCAAATCAGGACTGGACAACCCCTGATCCGCATGAAAGATCTGCTGAAACAACCCTAGTGGTAAAACTGAAAGCTCTCCACCAGCCAGTCACTTTACAATAAAAACATCCCACGCAGGGGACGCTGAGGCTATACTAATTTATCGAACCCCCGTTTACAAAAACAAAATACAAACATCATTATAAATTATCAACAAAACACATACAAATAAAATGCCTACATTGCTAAATAATAACATCATAGGAAGCCCTAGTGACCACCTGGCAGAAAGCGTCCAATATTCCCAAGCTGATCCAACAGACCTCACACACAAATAAGGAGTCTTGTCCCGGAAGAGTTTTCAAGAAAAAAGGTAGGTGACTGGTCTAGCGAAGAAGAAGATAGTATAGCAGATTGATAGAACAGAGCAGGAATGAGAAAGAACAAATGAGAAAGACAGTGACAGCGGGAATTTAAAGCACTAAATTTCCAGAAAGTGGTGATACTATTTACACTGAAACCTCCATCACCCCAACGGGGGATTCACACCTCAACAAAGTAAACTGTCGCAAGATAGGAAATAACAAATGTATAGGAGAGTGAGTGAGTGAGAGAGAGAGAGAGAGAGAGAGAGAGAGAGAGAGAGAGAGAGAGAGAGAGAGAGAGAGAGAGAGAGAGAGAGAGAGAGAGAGAGAGAGAAAACAAATGAGAAAGCCAGTGACAGCGGGAATTTAAAGCACTAAATTTCCAGAAAGTGGCGATACTATTTACACTGAAACCCCCGTCACCCCAACGGGGGATTCACAC
This sequence comes from Oncomelania hupensis, assembly GCA_036898135.1. NCBI lineage: Eukaryota > Metazoa > Mollusca > Gastropoda > Littorinimorpha > Pomatiopsidae > Oncomelania > Oncomelania hupensis. The sequence goes on along the minus strand of CM072526.1, from coordinate 5,682,503 downwards.
CTCAACAAAGTAAACTGTCGTAAGATAGGAAATAACAAATGTATAGGAGAGTGAGTGAGTGAGAGAGAGAGAGAGAGAGAGAGAGAGAGAGAGAGAGAGAGAGAGAGAGAGAGAGAGAGAGAGAGAGAGAGAGAGAGAGAGAGAGTTTATATTCACTTTCTAAATTCACATCAAAATAAGCTAGTATCAACTTAGTGAATCAGAAGAGAAAAACTGAATCAACAGAATAGATCTCAACCAAATAAAATTAACGCCAATTATACATTTTGCAGTATCTTTATTCGAGATTATTTTTTGCATATAAACAAATGATAAAAATATAAAACTTGTAAACAATAGTAATAATGTATCATGAAAACTATAGTGATATTTCACTTTCTGATCAAACAATACAAGCATATACAGTTAAAAATCATATATAATCTCTAAACAATCTTAATTTTTAAAATAATCTGATTTGACCATACACAATCTTTGCTTGTTGAAAACTCCTTCTCATCAGTCAATACAAAGTGACAGAGATAAATGGTATGAAGAGATATACCTAAGGCAAAATGGAATGTATCACGCATACATCATTAGAACAATCCTACACAACCATCATATAACAGGAAATTGACAATGTCAATGCGTATATACACGTGTGAATAAAAATGTTGACATTAAAAGATGGTCCGGTGAACTGGCTGAGAAAGCTAAACCCTTGGAAGATTTGACAACCTTTACAAATGCTCCATCACCGGCCAGATCTGACATGGCTGCATCGCATCATTAGCAAGATTGCTATATTTATTTCAACATTGTTACATAGCGCCTTTTCCAGCTCTGAGGAAGCTGAAGGCGCTGGCGATACAGGATCTGACTTAAGTCACCAACGGTAGGATAATTTACCAGCTGGTCTCTTATACTGTGACAAAACAAACCAGGTCAAAACATTTATCCATGTTGGCATGTGTTTGATATTGTCTGAACAATGACGCTGCTAGAAATAACCTTGGTTAACTGTACCCTCTCCATGTTTGCTGTGTAGACAAGTGGAGTAGCACTCTCCATTACTGTTATTAACCCAGTGGAATATTAAACTACTTCCGGCAGCCTCAAAGGGGACAATCCCTCACGAATACACATATTAAAACTGCACCTCCTCCATGTTTTACATCGCTGCCCCTTAACATGTAAATATTTGCAGCCACCCACACCCATTCTCGATGAGCAAGAAATAAGCAGTCATCTACAGCAGAAGGGCCAGTTGATTATGCTTTGTTGGTGAATCTTATCCATTTACAAGAAGCCAATGGCAGAGGGAAAAAGAGGTCAATAAATGGTGAGAGAAAAAAGGTGGGGGTTGGCAGATAGAGAGGAGTATCTAAAATATATTTTGCTACATGAAATCAAGAAACATGGCCGGGAAGGAGGAAGGGATAGCGAAGAAGGGGGTTTAGCTAGACCATTTTAATTTCGTTATTGAATTGTTCGTATATAGCGCTTTTCCAGATCAAGAGCTGCTCAAGGCGCTGGCCAATACAGGATTTAAGTCAAGCTGCCCGAGGCGCCCACTTGCAGCCTTTGGGCGCACAGTCTACCCTTTCAATTCAAGTGACCACCTGACTGACGTCAAGTACAAATTTGGGCGTAAAGTACAAACTTGGGGTTGTTGATATGTATAAAATCTGGGGTGTAACTTGGTGATGTAAACTTTACATTATGTACACTGTGAATACAACACCGCTATGTTTACTGGAAAAAAAAAAAAAAAAAAAAAAAAAAAAAAAGCAACTTGCTCTGAATTTAACACTGATATGTTTACTGAAAACTTCTTAAAGGTTTCAAACTCTGAATCTGTTGCTCCTTTTGTAACCGAACTATAAAAATTTAAAACCGTTCTAAACTTTCTGTATATAAAAGGCACTCCAACATTTATTGACAATTTGGCTTAAAAGCACAGAATTCCAAATGTGAAAAATCTTAGCGTTTTGTATAATATTAAAAATAACTATAAAAAAAAATATTACACATACACACTGGAAAACAAAATAGAAAATATATAAAATCATTTATCATGTGGATAAAAACTATAATTAAAAAACCCACCAAAATAACAATGCAGATATGTATGTGTATATATGTATGTATATAGCGAAAATGATGTTAATCCAGAATTTGGGGGCTCTCACAAGTTAATTCTTCTTGCTTTTTTTTTTTTTTAATGATGGTGGGAAATTTCTTTTTGATGTTATGATAGAAAAATAAATATATTTTTCTTCTTGCCTTTCATATAGTTTAGACAGGAAATGACCAACTTTAAACTGAATCAAAGGAAACAGGCAAGTTCATAGTTGAACAATCACATGGCTGACATATACTTAAGATATTTCATTGCCAATAAGTAATGATAAAATCTAATTAATAATAAAACTATGCCTGTCTCAAAGCCTAAAGCTAACTTTATCATCTTGGTTTCAATGAAACCACATGTTGTTCATACCCACATTGACACACATAAATCAACAATGAAGAACATAAAGATCACTATAAAAGGGCTGTGGCGGTGTTCTAGATACGTTGTGTGTGTGTGAAGAAGTTGGTAAGCACATGTGTAAGTGTGTGTGCTCAAGTCCTCTTTCAGTATGCATGTGTAGCGAGTGTGCTGTAAGGTGAGAGAGCAGATTCTACAGGTCAACAGCAGCTCTGAAGCCAGGCGCGGAAGGTTGGCCGCCCGAGGAGTAGCCTTGCTGGGAGCTGTAACCGCTGTAAGAGACATCACTCTCGGAGGGTGGGGGACGGTAGGTCTGCCTGGCCATCGGGGGCTGGTATCCTCGAGATGCTGGGGCGTAGCGAGGCGTGGCAGTGATGAATTCATCAGGGTGGCGATCCTTCTCGTACAGGTTGCGGGAAGTACGCAGCTGCTGGTAGCGGATCTCGGATACATTCTTGCATACGGTCAGTCCCTCCATCCACAGGAGGACACAGCCAGCAATGGCCAGCCCTGCCCCGATGATAGCGATGTACAGTGCCCAGTTGGGGGTCATCTGCAACCACAAACATAAACTGTTAGTTTTCTAACCACCAACCAATTACCCGGAAAGCATTCGCCTGGTTGTAAAATTCCATTGGGGGACCTAAATCTCATAGCTGACTGATCCAATAGGCAAACCTTCTTGCTGCCATCTGATCTCTCCATCTATTGTACTTTCAATGATTGTTTCAAATGTTACCAAATCACCATTTGTTTTCAGTACCATTGTGGTGAGAGTCGTTTCAGCACTAATGAGAAATATTATGGGTGAGTAACTCTAGCCCCACCTTCCCCTCGCCTCCGCCTAAATTACTTGCCTGGTTGGCAAGTTTAAGTTTCTGGCTTTGACTTTCAACACAAACCCTTGCTGAACATGCAGCTCAGAAACCTACAAACACCACACAAAAACATGGACTTCTCCTGACCCGGGTAGTGTTCCTGCGAAGTCTGGAACAAACTATGTCCAATGGTTCTGTGAGGCATATTGCACAACAGACTTAAAGGGACCCTACTTGGACCATGCCCTCTCCTGTTTACATTCACAGTGAGCGTTTCCCAAAACTAAGCATTCACAGTGAGCATTTCCCAAAAATAAGCTTACATGCAAAAAAGAACTCTATAACAAATATTGTTATTTTTTAAAATGAATAAATTCCATAGTTTTTGTGCCTATCCATAGCAACAGCCATTGGTTAGCCAGCTGACATTCTACAGCTAAAAATAGCAGCTACAAAAGCCGATAAAGGCCCGGCCACACTTGTGTTATGCGCCTGGCCACACTTGTGTTACGCTAAAGAATTCCTTATGCATTTCCTTGCGTACTGGCTAATGTAAAATTTCACAAGGATAGCTCATGTTTGATTTCTTCTTCAAAAACACATAAGCCAGGCTTACGAGGACCAATCAGAAGGAAGAGTGTGACGTCCCAAGTTTAGAGGTCAACCTAAACTCCTCCCACTTGCATGATTACACGCAACAAAGGTTGTCTGCTACACACGACTTGGCGAGCTCAGGCAGTTGAATTCACTTGTTGCATGTTGTTTCATATCATAGCCAAATCGTCAAAGAGTACATTTCTTCATCATAAAAAAGTGCCTTGTTATAGCAAAATTACACAGCTACACACATTTATAAATTCGAACCGGGTCGTGATAAACATGGAGCCACTACCTCAGACCCAATGCATAAATCGTAAAACGTAAGCCAAATGTGGTCACTAAACTCAAAAGGTGTGTCCATCCGTCAAAATTGTGGTCAGTGAAAAATGTCAGAACCCAATACATAAGCCATAAAATGTAAGCCAAAATGTGGCCACTACTGTACTTAAGAGATAGACAGAACTGGTAAAACAATCTCTCATAAGGTTTTTGGTTTTAGATTGTTAAAAAGACCCTATCCTACCCCACCCAAGACACCAAAGACACACTCTTCAGCTTCGTTGTTCGCTTAGAAACAGGGTCAAAAGTCACATGCCTATGGTATTCAATGTACCATTAATCACGTAAAATCATCAAAACTGTAATGGTTGGTTTGAGCAATCCAAGCCCACTTTACCATCACGTAATGTGATAACAAGGCCAATTTTAGGGTAAAGCCATTGTCATCAAAAGTAAACCAAGTCTTTGAATTGGAGCCTTTTAAGGGATGGACAGACAGACCGACATCCAATTCCCAACTACATGAAAGTATTTACAGCTATGTCTGGAAAGATAGAGGCCAGGTAGAAGGTTACTTCAAGTCCCGTTGATTAATCCTGGGCCATACAGAGGGCAACAACAGGGGTGAGATTTAACCCAGGAGACTAACTAGCCCGCCGGGCTAGCTAGTAAGTAAAGTGAGGTAGCCCGCATGGTTTTTAGGCAGCCCGACAATCGTTCACATATAAAAAACAAATTTTGACAATACACGTAATTTGTTGCGAGTTTGTCTTTTTCAAAAACAAAGCAGACAGCGTGCTTGGCGCGAAAGGGAAGTAGGCAAAGGGAAATAACGCTTGCGTATGCTTCATACTCGTAGCAGACGAACAGTGACCTAAAAACGCTCTCGCTTCGGAGCGAGCTTCTAAAAGACTGCAAGTAGGTTGTTGTTGTTTTGTTTTTTTTTTAGGTCGCCAGGCGGGCTGGCTCAATTATAAAGTGAGGTCGCCCGAGCCAGTTTTAAGTCGCCTCGGGCGACCGCTAAATCTCACTCCTGCAACAAGAAGAAAACCTTCAGTGCATGAATTGCCAGCGAAGGCGTCCTTTACCATAGGGGTGGTAGACTGGTTGATGCGGTAGCGCTGCTCCCAGAACGGCAAGTTGCGCCACTCCTGGTTCTCTGTGTACTTGCAGCCTTTATCAGCCTTCTCGCAAATGTCGTTTCCCGATCCCGCAAGGTTGAGGAAGGAGAAGACGATCATGATAATCTGACCCAAGGCTGCCACACAGGAAATAAAACCACACAATTATGTAACGTTAATACATACATTTAACTATAAGGGCAAAGACCACATGACTCCCATGCTCCTTATGAAACTTGCAACATTGAACATCAAAATGATTGCCCAGAAAAAAAGAAAAAAAAAGAAACGGTGGCATTTTACCAACTTTGATCTTTCTATGCTCTTAATCTTGACCACCGTCTTCAAATACACTAATGTAATATCAAATAAACTACAGCAAAAGTTGTATTACGCCTCCCAAAAAGATCAGTGACCTTGGGATGACCTTGACCTTCATGTGACCTCTCATGCTCATGTATGATCAAATAACCAGACATGCTTACCGCAAAATGCAAGTTTTAGGAACACTTTTTTTCTTCTCCAGGAATAGGCCACAATTTTCCGGGACACTAATACGTAAGAAAAGTGCCTTCTATTTACACTATGTACACACTGAAACATTTTCTTTAGTAACCGCAGACCTGCCTACCCCCCAAATTTTTAGGAGTAACGACTTGGGACAAAAAGCGTAACATTTTGAGGGAAAATTGTAAAAAGCGTATTTACACCGCGATCGATCTATCGGTCTTTAAATTCATTATATTTCTACACCAAATAATACTAACAATCTTGCAACATTTGCAGTTAATAGTAAATTAAACAGGCAGCAAGACAAGAAAATAGAAAGCAAACAATGAATTTACCACACACAAAAAGTAGATAAACTGTCTGAATTTATTATTATTATTATTATGACTTTCATGTACATAGTACACTAAAATAAAATAAAAAGCATAATTCATTTGTAAAAGAAAATAAAAAAGAAAAAAGTTTTGATAAGGAGGTGTGGACTTGAGCACAACAATGAACTAAAAAAAGGTAGATAAACTGTCTGAATGTATTATTATGACTTTCATGTACATGAGTCAGAAAAGCATCATTCAGATGCAAAAGTAAATAGTAATATATATATTTTTTTTATTTTTAAAAGCACCAAAAAGTTTTTATATCTTTTACTTCTTCAAAGAATTGTAGTAAGCACTCTTAATGCTGCTCAGTTGGTGATAACTATATTGATGCTAGTCCAGTAAGTGCCCAGGTCTTGACTTCAGCACAAGGAGTGCCTCCACAGTGTCCTGCCCCTTTGAAGCTCTCTGGGGTGTGGCATTCTTTCTTACTGTTGAAAACACTCTTTCGCATGGTGCAGATGAATGAGGCTTATTATTTCCTCCATTCATGTCTGGATTTTCCATTTATGAAGCGCAAATCGATTGTAAACAACACAAATCGCTTGGTCGTAGTTCAAACGGAAGTTACCGTAGCTTAGACCCGAACAGGTCACGTGACCGTTCTCGACTAATCACAAGCCTTCGTTTTCAGTTCCGAGTCTAGCATCTCCTTATAAGGAAATTTTCGTACAATGTGTAGTTTTTGCGTTCGGAAAATCGTAGTAAAATTAGGGAAATCGTAAAAATCGTAGTAAGGGCTGAAAATCGTAACAAAATACGCCTAAATCGTAACGGTAGGCAGGTCTGTAACCGTTGTTTCTGAAGGGACCTATAGTATGCAGTCTTCAGATCTCTGTAATCCTCTTCTTTCCAACTCCCTTGAATGATATGTCCTGGCCTGGATTTGGCAATGAGTAAAGCTTCACATGTGGTGTAAAAACAAAAGGTTTTCCCTTTGCTGCCCACCACAAGATGTGGCCACTTTTTTGTGTAGTCCTGTTTACACTTTTGAATCCTTCGCTTGTTTTTCTACATCACTTTTGGTGGTGTTCGTTCTCTGACGCTTCTTCTTCCACAGACACATGCCGCTCGATAGCCGCCATCTTCGTCACTAGTTGGCCTACTCTGGAAGTTTGGAGAAGCCTCTTTGCACATGTGCATCCATTCTGAATTAGAATGCGCACCAAGTTAGATTAATTTCCACAGATATGGGGGACCACTAGCACTCCTCTGCAAACCAGGAGGGAAATGTGCTGTCTGTGCTCTGACCGCCGCGCAAATCAGCCACTTTCCTTATGGAGGAAAATTTGTAGACTGGAACACGCAAATAGAATCCATATTTTCGAAACGTTCTGTTTATTTGAAAGATTTTCCGTAATAAATATGGCTATACCATAACGGTAGGCATGTCTGAATAACCCAAAGTTGTTGCATACTATGGATTAAATATAGCTATTTCACTGTACAATGACCTATTTTTTTGTCTGTGTTTTAGCAAGGCCTAAAATGACCTTGACCTTAAAGATCAACATAAAAACTGAACATATATACAGGGGCGGATTATGGGGGGTTTCCCAGTTGCACGGAAACCCCCCCTCGGCTGTAAAAAAAACAACAACAAAAAAAAACGACGTTCTCTCTCTCTCTGTCTCTCTCTGTCTCTCTCTCTCTTTCTCTCTCTCTCTCTCTCAACCTTGAACAAGAATGTGCCGTTGGTAAAACGAGCGATGCAAAATCACTCTGAATTTGTCATGGATGAAGAAAATCGCAGCAACTTCAACGCCCTCATCCGCTTTCGCATCGAATCTCGTGATACAGTTGTTCAGCAACATTTAGAATCCTCTCATTCTGGCACAGGTCATACATTACAATACATGGTTATTGCTTTAGGTCCAGCGGACTCTTCCGAGCCAAATCAGGACCAGAAGGCACAGGTCATGCTACATACATCAGCAAGACCACACAAAACAACATCATAGAGTTGATTGGTGACTACATCAGGGACAAGTTGCTGGCAGAAGTCAAAAAGGCAAAACATTTCTCTCTCCTTGCTGATGAAGTATGTGACACAGCCAACTGGGAGCAGCTTGCGATTGTCTTGCGCTTTGTGGAGTTTCTAGCTTTTGTTTCTTGTGAACGAATCACAGGTGAACCACTCACAGAAAATATCCTTGGTTGCCTTGAAGAATGGGGTCTGCACCTTGAAGATATCAGAGGGCAGGGGTATGATGGTGGTTCAAACATAGCTGTCAAATTCAAAGGGGTACAGGCTAGGATCACTCAGCTGAATAAAAAGGCTATTTACTTTCATTGTGCTGCACATTGCCTCAATTTGTGCATCGTAAAAGCATGTGGTTTACAGAGCATCCACAACATGTTCTGGACAATGAAGGAACTCTCACTCTTCTTTTCATTGTCTCCCAAAAGGCAGCGCTACTTGGAGCAAATCTTGGAAGCTTGTGACATCACCAACAAGCGAAAACTTGTAGACTTATGTCGGACCCGATGGATTGAAACGCACAATGCGTTTGAAACCCTGACTAACCTGTTCACATACGTGTACCGTTGCTTGGGTGACATGGAGAACAAAAGCGATGACTGGGACAGTGACAATCTGACTAAGTGCCGAGGACTAAGAGCAGCATCCACAAGCAGTGCTTTCATGGTGTCTTTTGTGGTCACAAGAAACTGTCTCAGATACCTTAAACCTCTCTTAGTGAACCTGCAGAAGAAAACACGGGACATCGTCGAAGCGTATGCTGCTATTGAAGGGACAGCCAGTGCTCTTGCTGATCTTCAAGGCAACCTGGATGACGTCTTTACAACTTGGTTAACTCAGGCAGTGGAGCTTGCAGAAAGTGTCCATGAAAATGTGACAATGCCGAGGACAGCATGTGGACAGACACTCAGACAAAATCAGCCAGCAGACACACCAGAACAGTACTTCAGACGCAGCATAGCAGCGCCTTTCTTGGACCACCTTATGTCCGAATTCAGCAGTCGCTTCAAAAATACTGAGTTAGTCCAAGATGGACTACTGCTCGTTGTAGACCAAGCTGCTGGTGTTGAGAATGCATGCAAGGTTCCTGAGGGCATTACATGTCTAGCAGACATGTGGGCATCTGACCTGCCAGATCCTCTAGAAGTTCCAGCAGAGTTCCACCGCTGGTGCGTGTCAAGTGAAAAGGACAGACATCACAACCACGCCCTTCAACAGTTGCTGCCTCTCTACTGCACTGCAACATTAACTTCTTCCCTAACCTCCATGTCATACTTCGACTGCATGCAACGCTTCCCGTCACCACTGCTGAGTGTGAGAGGTCGATCAGTGGGCTCAAACTCCTAAAAACCAGCCTGAGGTCAACCATGACAAAAGAGCGCTTGAATGGTCTGGCACTGATGAGACTCCACAGGAAACTTGAAGTGGACGCAATGGCCATAGTGGACACATTTACAAGGAAAATCAAGACCCGAATGACCACAGAGATACCTCGTCACCTCTTGCAGCTTGACTGCTGATTAACTGGAAACTGGTAGGATTATCATTTTCATGTACTCACTAGTCAATGGGTCAACAGTTTTTCTTTGACTCCTGTCAATACGGTGCATTACTAATCTCCTTTAGTTATTTAAAGTGACCTGGAAACCCCCCCTTATCAACGCCATAATCCGCCCCTGATATATGTAAGATCAATCTATCATCTCTATACACAACGTGTTTGAACTTTATATCTCTAGTTTATGGTCACGGTCACTTTAAAGTACCTATACTGACTTTGGACAGCTCCAGTGACCTTGTCCTTGGAGTAAGGTTAACCAAATATGCATAGGATGTGTGTCATTAATATTTATCACGCATCAAAGAATCATAAGTTCAAAATAAATAACATAGAAAAAAAAAAGAAGAAATTTTGTGAAATTGGTCATTTCTTTTTTTACTAACATTTGTTGACCCTGTAAACTTGATATTGAAGTGAAGTAATTTATTTACTGATCAAATAATGAGGTCTCATTGATACACCATCTTACCAAGTTTGGATGTGATAGATGAAATAGCTTCTGAAATATTAATCCACTTGCAAGTTTTGCACATTCAGATGGCGGACAGACAAACATAAAAAAAAAAAAATTCTTAATTGGATTATTTATGACTCTTCCTGCACATATTTGCAAAAATTTTGAATTTTTTAGGGGGAGTAAATATACAGACTTTTATTGCTATGCATGAGAGTCAAAAAAATAAGTAACAGAATAAATAAACAAATAAAATACAATAATTAAACACTAATATAGTAGTCATGTAAATGTATCAATAAAATAACAGAATTAACTATTAAATCTAATACTTAAATAATCAACAACAACAAATCAGAGATTCCAAACCTTCGAAGTACAGAACTATTCAGGTAACATTTACTTCTCTCAACAACATTGAACAAGGAGAACAAACAAAAAAAAAAAAAAGACTGACTGACAGACCCAAAAGCAATAGTCCCCAATCTTGAAATAATGAAAATCTTGATGCACATTATTTTTTATGAGTATCACACTATCAATGTTTCCGCACACATGTTCCATGATGTTTGGAACATGACTGAAGGCATGCCATCTTGTTTAAATTAAATTACTTTTTAATTAGTATTACTATTAGAAAAGCACACACATACTGACATAGTGACATGTGTTACTAAGTTACTTTGTAAATGTACTGAGGACATTCACATCTTTTACTTTGGGAATAAATAACTATTGACTTGACGTGGCTTGAAATATACAGACTTGACTTGAAATATTTATACTAATAGATACCACGAATGAATTCTTAACTCATTTCTTACCAAGTAAGTTATGCAATAGTGCTTCTTCATGAAATAACTTCCGATCGTCGCTAGTGTGAAAACGATCTATCTAGAGTTGTTTCCCTTGCTCATTTCCTGCAAAGGAGATTACTTGGTACAGTAGTACTGATTGAAGTGAAAGTACACATTCGTAGGAGATTCCCCTTTCGCAGACAGTTATTGCAGGACTATATGAATGGGGATCCCTTGTTCGTTGTGAGAAATCAGTTAACTAGACCTCTAGAGGCCGTAAGTTTGTCTTGAGTTAAAAGCCCGATTCATTGAGCATTTCCTTAAGCTGGTACGTGAACCACAGAACCACTATCAATACTTCTTTAAAAACCAATATACTCACCACCAAAAGTTCCTAGGGCAGCCAGGAAGAGAGCCCCTGTGACGGAGCTGTACTTGCGGAAAGCCAAAATGCCGGCTCCCACAAATGAAAGGGCAATGCATGCTATGCTAATGATCTCAGTCACCTGAGCCACCTTGAACAGATCTGTGGATCAAAAACATAGCCAGTATTTAAACTAACATGGACAGACATTATTTTGCTGCTAAATAGCTGTTACTTTTAATTTATTCAATCTCTTTCTAAAACTTGCGCACGCTTTTGACAGTTTTGTGTATTGAATGCGCAAGAGAGCTTCGACTAGTTAGAGCAAACTGTCAGTTTGAATTTTGCACTTTATTAGTTTATAAAATGGATTATATTTTTATTATTATCATCATCATCTGATCTTTACCGACTTATAATTAAAAAAATTATAAACTGTAAATCCCATTTGCTTTTTTGATGAATGGACCAGTGTTTCAGTTTTAACAACATCCATGCAAATGAACTTATGAAGTTTTATATTTCTCATTGTCCCAATCTACACTCTTCATAAAGGTAACACTGGTCAGGGCTGAGATTTAGCAAGCCAGGCTAAGGAGCCAGCTGGGATCCTAACCTGGGAAGTTGAAGTTGCCAAAATATTTCTCACAGGTGGCCAGACCCCTTGATTGAAAGCACGGTCATTTTTTTTACATTGTATAACTATTGCAGCTAATAAACAAGATAAATTTCAACAACAACACTGTTTCATTTTTTAAAACAAGCACTGTATAATTTATTCATCATCGACATCCTCCTCCTCAATGTTCCAAAACTTGAAGGAGCTTGGGTGTGCCTTCTTGAGCTGTTTTTTTTTTCTTCTTCGAACTTTATTTTTTTTTGCTGGAGGCTCCGAGACACCGCTTAAAAAGCGCCACATCGTTCGAGATTGACAAAAGACTGAGAATGAGGAATATCGAAAGTACGGCAAGTCTCGCGTGACTCATCAAGGAAGTCAGAGACTCGTTCCGATACACCAAGGAAGAAAGAAGGCTAGGATCTCGCAGGGCAGTAGCGTTTCGCGGCGAGGGAAAGAAGAAAGTCTCGCGAGAAAAGGCTATTTTTATACTTCGCAAATCCCTCGCTTTGCTAGCGTTACCTAACTTCCTAGCATGCATCGGAACGGGTCTCCGGTGCTGACTGCAGAAGCGGTTGGCGCGTGTTTTGTTTTACATTGCAAGTCAAAAGTCCGTGTACCGAGAATCTCTACCACTGGCGGTATTTTCAAGTCGCCAGCCGGGCGAATGGTACCCCAAATCGAGCTCGCCACACACTATTTTTAGTGGCCATTGGCGAGTTGGCGAACGTTAAAGCTCAGCCCTGACTGGTATTTTTTTCTATTGTACCTCATCCACCCGCTGCATTTTTTTTCTCTCACCATTTATATCAAATCAGCAATTATGAACTGGGAGGAGTTTGGGTGGGAGGTAGGACTCGGGAGTCCTGAGAGATGCAAAGCTTGACAAAAAGATGGGAAAATACTTTTACAATTAGCATGATAAGTAATAGTGATAAGAATGTGTAATAAAAACAACTACCATCATCGGCATCAATAATAATAATATTAATAGCAATCAAAACATGCTGCATTTAATTTTTAAATGAGTAACTACTAACTTACATGGTACAACCATTCGGTTTGACACCTTTTCCATGTGCAACAGGCTGACAAAGTGATCACCCGTGTAGAAAATGATTCCAGTATCAGCCTGCAGCTGTCTCTCCCCCTCTTGGCCATACGTGGAGTCTAGGATGTTGAACTTAAGGACAAACCAAAATGGCAGAAACATGCAGACCCACTCCACCACGAAGGCCAGGCCAAGAATCAAAGTGGCCAAAGCAATCAATTTAGACCTCATGAAATAGCTACAATTCCACCCCTTTCCACAACATGGTGGGTAGGTGATGGGAGCCAGAGGAAGCTGAGGACGGAAAGACTCGCGAGTCCATCCCGTCATAGAGAATCCAGCCAAAGACGCGGAAGCCATGTTTCAAATATAAAATGATGCAAATGCTGTTTCCTCTACAATTTCGTCCGCTTTCCTCCAACGATCAAGTCCACTCGCCACATAAATCAAAGCTGAAAGCTCAGGTTACAATTAAGACTCTTGACCATCGTCGAAATGTACGAAAAACACGAAATATATCTAGTTGCGTTGAGCAGAAAACTCACTCTTCCGCCATTTTCCCGGAAATATGTTCACCTACGCAGGTATAAGCAGGGGAGGGAATCGCTTTCATTTGTGTACTGTTCTATTACTTAGTTATGTCCCATTAGTATAGTGATGGCATCGTAGGTTAGCAGTCTTTTGCACTCTAGATAGACCTGCATTATGAGTACGCTTATTACTTGTCACAGTGGCAGGCTTTCAGGCATCAGTTGTCTAATTAATCTTGCCTACCAGAAGGAGGTGGGGTAAAGAAGAATGAACATTGAGGTTTAACGTTTACACCCACCATTGGCGATATATGGCAGACGGGGATAACCATCCCAGGGAACAAGGGGTAGGGACCTGAATCAACACTGAGCCATCAGAGCAATCATACTGCTAAAATGGACAGTGAAAAATGGCCACTTTTTATTTAGCCCACCAAGGGATTCGAACCTGGGTCATCGGTGTGCCAGGCGAACGCTCTACCACCTGAGCTACGGCGATGGGCGTGGGGAAATGAAATCTTCACCCAACTCAATGGATCACACTATATTAGACAACAAACTTATCAAGACTTTTTGTTGTTGTTGTTGTCATAAGTCGATCTCCCTTCTCCGTACGTGGTCGATGGCCCTAAGTGTACACCACAAACAATATTCATGAAGAATTTGCTGTCCAGTGAGGGCTAATGAAAGTGCCAGAATTTTAACGGGAAAAATACGTCAATTGTATACACCTAACTCAGCCTGTCCTATTCCGTAACTCGAAAGTCGTTGGGAAATCACAGATGATCGTTTAACTAGCGTTTTCCATCTTTCTCTATCTTCAGCAACCCTCATGGCTTCGCTCAGTGTCAAGCCAGTCCATTCTCGAATGTTGTCCTCCCACCTCTTTGTCTGTCTCCCTCTTCTTCTGCCTCCTTGCACCGTGCCTTACAGGATGGTCTTTGTAAGGCCTGATGCACTGGTGACGTGGCCGTTTCCGTTTCTTTATCACTGTGAGCATGTCGTCGTGTTGTTCAATGGTTTGTGTGATGGTCTTCGCAGGACTTCGGACTTCGTCATTGGTGATGTGCTGGGTATAGAAAATGCCCAGAAGTCTTCTGTAGCACCTCGTCTCTATGCTTTGTATTCTTCTTTGTAGATATGCTATGAAGGTCCATGTTCCACAAGAGTATGATGACAAAGGAGCGCAGCAACCTTACCTTGGAGTGTAGACTGATGGTCTTGTCTTTCCAAATGGGCTTCAACATTGTCAGGGCAGCAGTTGTTTGTGCTATCCTGGAGAGGACTTTCTGTCGGGACCCATTGTCCTATACAATTGCTCCTAAATATTTGAAGCTGTGCACAGTGTTGAGGCTTACACCTAACAATATTCCAGTTAGACATACTTCCAGACATACTTCGTCAATATGAAATAAAACATATTTCTAACTTATATCAAACTGAAATAAATAATATTCATTTTTATATGGTTCAAAATGGACTTGAATTATCACAAGAAAAGACAAATATGATTTTATTCAATAATGGTCAAGAACCTAGACACCTGCCTAAAATTTTATTGATAAAGAAGAACTAAAGTATTGCAAAAAATTAAAATTTTTAGGAGTACATTTAACATCTACATTGGAAAAAACATATTCAATATGTCATACAAAAAGCAGTAAAAAGTTATAATTTGATGTATAATTAGTAGGCAGTCCTGCGGACAAAATACAAAGACATTAATTCATTTAGCTTGTGCTCTCATACGGTCCAAATTAGCCTATGGACAGGAGGCTTATTTTTCTGCATCAAAAACCTATTTTAATAAGTTACAAAGTCTGGATAGCAAAGCTGTAAAATTAGCATTTGGCATCCCCATTCACACAAAAACTACAGCTGCATATAAAATTGCAGGAATTATCCCCTTAAATGAATGTAGAAAATTGTCATTTGCAAAATATATAAGTAGAACAAGGTCGGTAAATAATAGCACAGATGAAGAATTACAAGTAAGATCGGATATACATTTTCCTAAACAGTCTCAAACAGCTAGTAAAACATTTTTAGACTATTGCAACATTTACTAGGGATACTCAACTTGAAGAAAATGATACACAGAAGAATACCCTGCTAGAAAAGAGAAAATATCACCTATTCCTTTATGGGAGCTTGAAAAAGCTAGTTATGATATTATTTTATTGTGGAACATAAGAGTGATTAGCTATGGATGCTAAAATTCATTTAAATGAAAAACATTATTAATATTCTTAACTAAAAATATATACGGATGGCTCTGTTTTAGAAAATGGTGATGCAGGAGCAGCCTTCGTAATACCAGAATTTTATATAACAGAGTCGTATTTTAACCATTTTAAT
The DNA here is from genome assembly GCA_036898135.1 of Oncomelania hupensis. Taxonomy (NCBI): domain Eukaryota; kingdom Metazoa; phylum Mollusca; class Gastropoda; order Littorinimorpha; family Pomatiopsidae; genus Oncomelania; species Oncomelania hupensis. Next base: position 5,666,610 of record CM072526.1, on the reverse strand, counting down.
AGCACTAAATAAAATTTTATATCTAGCGCTTAACTTATTTAGCATTGTTGTATTATTTTGTTGACTCGAAGTGTGTGTTAGAGGCGCTTAATTCAAATAATAGTAAAGAGAGAAGAGAAATTATTTGTGATAAAAAATGTGCAGTTCAAAGTCTAATCACAAATGGAACCCAGGTTGCATTTTGTTGGATTCCTTTGTGGATTCATTTTCAATGACAGGGCTGATCGAGCTGCTAAAAGGGGAGTTGCTAATGTAAATGTATTATCACTACAAATAAGTCTGTCTTCTAAGGAATTACAACGATTGGTGGAAAATAATATTAAAAAAAAAACGTTTGACTTTAACAAACAATACGAAAAGCACCGTGGGGTATCCAGATCAGTTGTAACAATTGCCTACAGAATATTTTTGAATTCTGTGTATATTGCAGTAATGTGAATTGTTCATGTAATAATACCGTTTCTCTGAGTCATGTATTATTTGATTGTAACTATACATGTGGATAGTTGCCTGTCAACTTTCAGTCCTTAATTTCTATGGATTACGTCGGCTTTGGTTTATGTGTTGATTAGGCCAAATCATTGATTGTTTCTCCTGTTGGGCAGTTTCTTTGAGGTGGTTTGATTGTAAACCTATGTGTGTACTATACTTTTTTCGTATGCCTATGCACTGTTACGTCATATCTGGACTAAATAATGATGACGTATCTTATCAGCTGATCGTGATCATAATCATCGTCACTCGTCACGAACCGCTTTCGACGGTGGACACAGATCTGCGAAGGAGTCAGTTTTCTTTCCGAACCGTTAGGGACTAACCGATTTTGGCCATTTTCGTCAAGTTAAATAGGTAGGTAAAGATTTGCTTGACCATATTGGCATTGAATTGCGTGTCTTTTGAACTATCAAATTTTCTTTCAAGGTTGTGTAGGACACTTTCGAACTCTGCCGGCTGATTGGTTTCCAAGAGAACCAGCAGAAGGTACAGTTGAAATGACAATGTTACTACCCTGTCTTGCGTGGCCCTGTCTCATCTTTCTTGCTGAATCGAGGACGGTAAGGTTCAGGGTTGAGTTCCAAAAGGTTACGATAAAAATCGAGTGGCTCTAGCTCGACATCTGGAGTTTCCAACGCGGATGGCCTGACCAATTTTGACACAGCCTTGCGAGGCCGTGCTGCGCCGCTGAGTCCGGCCGGACCTGACGATGCCCGATTGGGGCTAATGTAGCCCTCTGTGGCTATATGTCAGATCTGGCTAGCTTAATGCAAGTGCCTGAACCTTTTTTTGTACAGTCGAGTAAATCCAGAAGAAGGTCGACCAGTAAATTCAGATGGACCCCATTTCGATCAGTTTCCCAAAAAGTCAGAATCAGAAGCCGTTCATCACTGATTTTATGACTGATTGATCGGCCGTATCTGGTTTCAGTCACTGATCAATAGATGAAGAAATTGACTGTAACTACGTTGATGGCAACAATTATCCTATAGTTTGATAGATCATGGTTGACCTTGAAATCCGTACAACCGTTGGCCGACCTTTTAGAAAAGACCAAAGGTCTCAGTATCTCACGGAAACAGTATGTCACTATCTATCTCAGTTCATCTGTCACCTAGTCGTGGTGTCAGGTCGTCGGCGATTGGACTGATGAACCGGAGCGAAGCATCAGAGCTCTTCTACTTCTAGTGTTCCCCGCACTGAGCGGCCTCTGCGGCTGACTCCAGTGTGTGGAATGTGTTGTTGTTGTTGTTGTTTGTAGATTATAGTCACACGACACTTTCGCATATAGGTGACTACTGGACCGATTTATACTGACACCAGCGGGCCAGTTGTTGGTAAAGGGGAAAATAATATGATCACACGTTGACCAATCCGAGATTCGAACCAGCGACCTATCGGTTACTAGCAAGACGCTCTTACCAACTGAGCTACCCGGCCCCACATGTGGAATGTGTACCGCGTACGCGTTATAAATACAAGCACCCAAAATCGTAGATAATGTCCGACCTGTGGTCCGGCTGAACATCGGGCTCAGCTGGAACAACCTTAGCGTGACCAAAGACTGGAATGAATGTCATTGATGTGACTAATGAACAAAGGTGGATACAAATTCTAGGAGTAGGCAGCATACCAATCTCTGATACTCAGACTGCAACTCCGGAACTGACAACCCTCGCTCCCATTCTACCCCCACCCCCACTCCTTTCCTCCTCATCCCATCGTATCAGTCGTTTCATTCGCGAGTCTCTGCCTCGCAGTGCGCGGAAAAAAGACTTGTCTAGAATAGTCTTTCCACATGAGGCTGAGATATTAAAAGCCCGAATTGGAGAATAACCGGAACACACAACACCAGCATTGAACAACAGTCAATAATCAAATTCAAATAGAGATAATAACCGGTACATAAAATATATAATAGTAACGTAAAATAAATGTATTCATTATTGTTTTCCATGAAAAAAAAATACTGAATTTAAAACAAATAAAATAAAGTAATTGAAATTAAAAAAAAGTACAGAAAATATCAAAGCGCTTATGACTTGTTGCGAACAGTTTCTTTGTTGGAGTAGGTTTAATGAGTTTTCAGGCAGTTTCTGGTATGATAATAATTACGTTAATCCTTTGCTTAGTTTATTTATTAAATCGTTGGTTTAGTTTTCACTTTCATTTCCAGTCCATTTCATTCAGAGACGGAATACTCCTACCATCCTCCAGTCCTCCCTCTTTTCATCCCAAAAGCTGACAAAAATAGTATGTATGTTTCCTCCCCTCGGCGCCCCTCCCCCACCCTCTCTCCCCCCACCCCTCAACTTCTTTCCCCTTGCCTTCACTTCCACCTTAATAAAAATGCAATACATTAGATATTGGGAATCTCACGCTATAAATCACTTGCTAAGGTGTTACTGATAACATTATTAATCCTTATTCATTTACTTATTATTCCAAACTTTTTTACATGTCGGTCCCACATTTATAAGAACATGTATGCTTCGTTTCGTATTGTTTGTTACGTTCCCAACTTTCCAAATTGCATCAACGTGAGCATTCAGACTGGAGGTTCCTTACACGTCGAACGCATGAGGTATTTTCAATGAGCGAAGGTTCTTTCTTCACCTACAATAGTTGGTTGGTATTGCTGTATTTATTAGCTTATTCATTCATAAGTCATATTGTGTGTATAATTTTGTATTTGCATTGCAGTTTTGTTAAGAAATAAGATTGTGTTGTTGGACCGGTTTTCTGTCCTCGCTTCTTTTTCTAGTTGATCATTTTTGCTGTGTATCACTGTATGGCCTTGACATTGCGTGGATGTCTTGAAAAATTGCACAAGTTTGAGACAAACTTTATTTTATTAATGTTACTAATGAACACACATGCAAAATATGCAATTGTTTGTTTCTTTGATTTTAAGAAAATCTACGCTTTACGCGTTTTTTTCTTCGTCATTCTATCGGCTTTGTTTTCACATGGACTATAAATGGCGTCCAAGCCAGCCCCTGATATGGTGACTGCGCATTTCGAGTCGAGAAAACATTCACTGATAAGTTTTATCTGTGTGCACTTTAGTTTCGTTCTTTTTTATTTATATTTTTTTAGATTTTGTATTTTCCACCACATTTCTTGGAGCGTGGGAATGGTGTGTGTTGTTTAGTGCCCATCACTCTAGTATGAACAAACCCGGTAAACTCGTGGGTTCACGTCAGGGCTAAGAAAAGATTCGGAGATTAGAAGTACACGAACTTTGTGCCTTGTTCTCTGTTTCTGATGGTGTCGTTTAAAGTCAACCTTTAAGGTTTTGAGATAGAGTCATAGACGTTGTCAGTATATAAACTAAGCGTTAAAATACAGTTGGGTTAAGTTGATTGCAAAGTACTGTTTATGTGGCTTTTGTAGGTTGTTGATCAAAACTACGTAGGGACTGAGTTGATCAAAATAGTTTTTAACGTGGGTAATTGACCAAGAGTTTGTATTATTATGATAAGACCAATCATTCTGGAAATTTGCTTTTAGTTTTATGATAAATAAAAGTGTGGAAATGGAAGTGTATGATTACATTGTAAATTGATTTATCAATCCAGCTTAATGTGCCTACTATTTATCTGTAAACATGGAAGAGCTTTTGCCGACCTTCGATCTTAATGACCATCAAATTTGGTTTTTTAATTTAAAAATGGTTAGTCTTCAGTTTTTATGTTGCAGCATCTAGTATTCGAAAGTTGCATACAAGGTAGGGGTAACGAGACATGCATGGCAGGCTGGTTCTTTTCGGTCAGAGAAAGAGAAGAAAGTTTGAGTCCAGCTGTGTATTTCAGGTTTTCAATGAATGCATTTTAGGACATGAGCATTGGTTTTTATGTCTGCGTTTTAGTAGGTAGTCAAAGCCCTTCATTGGCTCTTGTCCGCTCGCAGTTTTGACCCAGTTTTGACTTCACTTTCAACACTTATTATTAATGTAAAACTGCATTAAAACGAACAGTGGCTGTATTGAAATAAAAATTGAAAGCTTTATCTTTACATCTGTGTTGTTTTTAATGCATGTTTATGCGAAAGATTCCGAGAAAACAGCTTTTGAATACGCCCCTATCTGAGCGCTGAATGCCGGTGCGAAAAAGTTGTCAGCGTCGTTTGTTGAGAGGTGGCTCGTTTCAAACGCTAAGCGTTTTGAGATAGTTCATTGGATGGCCTAAAAATAAGAACCAATGAGGAGTTCTGATACTTAGCTTCATTTACATATAAATATGGTGGGCTCTCATGTGTAAAAGTTTTGTTACGAGCCGAACAAAGTGGATAAAGCGGTTTTGATGTAAGTTTGATTTTAACTAGAAGTTTAAAAATTAGTAGGAAATAAAGAGCAGACTTTCCTTTATAAAACTAGGGTATTTATTAATTTGTGCATTACTCTATCGCAGAGCGCTTTGCCGTAGAAAAGTGTACCCAAACGGTGTTCGTGTTTTCTTGCGGCCATGGCCAACTCGTAGGCCTATTCAGCGACACGAGTGCTGAGCGTAGTAGCACACAAGTACTAGTAGACCTATAATTTGCCGGCACGCACTGCGAATTTGATGATTTCCCAACTTTGAAGCACCAAAACGGCTGAACACTACATGGGATAGGCCTGAAGAAAATTGGGCTTGGAGTATAACATATGAAGGGGTTACCTGTCAAAAATCAGCTTTCTGGTATCAATATTGGCTTCACTTTGAGACTCCAAAGTTGTCAATTTCTTCAATTCCAAAACGTTGCCAAAAAAACACCAACATTCGGCATTTTCAAACATTAATAACTTTTTACCTATTTGTCCTATGGGGGAAAAAAATATACCACTGTGTTCAGAATGAAAAGCTCTTTAAATCTATGTCAGTTTTGTAATGAGGAAATCATTTTTTAAAAATGGCTTTTGACTACCTAGTTTTAGTGTTTTCCAGAAGGTTTTTAGATATCGATGGTAAGGTGAGCGATATCCACCATACTGGATATTCATTGATGTTTCATCTTGTACCCCCATTCTGGTACAGCAAGTAAGTGAGCCAACAAACAGAGGAGATAATATACACCATACACAAGGAGATAAAGATAAATTATTTGTTGTAGTTGTTTTTTTTCTTGTCGACCGTTACGTTTTGCTGTTTCTTGTGGCTCGCACCCTTCGAGTACTTGTTGCATAAAGTTGAAGATGCCGAAGGTGGCACAAAAATAGAGATGCATTAACCAGAGGAAGTATGACATACAGGAGTATTTGGCAGGTTAATAAAAAAAAACGTGGATCAGTTTTGAAAATATTCTTTGCAAATGGAGTTGTTTTTTTGCGAGAACAATTGTGATGAAGATAAGTTCACGGGTGGGATTGGGTGTTTTGTGTGCAAACAATGGGCACATAGAGAATGTGCTAGCATTTTGAAGTTTTTTAAGATATGAAAAGCCCCAATCTCCACTGGATGTGTCCTAATTGCACGCCCTCTAAAGCTGAAATTGGTATGAGTGACATTTAGGTATGAAGTCGAGAGATGAATATGGTGATGCATCTGATGGCAGCAATGACGAAGAGGATGGAGGCGATTGATGAAAAACTAGGGGATGAGAATTTAGATGAAAGAATACAAAAAAGTGGAGGTGATGGAGAAAGACATAAGGAAAAGGAATTTTATCATAGTGAACTTGAGAGTGACAGGCACACCTACAGAATGGAGAGAGGACGATGTGGCTCAAGCTAAAAAGCTTTTGGGGAAGCTGGGGGTAAGGAAAGATATTTTGCAGGGTGATCCAGTTAGACTGGGGAAGGTGGGGGGAAATCGTCCAAGGATGATTAAGATAGCTGTGACCTCGGAGGAGAAAGCATGATCCTGAGGAGGGTCAGAGAGGAGGGAGATCTGCTAAATGGGTCGGTGTCCGATAGAAGGAAGAGGATATATATGGCTCTGTCTACAAAGTTGGTTCACTTTTTGTGACATGGGTGCCCAAAAATAAAAGTTGTCAAATACATACATTTTGTGGTTTATTTGAAAGATATGTATGTGTGTGATCATGCCATGCAGGTTAGAAGATAAGTTTTGACCTTATATGCATGTAGTCAGACCTTTAGTGTACACACTCAACGAAATGTCCAATGTAACACGGAAACCAAATAGTACTTAAAAACCAACAATATATATATATAAAGTTGGCAAAGAATCTTTATTTATAAAGAGATTTGCTATCAAATAGATATAAGATTAAAAAGAAATGTTTACATTATTAAAGAAGTTTATCTATTGATACATTATCAAGTCAATCAATTTTCTACAAATTTTAATCGTTAAAAGTTCTTTTATACTTAAAATGAAACAACCTGAAACAGCTACTGCACATACAAATTGTGTATAATATTATAACATAATCACAAAATAAAAGTGAGATCTTACAGGTCTCTATTAAAAAAAATCTGGTTCTTATTGTAAAAAAATTTTGTCCAATGTAACACGGAAACCAAATTAAGCTTGACGATAAATTATATTCGGCTAAATAATATTTATCAAACTTAGCGTATCCAAATCAAGTCAAATAATAAATTTAAATAAGTTTACTTGTCACTGCTGTTTCAAAGAGCATTTTTATTTATTCATTAACAAATTTTGAACGGATCTCATCATCCATCGGAACAAGAACGGCAAAAAAAATAATGGTTTCTTGGCTTCTAATTACGTTAGACTAGCCGGAGATCTATTTTCATTAAAATAGGCACTACAGTCGAATTAAACTTATCCTAACAACTAAATAAACATAAAATATTATATAAACATGAAGAATCTTACTGTAAAGAGTCAGTTTTCTTGGTGACACTGCGTGCGTTGTCCAATGTAACAACTACGTGATACTCGGAAACCACACACAATGAAAAAGATTCTCCGCGTAAAATGAAAGCACGCGAGAAGGGACGAGTGTATATATCAATCCGATAATGAGGCCTACTTTACGTCATTAAAATAGTCCTACTAGGTATGCTTTGAAATAAGCAAAATAAATTTGTGTGTCGTCCAGCGTCACACGAAAATCCGGAAACGATGTCAACCGATGCTTTTCAGACCATCAAAGCATTTACATAACGACTAAATTGTTATTTGTAAACATTGGAATTCATTCATAACATCCCAACAAGAAAGACAACTCTAAAAAAAACATGTATTCTTGCGCTTAAGACGAAGATCAATTTTTGAAAACATTCTGCCTGTTTCGGAAACCATGCATTACGCTGGACAACCAAATTTACTCCGGCTATAATACACAAAATACAAAACAAATTGGTTTTGTAAGTACTGTGCATGTTTAAACTATTACTAATGAGTTAGATTATAATAATTTTACGTGTTCTATGACATCTTTATTTATGTAAACACTTAGAAGAAAACCCGGTCATTCTCATGTCACAAAATTAGGTCAAATTTTAGGCCACTTTCAGACATTTACAAAGCAAATACAAAGGTTCTATAGATATTTTCGTCTTGAAATTATTAATACTATCTCTCCGATCATTTTTAAATAAGATAATAGCAAAAGGAAAGGCAAATAAGCAGCTTGTTGTGATAAATATTATCTAGAAAAGCAGCACCCCTCGCGGTGCTCAGCTTTGTAGACAGACCCATATACCAGGCTGCAGACCTCTCCTCGGATCCGTGATTTTCCGAGGAAAATGGTTGCCAATCCGAGAAGAAGAAAAAAAAGAAGTTCCGAAATTTTTTTTTGGGGGAGGGTAGCAATTTTTTTTCCGATCTTTGCAAATCCTGTCACTGATCCACCTTATTTTGGCCGCCATTATGGTAATAGAAAAGAAACGCGCCGCCCGCTAATGTTTTCTTGTTACCTGCGCTCAAACCGCTGCTCAGATCAGAGTAACTTCAGCGGGCGCGTACAGTTGTTGAATGCTTTTTGCGGGCCACTGAAAAACAGTACCTTTGTCAGAATTTTGTGTTTGCGAAAATTACCATGTCGTGCGTTTCACGAATAATTAATCGTGGCGAGCCTTTCATTGAAGGCAACATTGCAAACAAATGGAAGTGGGAGTGGATGGAGAAGTCTATAAAAGTAGGAGAATGTAACCAGCGGCTTTCTGCCTTTTTACAAAAAGTCGACTGTGTTGGAATGTTGGAAAAAAATTCAAGTTTATCTCTCACGAAAAGCATTCTTTTAGGGTTTCAAATGCTATGAAGCGTTCAGCTTCAGGGGGACTTCGCACCCCAGACCCCCCACCGGGAATTCGCCCCTGGACCTCACCAGGGGCCTTACGGCAGCCCCTGGACCCCGGCCGGATTTCAGAGATTTTTTCCTTGGACTGTTCTGCAGCCTGATATACATTAACCCGGTTATACACCAACAGAGAGAAAGGAGAAGGGCACTGAGGGAGGAGAAGGCTGTCGGGGTTTGATCATCATAGAGGGGAAAGTTGTGAAGAGAGCTAGGGATTGCAAAGGGCATAGATGGATTAAAGTTCACAGTAGTGGGAGTCGCCCTGGATGTTCCCCACTGAAACCAGTAATGATCACTCATTATCTCAGCAGTACATATCCAGTATCACTCTGATGCCCAGAGCTTCTCCTGGGGGTGGCCATGGGTCATCGTCAGCGAAGAGGCTATTGGAAGATCAGGTTGAGGGCTCCCTCAGGTCTGAACCTGATGATAATGCTAGTTTCCACTGACAGTATCCACGCACAAATAGTGTACATAGTGTATGTTTATTTTTCCCTTTATATTTTGAAGCTATTTACACTGATTTGCCAATTTCTGATTTGGCATCGGGGTTATCTTTAGATTTTTCGGATTGTTGTTCTTGTTGCTTTTTTTCTTCATTGGATAATGTAAGCTAATGTGTGGATGGGGTTGGGGAAGCTTGTGGAGTGGGTGGTATGCCATTTTCTAAACCATTGTGATGATGATAAAGAAAAATATTCAATTTTATATATATAGTAATATACATCGCTTCTCCAACAAACACATTTTTATTAGTAGCCTTACATAATTTAAAACCAGACTTCATAGTATTAACAGAAATAAGAAACAAAATCCAACAGATGTTGAACATATGCTACCAGGTTTTGACATGTTCTTAAATAAAGATCCCCAAAGAAAAGTAGCTCTTTAGGTGAGACAGTTGTTTTACACCCTACAAAAAGATGAGGGGGTCACTGGGTCTTGCTAAATGATGAAGCTTTGGTGGCAGAGGTGCAACATTTGTCATCCTTTGGTAAAAGTGATCATGCTACACTTGTCTCACCAAAACCGATGTAAAAGAACACCACAAACCAAATAAACAAGAAATATGATGCTTTTAAAAGATACATGCAAACTAAAAGAGGATATGACTATCAATATTATATTAAACAGAAATGTAAGGCTATAAGTATAATTAAAAGAAGTGAAATCTGGGAATTGGTGCATTAAGAAGGTAGGATGGCAGCCTAGCTGATGCTGACAAAGCAGTTGTTTTAAATTAATTATTTTTGAACATTTTTACACGTGAAGAAATTAGCAATTTACCTAATGTTGAAGACGGTTCAAAATCTGATGTGATGGAGTGAGATTAACTGACACCCAAAGCAGTTGTAGATAAATTGATACAGGTGGAGACAAGTAAGGCACAGGGCCCTGGTAAAATTCCAGCTTTGGTTTTGAGAATGCTGAGTAAAGAATTGTTGTTTTATTCAACTTATCACTGAAATCGGGAGTTATACCCGATGATTGGAAAACTGCTGAAGTGGTTGCATTATTTAAAAAGGGTTCTAAATCAGACCCAGGGGTGGTGTGCATGAACGCCCGTATCTCTTGCCCATACGTAAATTTTAACCATAAAGTTAAGAATGGGCAAATTGGCCCAAAAACCGTGTGCATGAGCGTTCATAAGTCTCTAGTCGTTCGTAAATTCGGTCGTAACTTTACGGGTGCCATCTCCTTGTTGTAACTCTGTCCGTAAGTAAAAATGCCCATAACGTCGTTCAAAAGCGCATGCGCAAGAGCAAACATAGCTTCTAACAGGCCTATTTATCAAGTCATGTTTCAAAGAACAATTCTACGAGAACGCATGTTTAGGGATCGTTTGAAACCTTTTGATTATTGTGGTGATCTTGAAATTCGATCAAAGTTTTGGTTTCAACGTGCCGACACCATAGATTTATATGAAATTGTTGAAGACGACCTAGAATTTGTCGTAGTTGATCGCTACAAACTACATTAAACAACGAAGCTCTATGGCGTTTATTTATCAGTATCATAGCATCAAATGTAGCTGAATCACTTTTCTTCGAGCTAGAAGATGGGAGATCGAAGTACTAAAATTACAGCCGCAGTATAATAAATGAAACTAGCGCTGCTTTTTCTTCCACATTGCGTTGCTAAGAAGACTGACCGAGGCCTACGTCTTCTCTCTTTGCTACTAGCCTTAACCTATTACGCGGGCGGTGACATAAGGTTGCTGGCCTGACAGTCTCATGGTGGGGAGGTGATGTACGTATTTTCAAAGCTCTGATTGGTTAAAATCAAATGCAGAGGGTAATCCTCGATGCAGGCTAAATATATCACGCTCCGTCACATTTATCTATCACTCATACTGGGCAGTGCTACGGGTACTCATGCACACGAGTTTCTAGCTGGTTTAAGACCGCCCATAGCTATGGCCGATTTTGAAAATATGGGCAAAATTTGTGTACGACTTTTATGTAAGCTTCATGCACACCATCCCAGGTAATTATAGACCAGTAATTCTAACGTGTATACTATGTAAAGTCCTAAAGCGTTGGTAAAAGATGTTACAGTTGACTATTTTATAACAAATAGCTTGTTTTCTAACTGTCAGCATGGGTTCCATTAAAAAATGGTCTTTTTATGGCGCAACTTATTGAGGTGATGGACGATTTTACTAGGTTTTTAAATGTTGGAGAACCAGTTGATGTAATTTATTTAGATTTTAAAAAAGCATTTGATACTGTCCCACGTCAAAGATTGCTAATCAAACTTCAGTCACATGGTATTATTACTGAAGAAAAAAAAATCCCTCTCAGTTTTGGACCAATAATAGTATTATTGTATACAAGGCATTGCTCCACTCTCGTGTTGAGTACGGCATTTTCATTCGGCCGCCGTTTTTAAAACGACAGCTGCGATTGAACGGGTTCGGCGTAGAGCTACAAAGATTCTGCCATATATAGAATTTGATGATTGTCGATTTATTTTTTTAAAACGCACTAGCGTGTGATCCCCCCCCTATCCCCCACACCTATATAAAAACGTTGTATGAAGAGGCGTGGAATAGACAGCGAGGCCTAAAACTAAGCCTCTTTTGTACTACAACTTACTTGATAATGATAGTACTACTATAACTTTTAATGAAGAGTACCAAAGCAGCCTTTATTACTGCCCTACTACCCACCCACCCACCCTTCCCCACCAACACCAATGTGGCAGATTTAAAATTTTGTTTTATATGTTCTGGGCTTTATCTTGCAAGAGAGCGCTTGGTTACTTTAAAGAGGATAATAGGAAACGGTCTGCATGAAGTGCATGAAATATTCTCGTAAGGAAAGAATTAAATTGAAAAGGATTTTATGGTTGGAAGTCTTGGTAATTCTCAGTCTCTTAACAAGTATTAAAAAAGAAACTTAAGTACACTTTTTGTGTGCCTGTGCTGCATCCTATTGAACGTGTTGCCAGATTGAAAACGCTGTGGTGCATTACCTGTAAAGGATAGACAGCAAAATGGAGAACAACAATGCTTCCGCCTCCGATGTGGAGCCCAAGCAGGCCAGCGAAGCTCCCCCCACCAGGCCTGAGCCTGTGGACAATGGCAAGAGGGTGCTCAACAGCCAAGGAGTGGGTGAGCTGCTCTTTTGGCTTTGGACAGTATAGATCCAACTTTAGGTCCACAGTTGGAATTGTTTTGTTTAGAACTTGCTGGTCACGCATGGCAGTAAAATACGGGGGAGAGGGAAAGGGATGGACTGGGGGACGTCTCGCCAAGTACAAAACTGTTTTTTTAGTGACCAATATAGCATTTTCACTTCCAACGTAAACGGCGTAGTTTTTGCGTTTTGTTTCGTATTTCCGTCCGTAAATTGTGAGATTCTTTGTTGCTGTTTCAGAGGTGTCCAAATGGACCATCCGTAAGAAGATCTGGGAGACTTTGGAGGAGAAGGACTTGGTCAACTTCCCCCGACCCTGCACCAACCGCATCCCCAACTTTGTGGTCAGTATGTCTAAGCACTTCATTGTTAGGGGAAGAAATGTGGGAAATGACATTTGTGATCATTTGACTATGTTAGTCACTCATCCCACTGATAGTGCATGTACTGTTTGTGTACATTGGATTTGCTGAGTGCATGTGCTGTTTGTGTAATTTGGATTTGCTGCCTGACACAAGGTATTGCTTTGCAGGATGCTGCAATTGCTGCGGATAAGATGGCAGAGCTTGAGGAGTTCAAGTCAGCGCGCACCGTGAAGATCAACCCTGATAAACCTCAGGAGCATGCCCGTTTCCTTACGCTAGAGGTCAGTATTACACTATTGCTGCAATTGTGGGACGGTGGGTGTAAAGATTATTTCCTATGAATTCCAAAGCATTTAGTTGTAAAAACCTTCCAATATAACATTTTGCATTTTTAAAGCTGGTTTCTCCTGAGTATATTTGTATTTTAACTTAAATAAAACACACGCACTTGAAAGTGACGATGTTTCAGAAAAGGATGTTTTAAAAAATTTTTGCCCTAGAGCTTTGACATAATTGTGCAAGGCTTGGTTCAAAGCAGAGACGTGAGCAGAGTTAAGTGAGCAAAGCACTACAAAGCGGACTCCAGTCCAAAAAGTCTTCCTTTTGTGGTGCTCAGGGCTGCAGGCATGCCCTCTCTCTCCTCACTACAGCCACTTAGCTCAACTTCCTTACATTCTGTCATGCGTGCAGGCTGAGAAGTCGTTGCTGGTGCCCACCCCACGTCTGCGCACGGGGCTATTCAACAAGATCGTGCCCCCTGAAGACGCCAACAAGGAAATGCTGCGCAAGTGCTCCACTGCCCTGGTCAGTGTCTCGACGTCTTCTTGGCACTTTTTACAGTTAAGAAATCTGTATGTCAGCAAACACTGTTGACTGTTGATATTGAAGTGGAAAGTCTAAAGAGCAGCTGGCCCTTTGGCTTGGGGAAAATCAATTGGCCATGTGGGGATTAGAATGAGCTATAGAAACAGCTGCACATTTTAGTGCATTTGTGAGTGAAATTGCGTTAACAGAATATTTTATGTAACTGATCGACCATGGGAGCATAACAGTTGCGCCTTTGTTGGGTCCAGCACAGGTACAACATACTGTTGATTGTGACTGTGTGAAGGATGGATGTTGTGGGACATGTGCATTGGTGTGTGTGTGAGAGATTATGTGGGTTTTGGGGGCGGTATGGGTAAGGCAAGTAGGTTAAGCTGCCCTTCATATTGTGTAATGGTTGTGCCTTTCTTTTTAGTGTGTGTTGGTATTGGATGATCTTCAGACATTTTCACCATTGTTTGTAGTATGGTTGTTATAGGTATGGCTGACAACATAGAAAGGCCCTGCTAAATAAATACGCCTCCTGTTACAAATGGCAGATTAATATGCCAGTCCTAGATTTTGTTTGAATAAAGATAGGTAGTTGTACAGTGACATGTTGTGAGAATATGGTGGCTTGCTGCGTTTTTGCATTATTTGACAGAGATTGGTAATCTGATGAAGAGTTGAATGCACCTGGTAAACGTGAAAATGGTTTTGATTTTTAGATTAGATTTAGATTTTAGATTTTAATGCTTTATTGTCCCTTTTTATCAGGAAATTCTGGGCCGCCTCCCCTGTGGAAGGCGTAGTCGCAGCCTGTGGCGCGCCCAAACCCAACCTACCTAACATTAGTTGTGATTTTTGAAATTTTAGAAATTCTTTAAATTTTGGAAATTTTGCTGGGGGGGGCAAACCGGAGTACCCGGAGAAAACCCCCGAGACGTTGCCCGAGTCAAAAGTAAATAATATTCGGAGAAACATAACGCCCCGATGCAGGATCGAACCCACACCTGTCAGGCGCCATTGGTTTCTGGCCTGTGGGCAAGGCAAGTTAGTCCCGCCTTAGCCCACTTGGCCACAACGCTCGCAATAAACTTGGTACATTTGCCAGATGAAAAAGCCTGTTGTGTTTGTGGGATGAGGGAAGACATTGAATAATAGTTTGGCGTTTGCTGCAGGGTGTGAAGGAGCACAGCAAGAAGATCAGCCTCAAGGACAAGGTCACCATCGACCTGGTCATTGTGGGCTCTGTCGCCGTTTCCAAGGAAGGTCTGTATCAAATTGTTCAGGCTTAATTTTTTTGTTGCTGTGTGTTTCGTCTCTTTGATTTCGGCTTTTTGTTTTCATTTCTTCTTTGTTGGCTTTGTGTTTGTGTGTTGTGCGCATGATCAAGAGCCTCGCTGGAACCTATGCATTGCGTTGGCCATTCTTTTGCTTTGCATACCTATTTGTTTTTCATTATTGGTTTGATTTTGCATTTCACCTAGTTAAAAAAATAAGTTGACTGTTCCAAAGTCTCATGTTTATTCAGAATTTTTATTGTGCTTGTATTAAACAGCCTTTGCACCATTACAGCTTCAAAATTGCTTTAATAGTTAGGTACATCTTGTTCTTAGAGGGTGAAATTAAACTGGGAGTGTCAAATAGACTGGCAGTGTTTTGAAAAATGCGTATTGTTGCATTTTATTGTTAATTTCGTGATGCGGGGCAGCTTGATCATTGTGTATATTATTGTTTGCAGGTTACCGCCTGGGCAAGGGCGAGGGCTTTGCTGACCTGGAGTTCGCCATGATGGGCACTATGGAGGCCGTCACCCCGGACACCATTGTCATCACCACTGTGCACGATGAGCAAGTGGTGGAGGTGCCGGAAGCTTTGTTGGAGAGCCACGACTTGACTGTAGACTACATTGTCACCCCCACCCGGGTAGGTGTGTCTGTCCCCCAATAAACATGTCTGTATCCTGTTTGTTGCATGTTTCCCATTGTGCAGTGTATCATGGCACAGATTGTCATAGTTTATTATCCTGAAATATTTGATGGTTAGTAATTTTTATGTGATAGGGTGTTGGTAACAGGATTTTTTGTTTATTAATTTGTCATAGATAATGGAAGAAACTGCGTTGATAATGAAACTTAACTAGAAAGTGTGATTGTGTGATCCGTTTTTGTTGAGGTCGTGTGTGTTGTGTTGCAGGTGATTAAGACCGACTGTCAGCGCCCCAAGCCTGTGGGCATCATCTGGGCCAACCTGGAGTATGAGAAGTTGTACCGTATCCCCGTGCTGCGCAAGCTGCGTGAGCTGGAACGCGAGGCAGGCAAGGATGTTAGGCTGAAGGGTCAGGACCAGGATGACGATGAATTCGAGGAGCGCATGGACCAGGAGCGCAGGGAGCGCGGCTATCGTGGCCGTGGTCCCCGAGGCACCCGCCGTCCCTACCGCTCCAGGAGAGGAGGAGGCGGCCGCATGGGGGGTCGCCCTCGTCGCTACCGGCAAGACGGTGACTCGGCCGATCAGGGAGATGAGAGCAACAAAGAGAATGCCGACGAATCCAACGGCGAAGGAGGCAGCGGAGGAGAGAGAGGTGGCAGGCGCCGGCGCTTGTATCGCAACAGGGGCTACCGCCGCAACAACAAGCCACGTGGTCAGTCCGAGTCTGAGCTCAGCGATGGGAGGGAGCAGGAAGGTGATGACGAGGGCAAGGAGAACCGCCGACCACCACCCAGGAACCGCCGTTTCCGCAACAGGCGCGGCGTGGGTCGCCGCAATGACAATTCGCAAGACAACGCAGGCAGTGATGGAGAGAATCGGCGTTCCGATGGGGACGAGAACCGAGCCCCTCGCCCCCGTCGCCCGCGGGTGGAGACCAGCCCTGACGGTGTGGTTTTTGTGGGAGGCATCTCGCGCCGACTGAGGGTCAGCGAGTTCAAGACGGAGATGCGGGGCTGTGACGTGCACCCTGTGCGTCTGGTGTGGCGGGGAGGACGCGGCTTTGCCTTCCTGCACTTCCAGACTGCTGACAACGCCAACACCGCTGTCAAAGCTCTGGCCGGCCTGGAGATCGATGGGCGAGAGCTCAACGTGGAGCTCGCCCGCCAGGATCGTCCGCGTCGCAAGGGCCGCAACCCTAAGGAAGCGGCCAGCTCGGAGAGCGCCAACCAAGAGTCGGTGGGCAGCAGCGATGTGGCAGTGGAGGGTACCGACAGATAGAAGCTGTCTTCAACCCCTAGCTTGGTCTGTCCCGCAGTCTCCACTCTGCTCTGCCCTGCAGGGTTGGTGGCTGTGCCATACGACGACGACACTCAAAGTTTGCTGGATACCAGGATGATGTAGTTTGAGGGGAGGAGAGTTGGTTTCTATGAACAGAGAATTAAAGAGGAGAATGCCTGTTCCCTAGTTGCCGCTGCTGATTTTTTGTGGCTAGTAGCATACAGAAGTTTTTGCAACACGCTGCTAGTCTTTTTCCAGTTTTGAACAAAATTAGTAGTCATACATACACAAACACAGGCATCACTGACTTTGGGCCTCGTTTGGTTTGTTGCGCCCAGGCAGTGCCTGCCCACTCAGTAAACTGTTCGATATGAGGTTGTTTTTCAGACTTGCAATATGTTGTGGTTCCCCCTCAACGAGCCGTGGGCTGACCAGCAACTGGCGTCGTGGGGTTGGCATCCCACACTTTGAACTTCAAGGCAGCACATTGGTGCAATTTTGCTGATTGAAACTTTAACATGAACACTATCCTGCGCTCCATCAGTTCCAGAGATTTATTGCATCGCTTTAGGAGCCACGGCGGAGGTCAAACAGGGAATAGTGTGTTTCTGTTCTGAAGATGGCGTTGTGAACTTTTTCTTTGTTTTATTCTCATACTACTGACCACTGTCTACCTTTTTTTTTTTTTTTTTAAATATCGAAACTTCCATTATTTGGTTGGCCAAGGGTTTAGTGTGTTTACAATTAGCACTAGAAGTAGTCTCGATGCTTCATGATACAAGCCCGGGGTAGTGAGAGTTCCGCTACCTTGTAAGGTTTGGGCATAAACATGGCTCCACATGGAACTGCTAGCTTTGATCACACCACATCTGCACCATCAAGAAATGAATAATAAAGGTACTCTTTGCGTTAGTTTTGATGAGGAAATGCCATATCTGGTGCATAGTGTGTAGACTTTTGAATGGCCTTGAAGTTTGCTTCACTTTCTGATCAGTTGATCTGAAAACATCTTTTTTAAGTTTTGGTTTCCTTGAAGCAGTAGCTGTAAGCAGGGTTTTTGTGTTGCCTTTTTAACGGACTAGGTGACAAAGGGTCAAGAAAGACGTAAATCTAACGACAGGGATTTTTAGTTGCAGTTCGCGTTGACCTTGTGTGGCCGAATGGTAGGTGACTGAATGTGATGTTTCGGTCTACGATGGGTCTTTATTGTGCGTGTGAAGGGAGTGGGTGTTTGGGTGTGGTGAGATTGTGTGTTAGAAAGCGGATGTTGGGACTCGAGCATCAAGTCTCATTTGCTGGTTTCTTTGTACATGAATTTTTTTTTTTTTTTCATTGAGAAATGAATTTGTATTTAATTGTCGTGTTGAGATATTGTTTATACACTTGTACCCTTAGTGTCATTGTAAACTCAGATGCATGCAGTTCTATTAGTGATACCGATTGTATTGTTCCAAAGAGTTGTATTTCTCATCTGTTAACGTTGCAAGAGTTACTGCATGCTACGTTTTGGCAGTTGACAGTGAAATTGCTATGTGGAACTGTTAATACAATTTGTATTGTGTACCCCTGTACGCTGTACAGCACTTACCAATAATGCTAGATCTGTTTATCATGTCTGACTATTCTGTAAGCAGCTAAATCTTGTCAATTATATTGTACACAACTGATTTGTGACGTTTTAGGGGATGCGTCAGATACATCCCTCTTTCCTCGCTAGGGACTAGGAGCTGGGAAAACTACTGCCATTTGTAGAAATGTTCATTTTCTTGGTCGTTATTTATCTATGCTATTGGACGGTGGTTCAGTCTTATTTTTTTGTAGGGTGTAAGGAGGGCACATCTTGAAACAGCAAACTTTACCTTTATGTCAACACATACGTAGGAAAGACTTCACAGTAAAACATTTTGGACGGAGAACCAAATTCATTGGCAAAAGTCTGCACCTACCTAACATTTTGGAATGGTGAACTTGTTTATATAATTTAGTAAAATTTAACTGTTATAGACGATTGAACTCGTGAAGCATCTGTTCCTATTTATGGTTACATAATGAAATAAAAAGCTATATGAATTGATTTTGCTTTCACTTGTTCTTATTTTTCACAGTGTGCGTGTTAATCTCTATTGTGTTCTTTTCAGTTGTTTTCTCTTTCGTTTGACTGTGGTGATTTGTGCAAGCAATCGATCAGTGTGCAAAATAGTACTGCTGTAAACGAGTTAGGTCCTATACTGGCTAGTGCCTTGAGCGGTCATGGAATAGAATAGTGCTATATAAGAGTACATTAAATTAATTTGTGATTAAATGAGGCAGTATTTCTGAGCACTATAAATTGAAATGTTACTCTAATTTCATGGTGCAAAGAAGATTGTATTTCTGTATTGCTCTTGATTTCTGTTTAATATAAAAGTTAGTTGCTTTTTGTGCTGCATTTCAAACTCGGATCACATTTACAATGCGGAATTTGTATTTTTAAAAACAGTCATCAAGGAGGAAATGAGATTACAACATGAGCTACTCATCCTACAAAATTAAAACACAAAGCATTACTGTATATATATTGCACATTTGTTGGAGCACTTTAATCCGTTATTACACGATGCACAAATGTGGAAATACACATTAACACAAAATCATAACTTGATGAAAGGAGCACAAATTGTTGCTTCACCTGATGAACTGTGATTCAGAATCTAAATATACCAATGTTCAAAATAACACATCGAAGTAAAATAAAGCACGAAGTGTATCATTATTTACAACAAAAAACCTTTTAAATAAGTTTAATAAAACCAAATTCCATCAAATGGCTTGCATACGCATGTACATTACAAACCCGTTAAACTCGTACATGCAATGCAATATTATACATCCACACATAACTCCTGCCATACATAATGATTCTCATTCTATGTCAGCTCCAGGGTGGAGAATTTTCCTCGGATCCGCGGATTTCCGCGGAAGGCATTTGCATGTCCGAGAAAAAAATATTGAGTTCCGAGATTTATATTTTTCGTCCGATATATTTTTCGCGGAACACCTCCGTGCCGCATCCAAGTTATTTTGTCGGTCATTCAATGCGTTCAGAGAAAGCGCCCGCCCGCGACTGTTATAAGGCCTACTAATGAGGCCTACTAATGAGCAAGAAAACAAAATCGGGCGACCACGACTGGGAACAGTAGCCTAAAAAGTGCGCGCGTCCTCCTTCCTTTGTGTTACGTCCCCTATATGCTCAGGTGTCTGGGGACATTAGTTTATTCAACCAACCAACCAACCAACCAACCAATCCTTTGTGTTACGCTTCAGCGATTCTTTTTAATGTCTTAGCAGTCTTTTGAAATCACAAACAATGCCTTGCTCTGCCGAAATTGGATTTGTTGGTTACTCGTTCAATCGCGATTGAACGAGTAACCAACAAATCAAGATTCTTAACTTTTATTAAAGGCATGTGCATAAAACATTCTTTTTTTTTTTCTTTTTTTTTTTCGTTGTTTCTATTCATGTTTTCTTTGTGCTTTTTGCTTTCAAGAGAGGCCCTAAATTACTTTCAAAATAGCATAAATTCATTTTCTTCCAGGGGGCTTCGCCCTTGGCCCCTGGACACCAACCGG
This sequence comes from Oncomelania hupensis, assembly GCA_036898135.1. NCBI lineage: Eukaryota > Metazoa > Mollusca > Gastropoda > Littorinimorpha > Pomatiopsidae > Oncomelania > Oncomelania hupensis. The sequence continues at coordinate 5,646,264 of CM072526.1, read as the reverse complement.
GCCTAAGGCGGCTCCTGGGCCCCAGCCGGATTTCAGAGATTTCTTGATTCAGTTGTTCTCCACCCTGCAGCTCCATTGCCCCTTTTGCCGTCGTTTCGTTACCATTTTCTTATTATATTCTCCTTATGTCCAATGAGCATGTTTCGGGATGGATACCTGGGCGTTAGAAGTGGACATATCATCATGCACACGCAAGTTCTAGAAAAACAGCCAAAGTGGTTTATCTCCTCTCTTGGAATCGGAACCAGAGTTAGGCTGCACACTTTTCGTACTTTCATTCATAAAAACACCACACACGACAAGGCCGCAAAACAAAAATCGTAAATATCGCTCTAAACGTGTTATAAACTGTACACAAAACGCTGCATCCTCTTTGATTCAGCCTTTTACACAGAAATGTTGTACTACACGGGTGGATTTTGCCATTGTTGAGGGGGTGTGCACTCTTCACTGAAACCATTAATGCGAAGGGGTTTGGGGGCATGCCTCCCCCCACCTGAACAAATTTGTGCAAGCTAGTGCATTCTGGGCATTTTTATTTTGAGGACTGAAAACAATGTCGTTTTGTGCTAAAAGTCCTCTTTTAGCACCTCCCCTCCCCCTCTACCCCCTCAACACACACCCCTCTGCAAACTCTGATGATAAAATTTACAATAGTAGAACATCTTGCATACAAGTTTAAAAAAACACAGGTAAGGTTACTGTAAATAAAACAAGAAATAACCACTCACATCAGTTTTATTCAAATTGACTTGATGCATGTACAAGAAATACCTGTAGATCTAGATCTGATTAATAAAAAAAAAAAAATTTAAAAAAAACTAATTTAGAGGTACATGAAACTGGTGAGTGAGAATTAGTACAGTTTTTTCTCTTCTTTGTTCTCCTTTTTTAATTTTTTTTTTAACCGCTAGGGGAGGGTGTGCACGCCCCCAAAATCTGCCGTGGCTACAGTAACAAATTAAGGACATTACTTTTCATGCAAACGATGGTACTATTTCCTGTAACTCAAAACAAATTCCTCATAAACTGTAACGATGCAAGAACGCATACAAAATACAATGAATAAAAATAACCCCTGTTAAATTTCCGCTGGGCACAAAGTGAAAACTGATCAACGCTTGTCTCTCACCAGCATAAGAGGCTGGCATAGAATCTTCTCTTCTTGCACCAGCTGGAGATGCACCACAAGCAACAATAATAATAAAATTAATTATAATTATAATTATGGTATTGGACGAGGTCGATATAAAATTAAAAAAAATAAACAGTTGATTTCCTTTTAGTTTTCTAATAGCTATCTCCCTGGCTTTACACCACTTACATGTTTGCGTTATAGATGTGTGTTAGTTGAATGTGTGAGAGTGGATGAAACACATCAATGTGTAGATCTCAGCACTTTTGAGCCTGGTGGGCCATTTGGACAATTAACATTTATATAGCTTCCATTATTATAATTATTAATGGTGGTTTTTGATTGATTGATTGATTGTTGCTTTAGGTCCAGCGGACTCTGCCGAGCCAAATCAGGACCGGACAACCCCCAATCCGCATAAAAGATCTGCCGAAACAACCCTAGTGGGAAAATTGAATGCACTCCACCGGCCAGTCACTTTACAATAAAGACATCCCACGCAGGGGACGGCTGAGGCTTTACCCCAACTACTCGAACCCCCGGTTACAAAAACAAAATAGAATACAAACATCATTATAAATCGTCAACAAAACACATACATATAAAATGCCTATAGTGCTAAATAATACAATCATAGGAAGCCCTAGTGACCACCCGGCAGAAAGCGTCCAACACTCCCAAGCTGATCCAACAGACCTCATACACAAACAAGGAGTCTTGTCCAGGAAGAGTTTTCAAGAAAAAAGGTAGGTCATTGATCTAGCGAAGAAGAAGATAGTATAGCAGAGTGATAGGACAGATCAGGAATGGGAAAGAGCAAATGAGGAAGACAGCAACAGTGGGAATTTAAAGCACTAAATTTCCAGAAAGTGGGGATACTATTTATACTGAAACCCCCGGCACTCCAACGGGGGTACTGTTGCCGCAGTGAATCAGTCATGCCTATAAAGGCAAGACAGGTTTTCAACTGGGGCTTTCACTTTTCCCTTTATAGGTTAGAACAATTTACAGTGGCAAGATTGCTCATGACCCCAAGGGGTATTAATGGTGGTAATAATACTAAGATTTGTGAAATAATGAATAGGATGCACCAGTGACCACAGCAGTAAAAGTACGTACTTTATTTTTGTACCATCTTTCGCTCAAAATATTACCTTCCTCAGGACACTATATCGCCCAACAGAAATACTGACTTAACTCATTCATACTAATCAGGTTCACTATCGAAATATCAAATCACATAAATGCATCACATTTCTCAACACCACACAAAACAAACAAAAATAAAAATAAATAAAATAATAAATACAAAAATAAGCATTACTGAAGTGTCAAAGGGACACACAAGTCCAAAAGGGAATGTGTGACAGTTCTCATGCCACGTTTTATAACAATTCTTATAATGTCATCAAATACTACATAAATAAATTACCCTGGAGGACAACATTGAGAATGGACTGGTTTGACACTGAGCGAAACACTCAGGGTTGCTGAGGACAGGGAAAGATGAAGTACGCTGGTTAAACGATCATCTGTGGTGCCCCTATGAACTCCGAGTTACGGGATAGGATAGGAAATTACCCTGAAGAAAAAGGTACTTCAACTACAAGCACAACATAACAGCGAATCAAATCCTAAATAAGGCAAATAAGCAGTGAATACATCACCATCTGGTACTTAATGGAGCAGGGAGTGCATCACCATCCGGTACTTAAAGGAGCAGGGAGTGCATCAACATCCGGTACTGAACGGAGCAGGGAGTGCATCACCATCCGGTACTGAACAGAGCAGGGAGTGCATCACCATCCGGTACTTAAAGGAGCAGGGAGTGCATCAACATCCGGTACTGAACAGAGCAGGGAGTGCATCACCATCCGGTACTTAAAGGAGCAGGGAGTGCATCACCATCCGGTACTTAAAGGAGCAGGGAGTGCATCAACATCCGGTACTGAACAGAGCAGGGAGTGCATCACCATCCGGTACTGAACGGAGCAGGGAGTGCATCAACATCCGGTACTTAAAGGAGCAGGGAGTGCATCACCATCCGGTACTTAACGGAGCAGGGAGTGCATCAACATCCGGTACTTAACGGAGCAGGGAGTGCATCAACATCCGGTACTTAAAGGAGCAGGGAGTGCATCAACATCCGGTACTTAACGGAGCAGGGAGTGCATCAACATCCGGTACTGAACGGAGCAGGGAGTGCATCAACATCCGGTACTGAACGGAGCAGGGAGTGCATCAACATCCGGTACTTAACGGAGCAGGGAGTATATCACCATCCGGTACTAATGACATTGTGAGAGAAGGCTATCCTACAGCCTCCATGGAGCGATGAAAGAGTGCTTGACATAAGCTGTCATTGATCTAGGCAATCAACGAACAATGAAGTTTAATGTCTGCAGCCACCTAACGGCCAAACATCAGATAAGGATAGCCATCCCCAAAAAAGAGAGTGTGTGTGCGCATGTGAGTGAGTGTGTGTGTTGGGGAGAGATTCATTTTTATATATAAGGTAAGCTGGCGCCTGAGGTGGCCTGAGTTAGATCCTGTGTAGGCCAGCGTCTTGAGCAGCTGTTGACACTGAGTGAAGCCATGAGGGTTGATGAGGACAGAGAAAGAGTATGCTGGTTAAACGATCATCTGTGATGCCCCAACGGGATGGGGTAGGGTAGGATAGGATAGGATGGGATAGGATAGGATAGGATAGAATAGGATGTAAGGTAAGCGGGAGCCTGAGGCAGCTTGAGTTAGATCCTGTATCGGCCAGCGCCCTGAGCAGCTGTAGAGCTGGAAAAGCGAGATATAACAACAATGAAATAAATAGATAAATAAACTGTTAATAATCCAGGAGTTTACCATCTTTTGTTTTAAAACGTGTTCTGGATTGATGTAAGTGCCTAGAACCAAGTCTAGGTTAGGCAGGTAAATATTAATAACAATAATAATAATAAGATGGGTAGAGACCTAACTGAACGCCAAACCACAAGATTGCTAAGATGGAAAAATTGCCACTTATTTTTTCTTATCCACCGCGGGATTCGAATCTAAATCATCACTTTGCCAGGCAAACATTCTGCCGCTGAGCCAAGGCGGTACGTTGTGGGAGATGCCATCTTCCCAATACTAACTAGTAGGACAATGCCATATACCGTACATATTAGCTCAGCACTGACATACGCCGTATGGATCTATCGGTACACACACGGCTCTCCTATAGAGAAATGGACACATTTTGTTCTCTTTGAGTTTTTTCTACAACGTATAGGCACAAGACAACGTGTAGGCACAAGACAACGTGTAGACACAAGATAACGTTTAGACACAAGGCAACGCAGACTGAACACCAACGCTGCACTACCCTTGCACTGCCAGATCGGCAAACAGCCCTTTGGGTTTGGGCCTTAGCTCTTCGTCACCCAGTACGTCCAGTGCCAGCTGAAAAATAACAATCACATCCACTGATAAAAAAAATAAATAATTAAAAACAAAAATAAGTAAAAAAAAGAAAATTCTTTTTGGGGGCTACAAATTCAGGGTTGAATTAGGCCCAATTTAGAAAATAAAAAAAAAGAAATAAAATACAAAACAGTAACAACAACAAAGAACGCAACATAAATAAAAAAATACATAGAACTTTGAAGTAACTTAAAAAATAAATATATAAATTACAATTATGAAAATAATAAAACTGTATTCAAAGACAAGAAGTCTTGGCTCTACCTGCTTGGCATCGGAGCGACTCATGTAATTATGAAAATAATAAAACTGTATTCAAAGACAAGAAGTCTTGGCCCTACCTGCTTGGCATCGGAGCGACTCATGTCACCGCGACACAGGATGATGTTGATCAGCTGCTCGTTCCGGATATCTGGATGTTTCTGCGTGAAACCCTGCAAAACGCCTCAACAAATTATACTCTCGATATGCTCAGGCATACTCCATCATATCCATTTGTTATTGGTGACGATTGATTGCAGTGTGCTGTAGAGATAACATGTCCAGTACTCATTTCATTGTCTGTTGTGAATGAGAGTGTAGAGGAGAGCTACAAAACTTGTGAAGGCCTGTAGGGATAGGTCCTATCACCAAAGATTACAGTACTTAGGACTGCACTCATTGTATAGTACTAGAATTAGACGATTAGAGGGGGGTTTGATGCAAACATACTAAATTTACAATGGATGGATAATTTAAAGTGGTCTGATTTCTCGGCATCGCCTCATTGAAATATTACATGCATGTTCAAAGGAAACATATTTATTCAGCACTCCAATACATACTAATATAAGGAAGTTTTCATTTTGTAACTGGATTAAGCTACATGTTTCACTTAACAATGCGCCAAGTATAAATACCTTTAAAAACCACTGTTTAAAAAATATGTTTTATTGCTATGATAAATAAAATGCATAGGAATATGACATGCTCAACAGACATACTGAGTTATCGCCAAGTTGAGGAAGGGGCATTTGGAAAGACTTCATGACCTGTTTTGCCCCTACCCTGCTTTTACTACTACTAATTCATAAGGGTTGATCTCATTGCTTGTTCCTTACTGTGCTGTGTATATAATGGTAGTGTCATAGAAAGACATGGGCAGAGAATGGATTGTTGTGCTATCGTCACCATGCCGCACCAAAGTCCTGTTAATGGCTTGTAAACCCTGTTTTACAAGGTGAATACACATTCTCATGTCTTAGATAACAGTAATTATAGCAGCGTTAAAGTTTTGCACAGCCAGAAGGATAGACAGAAGTCATAATTTTTTTTTAATTTATAATTTCTGAACAACATAGCTCAAACTGATTTGCAGCAACTTCTGATGTAACACAGCATTTTTGCACAAATGTGAAGTCAAAAATCAGTACTATTGTTGAACACATACATTGTTTAAACACTTGAATTATTAGTTCCACAAACTATAAAACAATTGAAAATTTCCCTATTTAGAAAAAAAGATAATGACGAAACCAAGGACACCTACTACTTGGACGAAACATACATCAAATGGTACTAATCTTATCCTGTACTAATCCTATCCTGTACTAATCCTATCCTATCCTAAAGCCACAACAAATCCAAACACCTACGGTAACTTCCAGCACTAGCATGGAGGAGTCTTTGAGGCGGAGGACTTCACACAGTGCAGGCAGCACGTCAAACTGTGAACCATCCTGCAACATTCGTCATCACATACCCCCCTTATAATAATATTAATGCTACATCAGACTCAAAGCGAGGCGATCTGTAACCAACATACGTGCTCACATGTTACAGACACTCCTACATACACAGCACACACACAATCATCACTCAAACATTCAATTCAACCAATTTAAAAGTATTTTCGAAACGAAAATGAGGTAAAAATATATAAAAAAAAGCTAAAACATTTTGACTAGGTAGTACAAGCATAGAAAAAGTGTGTTCATTCACGGTATGGAGGTCAAAAGCTCTCCCATAGTCATGCATGCAGCTTAAAGTGAGTCGGAAGTACAAGTTATATTTTTAAACTTTTACACTAGAAGTACTTTCTCATCATTAAGAAAAAAAAGTTTGATTAATTGATATTATTAAAAGCTCTGACTTGGGCTGCAAAGCAGCTTAAAAAGTCAGTCTGGTCCCTGATAAAGTTCCGGGCTTTGCTAGCTAAGGGGGCCACTGACACAGTCAAGGAGCGTTAAAGCTGTTGCTGCACACTCCCTTTAGTTTCAACCTTTATTTATCATCTCATTGCAGCCTGACGTGCACCTATATCTTGGGTCTGCATAATTTCCCAAACTCTTCTATATTTAAACAATAACTGTTCTGGAATGGATACCCAAGTTGTTGTAACAGACAATTCTACCACCACCCAAATACAACACCACCACCCACCCAAATACAACACCACCATCCAAATACAACACCAACACCCAAATACAACACCACCACCCAAATACAACACCACCACCCACCCAAATACAACACCACCACCCAAATACAACACCACCACCCAAATACAACACCACCACCCACCCAAATACAACACCACCACCCAAATACAACACCACCACCCACCCAAATACAACACCACCACCCAAATACAACACCACCACCCAAACATTCTGTCTTTTATTATCAATATATATTTTTTTAAACTGAACTAATTACTGTTGCATATACTCCCGGAAGAAACAAGTTACAAATTAAAAAACATTGAAAGGAAAAGAAAAACGATAGGCTGATTGCCACAATGGTACAAAGGCGCTACTGTAGCTGACTTTTGGGTGACTTCACCATCAACACAATATGATGTTTGTTGGTGTTCAATTTACACTACGGTCGCTCAGCCCAAAACCTTAGGAAAGGTGGGCTGACATTTAAACATCACTTGTTCTCCTTTCACACTTATTCATAAAATAAAAGAAAGAAAACTATTAACTCCATCTGTTGCACACAAATACCTGTCTGGGAGCCATGTCCACAAACAGCTGCTTCATCTGCTGGGCCTCTCGGCAGATCTTCTCCGCAGACGCTAGCCTCTCATCGTAGTTCTTGAAAGACAGCTTTCTGAAAATACGCACAGCCTCAGCCGTATCAACCACACGCAGACAGTACTCCCAGTAATAGCAACCTTCAACCTCCAACCTTCAACCTTGACAATGATGTGGATGACCACAACCAAGATGAGGATGATAATAGATGAGGATGATGACGATGATGATGATGATGAGGGTGGCAAAAACAAAACGCACCAAGACAAGAAAGCTGTGAGTTCAGAGGTGCCAACCCCCTAATCTTCTTGTCAGTATTTCCGGACCCCTTTGTCAGTATTTTTTAACACATGTCAGTATTTATTTTCTCGCAAAACCCAGCCTATGACACTATAAAGTAACGACAGGCTTTCCTCTGAAACAGCAGGCTATTTTCAGTCCTCTAAAATCACGATGAAAATCAGCTTGTTGAACACCACACTTGTTTTACTCTAAAATCACCATGAAAATCAGCTTGTTGAACACCACACTTGTTTTACTCTAAAATCACCATGAAAATCAGCTTGTTAAACACAGCGACGTTCGGTGAGTGCAGGAGTACTATTATGAGACCAGAAACCGGTACAGAAGCACCGCTGGCAAAGATAAACGATCGGCAACTTCTCCTCCATATTTTTATAAAAGCTACCGTATTTCCGTATTTAATTCACTTCGCCGGAATTAAATACGGTCAATCCGTACTGGTTGGCACCTCTGTGAGTTATTCCCGCATGACTGAACTCTGGCCTTCCTCGTGGAGTTTATCAAATATAGTATGCTTGATGGACACACTACAACGACCATGATGATGATGACGACAAAGATGATGATGATGACGACAAAGATGATGATGATGACGACAAAGATGATGATGATGACGACAAAGATGATGATGATGATGATGATGATGATGATGACGACAAAGATGATGATGATGACGACAAAGATGATGATGATGACGACAAAGATGATGATGATGACGACAAAGACGATGATGACGACAACAATAACCACCAAACCCTGACCTAGACAAAACGGCTCTGAGGTATTCACGCAAGATTCGTCGCTGCCCTTCCTCAATGAGGCTGTCAAACATGTCTGGCTTGATGTGCACAAAGTCCTGCGCATAGTCAGCCCAGGTCGCACAGATGGTGTCCACACAGTTAGAGTTGGCCATCCTGGACAAACACAGGCATAACGACATTATTCAACTGAAAAAGCATAGGCACATAAAAATCTCTAACGACATTCAACTAAAAAAGCATAGGCACATGAAAACTCTATCAACAATGAAAAACAGGAAAGTAGTCCTTTAGTTGAAACATTAAATAAATCCTATTTTGGTATGCGCTATCTCATAAGCTTGCAGTTCCAATGTTTGTGTTTGTACCTTGTTAAACCTTAAAACCTCAATGTCAATAAGCACATGGAAAAAATATTTAATTTTTTTTTTTTTATAACCTTTTCAAAAAAGCTGAAAACCAAACTGTCAAGCCCAAGTTACTGTCAAAGCAACAAATGAATGGCGTGAATGGTTTTTACATAGTGCTTTTACCAGGTGAAAGAAATGATCAAGGCAATGCCTGAAAACAGGATCTCACTCCGACTCCCAAGGTCCCAATGTGTCAAGACAGCAGCATCGTTTAAATTATTTTTTTTTAACCATTCTTATAACAGGGGTTTTCCAAGCCAAGACGCTGGCAAATACAGGACCTAGCGAGCGTTGTGGCCAAGTGGGCTAAGGCGTGACTAACTTGCCTTGTACACAGGGCAGAAACCAATGGCACCTGACAGGTGTGGGTTCGATCCAGCATCGGGGCGTTATGTTTCTCCGAATATTATTTACTTTCGACTCAGGCAACGTCTCGGGGGTTTTCTCCCGGTACTCCGGTTTGCTCCCCCAGCAAAATTTCAAAATCACAACAAATGTTAGGTAGGTTGAGTTTGGGCGCTCCACAGGCTGCGACTATGCTTTCTCCAGGGGAGGCGGCCCAGAATTTCCCCATGAAAAAGGGACAATAAGGTAAATTTAAAAAAAAAAAATTCTAGCTGCCAGAGGTGCCCACTCTACATTTTTTGGGTGTATCGTCTTGTCGCCCCAAGAACTGAGAACCAGACCTGTCCACCTCCAACTTTTTGCTATTCAGTAGCAGCATCTTCAGTTTTCAGTAGCACAGCAAGAATGTCAGTATCAGACATGCCTACCCGTACGGAATTTCCGTATTTTTTCCGGAAATTTGAACAACTCTGCAAGCGCTACGGAAAATACAGATATTTGTTTTACGGTACGGAAATTAAAAAAAATGATAAAGAAAAAAAATCGAGATCGTTGGCCTGTGGTAATGCACCGCATGACCTTTTTCCGAAGGTTTAATGCCGCAATGCGCAGTCGCAGTGGAGACCTGTGGCATCGAAGTTTCCGGTAGAGGCACCGAAGTTTGCCGAACCCATTTTTGCACAACCGCAGTAAAGATCGGGGCTCGTGAGACAGAGTTTAAAACATGGCGTTCAAACGAATGGCAAAGCAAAGTGATTGTGAATCTGAATCTTCAAAAAAACCACGCAAGGGCAGACATTTCTTGCCTCATATTCGCAAAAGTGTCCTTTCGTTATTCGCGGCAGCACTGACTCAAAAGTGCGATTTGTGCCAACCAGTTTGGCATCTCCGCCGGTGATATGAACGACATCAAGCGGCACGCGGAAGGCCCCAAGCATATGAAGAATTACGAGGCTTTGGAGAAGAAAATGAACATTGTGGCAGCAAATCAATCTATCACTGGATTCTTCGCATAATATTTAAAAGGACGAGTGCAAAAACAATAGGTAGTAAAAGTAAATACGGAAATCGTAATAGTGATACTGAAATTTGAAAAAGCTAATACGGAAACTTCAAATTGAGGGTAGGCATGCCTGCAGTATCCTTCACCGAACGTAAGACATCAAACACGCATAAGCATGGAATCGTACATAAAACGAACCAAAATGCATATGCGTTATTAATTCTTTGAATTCTTCAAACCAAAAGAATCAAACGTTTATAAAGCAACAATACGCAAGTATGAGAGCTATTGGATTGTTTTCAAGCGCATTCTTTTTCTTCTCCAGAGACATCATCATCAGAGCGCTGTTCCGCAGTGATGACAATTGAAGGAAGAACGAACTGCCGCAATGCCACGGCAAAATGGCATCACACGAATACAAGCAAAATGGCAGAGAAAAGAATTATGGAAACTTTTAAACATTTCCGTAGCTAGCGTAAGTCATCCATAGCTTTGCAGCAAGGCTTAGTTTTCTGTTGGTGCTACGGCGAAAACGTAGCAGTAGGCAGGTCTGGAACACAATGCTGGGCAATGAGGTCTGGGGCAAAAGCGCAGGAATAATTCCCTGCAGACAATGAAAGAGGACTGTACTCACCAGTTCCTGGTCATCAGTTCATTGAGGCAGTTGCTGGCCTTCAGATCCACGAACACCTCATCCAGCAGAATGCTGCAACTGTGGCAGGCAGTCAAACAAGGTTTAAATATATTTGCTGCAGAATACAAGGGTGGCGCAGTAGTATAAAGCTTCGGGCACAGGCTAGCAATATTTAATGTTAAGCAACGTCGGGAAGGGTGAGTACTTGGATTGGTATCCACGCTTGCAAGGCAACCACCAAAGCACACCAAAAGACTGAAACAAGCGCACAGCACGCCCTAGTCCACTGAGCTGTCAATGGTGCCTGGATCAGTTTACAACCAATGGAAGGTACAGCAGCCAGGGAGAGGAGAGAGGGACCGCCCTCACTAAGCTGGCCTAGAGAAAAGGGAAGTGCCAAACGCATCCCTCCCCAACGACCGAAGGGCTACGCAGACACTTTTGCCTTACAGAATCACATTCCTTCTCAGGCCAAATTATATGTGATGTATAACTGTTGAATAAATGTACTGTTAGTAGTTGTCTAATGATTGTACGTGTTACCTTTATAGGGTTAAAACCTTCTCAGGCCAAATTATATGCGATTTATAACTGTTGAATAAATGTACTGTTAGTAGTTGTGTAGTGATTGTACGTGTTACCTTTATAGGGTTAAAACCTTTTTTAATGTTATTTGCTGAGATGCAATGTGCTGTAGCAATTGTCCATCCTGGGTAACAAAGATTTGTCCACTCCACTGAGCATGATCTACAAGGGCCAAGGCAATGCACCTCGCATGCTCCTTAGTGAATCTATTGACACTATTCTACGTACAGGCAAAGTAACAGTGGCCAGTGCATGTGGAGCTATATAAAAACTGAACGGAAAAGGCAAAAAGTAATATTGGCGCTGACCTTCCGATGACTCTGACGTCACATGATCACTCAACCACAAAAAAGTTGCATCAAAAAAAAGTAAAAATAAACAAAATGCAATTGGCCTTTAACTGGCCTAGATCTTTCATGCTCATGTAAGATCAAATAAACCTATGTTGATAATAAACCTATGTTGATAATAAACCTATGTTGATAATAAACCTATGTTAATAATAAACCTATGTTGATAATAAACCTATGTTGATAATAAACCTATGTTGATGCATAATGTGGGTTCCACAACTAAAGCCATTGCGGACAGATATTAAAACCATCATTTTTTAAAACTATTTTGGAATTGTTTTGTGTAGACATATGAAAATCTGATTTTTAGTTTTTAATATATATTTTTAAGTAAATACAAAGACTGAGTCAAATTGTTGCATGCCCATGAGTCAAAAACGATGATCAATAATAATAATAATAATAATAATGATAATAATAATAATAATAATAATAATAATAATAATAATAATAATAATAATAATAATAATAATAATAATAAAAATAATTTAAAAAAAAATAATAATAATACCTATTGCATGCTTTTTCTTCAATTGTACTCAAAGCATGGTGATCTGAAGCTATCGCTATTACAGAAAGCAGAAGAGAAATCAAGTTTTAAAAACAAGTTGTTAACATTTAGATTGACTAATATTATTATACAGGAAGTTAGTAAACCGGAGAACCCAGGGATAAAACCTCAGTGTCCTCAAAAGTCTAGTACCTAAGTCATGTAAGTTCATCCCAACAAGCATCAAACATTTTGAAGCAGACTGAGCGAAAGTTCCTAAGCTTTACAGCGCATAATTAAGTACCCACAAATGTTCACGATGGCTCTTGATGCTCACCAGTGGTTGGCGATGGCCAGGAAGTGTTCGGTCAGCTGCTGGAAGCGATCTTTGCGGATGTTGTCTCCCTCTTCCTCCCCTCCACCCTCCTCCTCGTAGTCATCTTTCTTCAGATAGCGTCGACGTAACATCTTCATGTACTCCCCAAAGCTCAGGCAGTTGTTGATGTGGGCGATCTGAGATATATACACATTTTCTTTGTGTGTATGAGGACAGTAAAATCACGGTGTTTTCTAACTGTGTCATCACCACAGGCCTGTCCACCTTCCAACCAGCCCAATGTGTAATCCTGTTAGTACAAATGGGTCACCTAAAGATGGGGGACGTGGCGTCATAACCACATCAAGTAACGCATTAAAAGAAGTCAGACCAGAACGATCAGTTATGATTTTTAGTATTGAAAATGCTACCTAAATGTGCGTGACTACAAAGATAGCTAAACACACTGGTTACTGTCAATCCTCTTTTTAATTGTCTTTCTACTGTTCCCTCTTCTCCTTTGCCTTCCTTCTGCAGTGTACTGTAATATGCTATCTTCATCCTAATAGGTATGCAGATTCATTAAAAAAAAAAAAAAAAAGTGACCTCTGAGAGAGAGAGAAAGCGGAATCCGAAAAAAATATGTGTAATAGCGTAATAAAACGTTCAAATGTGTCGATTATTACGCTCAATGCGTTAAGGTAAAGAGGTCTGATACAGTGACCCGCATTGGTGCCTGGCCCATGGTGTTAGGTGCTTCTAACGCCTATTAGTCAGCTGAGCTCACTCACACAGTGTCAAGCGACGGGCCATGAGGAGCTGCTCTTGTCACAGCCAGATAAAATCAGAGATCAGTATTGAAATTGTACCACTGTAGGGATCACAGTACAGTTTGTTTCAAGCATCGCACTACTATTTACGAAAGGGAACAAAGCCAGGTTCAAAGTACCCACTGACCATGAAGTGGACGAAAAATTTGGGTTCTTTCCTGTCCGCCAGATGCTTCTCTCTGTAGAGCTTGACCTCGTCTGCAACAGTACGACACTGGTTACTAAATAACTCTCCCTTGCATTCTCTATTCTCTCTCATACATTTGCAATACTTATCAAGCACAAGTCTAGCTTTCTTCAGAAGATCCTGTGACTGCAACTCTTCATTCATCAACGAACAATACATAGAAATTTGCCATTCGGCTGCACAAACATATAGTAAATTTAAAATGCAGAATATGTTTACAAGAATGACAGGTAAACGCAGATAAAAAAGATCTTCCTGATAAAAGACAGCATATATCATTTCTCCTTAAGTCTGCTGTATTATTGTTGTTGTTATTATTATTATTATTATTATTATTATTATTATTATTATTATTATTATTATTATTATTATTAAACAGAAAGGTGCATTACAGTAGTCTAACTTGCAGAAAATCACAGGAAACAGCCCCACACCCCACAACCCCACATAGAAATCACGAGAAATCAAGAGTAAAACTGAACACAGGAAAACATGCAAAATACTACACTTTTACCACAATTTAATGTTGAAGAAATCCTGCTACAGACTGACAAGAAATATCGCTGTTTTAAGGCCCAGCCACACTTGTGTTATGCACCCAGCCACATGCATGATTACACGCAAAAAAAGCTTGTCTGCTATACACGACTTGGTGAGCTAAGGCAGTTGAATTCACTTGTCGCGAGTTGATCTTAGTAAAGTTCTTTATTCTTTAATATTATAGTCAAATCGTGAAAGAGTACATTACATCGTCATGAAAAAGTGCCTTGTTGTAGTGAAATTATACAGCTACACAAGTTTATAAATTTGAACTGAACCGTGATAAACATGGCGCCACTAACTACGACCCAAAGCCAGGTATGCCTACCCCAAATTTTAAATTTCAGGAATACTTCAAGTCAGTTTCAGGAACATAAAAAATCAACAACATACAAAACGAACAAAAACGAGCAAAACAGTAATTCAAAACATATAAGCAATTGATTCTTTACATTAACTTCTTTTATTTCAACCATTTTTGCTTCAGCTTTAATCACTTCCAAGTCATGGCTTGAAATAGAAGTCCCCTATACGCTTCTGTGTCCGGGGACGGTAATCTACGCACGCAACGCACACGCAACGCTTGAAATTTCGCTTCGGGTCGGCAATGAAGTTGCACACCAAACTGGGTCACACAAATTTCGCAGTGCACTCTTGTCTCCTCTTTTAATAAAAGGAAATCTCTCCCTGTACTCTTCTATATAACACTGAGCACGTTTCTTCGAAGAACTTGCGTTAACACACCCTTCTTTTCTTCTCTTCATCGCCATTTTGAAACCGTTGTTAAAAAATTTCAATGCACATGCGCATTTGCTGCTGAACTATATAGGCCGACTTCCTTTCAGCGTGACGATACAACTGTCGTCTGCTACTGCCTTTTCTCGTTGTCAAAAATCGTAACACTTGGAAAAAACTTGCAAAAAAAAACACAAAAAAATTGTTCCTTTTTTTCAACGTCCGGAGCACACAAAAAATTTACGGATTTTACGGGACAGGCAGGATTTTTTTTCAAATTTCAGGAACAAATCCGGAAATTCAGGAACAGTAGGCATGTCTGCAAAGCATAAGTCGTAAAACGTAAGCCAAATGTGACCACTAAACTCATAAGGTGTGCCCAGCTGTCAAAATTCCGGTCAGCAAAAAATCTCATAACCCGATGCATAAACCTTAAAACGTAAGCCAAATGTGGCCACTATTTGAGCCAAACCATTAGGCCATACCTTGTGGATGGGTAACACACACAAAACAACGCCGAATGTGTAAGCCACATTGATACAAACAAATACAACAAACTCACTGTTGTATTCGTGGGCAAATCTGTTGAGCTCATCGGTGAACAGCTCCAGAACTTTCTTCACCAGGTCTTGGCCGATGATCTGGGCCACTTGCAGCTGAAGCACAAAACAAGGAAGAAAAATATTATTCACAACAGTCAATGTCACTGACACACAGTCATGTTCAACATAGCCACTGCTGCAGCAGCTTTTGATAGAACAACAACAACAACAAAACAACAACAACAACACCAGCAATAATAATAACAACAACAACACAACAGCAACAACAACAACAATAATAATAATAATAATAATAATAATACAATAATAATAATAATAATAATAATAATAATAATAATAATAAAAATACTACTACTACTACTACTAATAATAATAATAATAAAATAGTAGTAGTAATAATAATAATACTAATAATAATAAATAATAAATTATAAAAATAATAATAGTAATAATAATTTTAAAAAATATAATAATAATATTAATAATAATAATAATAATAATAATAATAATAATAATAATAATAATACTGGATGCTATATATGCTTCACCAATCATGCTCCAAAGCCCGGCGATCTGTACCGACATATACACTGACATATTCCACGCACACACATACAGGATAAACACACATCTATTGCTCCAACATATGGAGTAAAGGCACCTAGATCACTATTAGAAGACAGAAAGACAATGACATATACTGTTACACTCACATATTCCACGCACACACATACAGTACAAACACACATCTATTGCTCCAACATATGGAGTAAAGGCAGCTAGATCACTATTAGAAGACAGAAAGACAATGACATATACATATACACTCACATATTCCACGCACACACATACAGTACAAACACACATCTATTGCTCCAACATATGGAGTAAAGGCAGCTAGATCACTATTAGAAGACAGAAAGACAATGACATATACATATACACTCACATATTCCACGCACACACATACAGTACAAACACACATCTATTGCTCCAACATATGGAGTAAAGGCAGCTAGATCACTATTAGAAGACAGAAAGACAATGACATATACTGTTACACTCACATATTCCACGCACACACATACAGTACAAACACACATCTATTGCTCCAACATATGGAGTAAAGGCAGCTAGATCACTATTAGAAGACAGAAAGACAATGACATATACATATACACTCACATATTCCACGCACACACATACAGTACAAACACACATCTATTGCTCCAACATATGGAGTAAAGGCAGCTAGATCACTATTAGAAGACAGAAAGACAATGACATATACATATACACTCACATATTCCACGCACACACATACAGTACAAACACACATCTATTGCTCCAACATATGGAGTAAAGGCAGCTAGATCACTATTAGAAGACAGAAAGACAATGACATATACATATACACTCACATATTCCACGCACACACATACAGTACAAACACACATCTATTGCTCCAACATATGGAGTAAAGGCAGCTAGATCACTATTAGAAGACAGAAAGACAATGACATATACATATCCTATCCTATCCTGTCCCATAACCCGAAGGTCGTAGGGGCACCACAGATGATCGCTTAACCAGCATACTCCATCTTTCTCTGTCCTCAGCAGCCCTCATGGCTTCGCTCAGTGTCAAACCAGTCCATTCTCGAATGTTGTCCTCCCACCTCTTTTTCGGTCTCCCCCTTCTTCTACCTCCTTGCACTGTGCCTTGCAGAATGGTCTTTGCAAGGCCTGATGATCTGGTGACGTGGCCATACCATCGGAGTTTCCGTTTCTTCACCACTGTGAGCAGGTCATCGTGTTGTCCAATGGCTTGTGTGATGGTCTGTCGGACTTCAACGTTGGTGATGTGTTGGGTATAGGAAATGCACAGAAGTCTTCTGTAGCACCTCATCTCCATGCTTTGTATTCTTCGTTGGAGATCTGCTGTGAGGGTCCATGCTTCGCAAGCATATAGGAAGATGGAGATGACCAGAGATCGCAGCAGTCTTACTTTGGAATGTAGACTGATGGTTCTGTCTTTCCAAATGGGCTTCAACCTTGTCAGGGCAGCAGTTGTTTGTGCGATCCTGGAGAGGACTTCCTGTCGAGACCCATTGTCTGACACAATGGCTCCTAAATATTTGAAGCTGTGCACTGTGTTGAGGGATTGGCCTTGTACTTTGATGTCCGTGTTGATGCCATTGGTGTTGTTGGTCATCATTTTGGTCTTCTCTGCACTTATTTCCATTCCATAAGCTCTGGAGGTGGTGTCAAGCCTCTGTACAAGCTGTTCAAGTTCTTGTTCCTCTCCAGCCAATCCATCAATATCATCCGCAAAACGAAGATTGGAGATTGCTCTGCCCCCTATGCTGACTGTGCCTTCATGATCTGCAAGAGCATCTGACATGATGCGCTCTAGGAAGATGTTGAAGAGTGTTGGAGAGAGTAGGCATCCTTGACGCACACCGATTGTTGTTCTGAACCAGTTCCCGATGATGCTGTTATGGAGGACTGCACTGGTAGCCTTGTCATACAGGCTTTTGATGACTTCTATAATTTTAGGGCTGATGTTGTACACTTTCATGGTTGCCCATAGAGCTGCATGCCAGACTCGGTCAAATGCCTTCTTGAAGTCTATGAACACATGATATAGATGTTGTTGGTGCTGTAGGTATTTCTCACAGATTATTCTGAGGTTGAAAATCTGTTCAGTGGTACTTCGCCCTGCCATGAATCCTGCTTGTTCTTCAGCTATGATTTGTTCAGCTTGTGGTTTCAACCTGTTGAGTATTATTTTCAGGAGGACCTTGCTGGGATGGCTGATGAGGCTGATGGTGCGGTAATTTTCACACTCCTGAAGGTTACCTTTTTTGGGAAGAGTGATGACAAGCGACTGGGTCCATGGTGTAGGCCATTCCCCACTCTGCCAGATCTTGTTACAGATAATGGTGAGAGCATCAGTCATCGCTTCTCCTCCTGCTTGTAGCAGTTCCGCTGGTATGTTGTCCACTCCCGCTGACTTCCCTTTCTTCAGCGATTGCACTGCTGCCTCAACTTCTTCCCGGAGAATTGGGAGGATTTCTTCTTCTTCTCTGCTCTCGGGACATGCTAGAACTGATGGGTCTCCATTTGGTGTATGGTTGTAAAGGTCAGAGCAGTACTCTGTCCATCTGTCCAAGACTTCTTGTTCTTCTGTAAGGCAAATGCCAGACTTGCTCTGTGGGTTCGGGCAAATAGAATAGACCCAACGTTTCCCGGCGTGTCGTAAGAGGCGACTAACAGGGGTGATGTTAGCACGGCATCACTGGGCGAAAGTCTTCTACACAGAAGTCACCGGCCAGGGCGGAGGAACCTCACGTTACTACAGGTTCAACGACCACGTGCTCAGGGCCAAGGCGAGCCACACTTTATTCGTGGATTTCGGCTGTGGCCAACAGCCTGGAGAGGATTGGGCCCTGCCAGGTCTTTTTTTGCCCAAGACACACTACATATACATATACACTCACATATTCCACGCACACACATACAGTACAAACACACATCTATTGCTCCAACATATGGAGTAAAGGCAGCTAGATCACTATTAGAAGACAGAAAGACAATGACATATACATATACACTCACATATTCCACGCACACACATACAGTACAAACACACATCTATTGCTCCAACATATGGAGTAAAGGCAGCTAGATCACTATTAGAAGACAGAAAGACAATGACATATACATATACACTCACATATTCCACGCACACACATACAGTACAAACACACATCTATTGCTCCAACATATGGAGTAAAGGCAGCTAGATCACTATTAGAAGACAGAAAGACAATGACATATTCCACACACACACATACAGGACAAACACACATCTATTGCTCCAACATATGGAGTAAAGGCAGCTAGATCACTATTAGAAGACAGAAAGACAATGACATATACATATACACTCACATATTCCACGCACACACATACAGTACAAACACACATCTATTGCTCCAACATATGGAGTAAAGGCAGCTAGATCACTATTAGAAGACAGAAAGACAATGACATATTCCACACACACACATACAGGACAAACACACATCTATTGCTCCAACATATGGAGTAAAGGCAGCTAGATCACTATTAGAAGACAGAAAGACAATGACACTGTAGATTGACTGCCTCCAATTCCATTACTGAAGAGAGTGACTGGCCTTTATACCACAGGTTTAAGTGACGAGTGTGTATTTGTGGTGTATTTAGTAGTTTCTGCGACATGTGAGGGTATTCCTTGGTTACAGATTGCCATGCTTTGAGTCGGATTTAGGAGTAAGGCGCGTGTAAAGTATCCAGTATTATTTTTGTTTTCTTCTGATTATTGTGTGAGTGCGTCTTGGACGACGTGGGTTGGAATCCTGACTTCAGCAAACTATTGTGTGATTGCTGGATATTACGGGCCAGCGCTTTGAGAAGCTCTCTGAGCTTGTAAGTGCGCTATATAAGATAAATCTCTTTCTTTTCTTTCTTATTATATTAGTGTGACAGGGTGCAGAAATAGGTAATGGGATTAATGAAGATGAATCCAAACACCTTCAGCACTGAAGTCTTTTTTCAACAAAATTTGATTGATTCAAGTAGACACTCTCTTACATTATTATTATTATTATTATTATTATTATTATTATTATTATTATTATTATTATTACTTCCCTTGGCCCAAAGCCCCGCTACAATTGGTCCATATGATTCATTCAGCGGCTGCTATCACGATTCAAAAATTAAATTGCAAATGGCGGCGACACTCACGTTCTGTTCCATCATCTGGAAGATGATAACAGGTAGAGGGGTGTTGAAGTAGCCATCGCCGTCAGCTTCTGGAGGCGACTCTTTGAGCCAGTCCTACAACACCACAAAACAGAAACTGTTTTTAACTCCTGCAGAAGCTTTTAGAGAGTTAGACAGACAGAGAGAGAAAGAGGAGAGAGAGAGACAGAGACAGACAGACAGAGACAAAGAGAGAGAGAGAAACAGAGAGACAGAGACAGACAGAGGGAGAAAGAGCAGAGACAGTGACAGAGCAGAGAGAGAGATCGAGAGAGAGGGAGAAAGAGAGAGAGAGAGAGAGAGAGAGAGAGAGAGAGAGAGAGAGAGCAGAGACAGGGACAGACAGAGAGAGAGAGAGAGAGAGAGAGAGAGAGAGAGAGAGAGAGAGAGAGAGAGAGAGAGAGAGAGAGCAAGAGAGAGACAGACAGACAGATCACCCCACTTGTCAAGTAAAATAACAGAGCAATTGTTTATCACCCATTACAAATATAAAAGCATCAGCTGTGGAGCAAACTGCCAGCACAGTTTTATCTTTCAATGAATGCAAAAGAACAAGATATAAAAACTGTGATAGTGGCTTCTACGTATTGGTAACTTGTTGGAATGATGAAATATGATCTGTGATAGGCAATGGTCATAGCAGCAGTACTATCAACGTTGTGTCAGAGGCGCTATTTTATAAACTGTGATAGTTGCTTGCATTAATGCGTTTACAACCGAATACATAAAAAATACAAATATTAGAAAAAGAAAGAGTAGAAAAAGGTGGTTGTAATGTTTTGTTGATTTAACTCCTATGTCTTTGAAATGTTTTGTTGTGACTTATGGTACAAGGAGCTGCTCATCTGTGGTAATAAAGATGTATTGTATTGTAGTGTTTTGTATTGTATTGTATTGTAGTGTTTTGTATTATATTGTATTGCAGTGTTTTGTATGGTATTGTAGTTGTATTATAGTATTTTGCATTGTATTGTAGTGTTTAAAAAAAATGTTTTGTATTGTATTATGTTGCTTTGGAGTGTATTGTATTATATTGTAGTGTTGTGTTGTATTATAGTGTTTTGTATTGTATTGTAGTGTTTTGTATTGTAGTGTTTTGTTTTGTATTGTAGTGTTTTGTATTGTAGTGTTTTGTATTGTATTGTATGATAGTGCTTTGTATTGTATATTTTTTGTATTGTATTATAGTGTTTTGTATTGTATTATAGTGTTTTGTATTGTATTATAGTGTTTTGTATTGTATTATAGTGTTTTGTATTGTATTATAGTGTTTTGTATTGTATGATAGTGCTTTGTATTGTATGATAAAGCTTTGTATTGTATTGTATTATAGTGTTTGTATTGTATTATAGTGTTTTGTATTGTATGATAGTGCTTTGTATTGTATTGTATTATAGCGTTTTGTATCATGTTTTAGTGTTTTGTATTGTATTGTAGTGTTTTCTATTGTATTGAGTTGTAGTGTTTTGTGTTGTTCTGTATTTCTCACCTTGACGTCAGAGCGCAGGGTGTTTCTACTCCACTCAGCGATGTTCTGCTGCATCGTCTTCATGTACCTGGGTCCAGGACAAACTTTATACATTACAAAATTATAAATACAAAACTAATGAAATTATAGAATCCTTCGTAAAGATCATTTCATCGTTTGCTGGGAGTTCTGTGGGGAAACATTGTTCTGACCTTTTGTGTTTTGTCCACCTGAGGTCTAAAAACAAGGTGTGTGCTTTGTGTGTTGTTGTTTACATTACCATTCTTTGGGTTTATGTAAACATTTGTTTTTCATGATTGCAAATCCTCAATGCTAGCTTATCTCTGTTCTATTCCATTCCATTCCTAAACTCCACACAGATGACATTCGTTGAGCTTATTATTTCTTTATTGTAGGATAACTAATTTTTGGTAAATTTGTTCTTTTCCGTCTTTATGCATTTTTTCTTTGTAAAAAAAAAATCATGTACTTGTGTTAAGGACAAACTACATTACAAAACTTCCCCAAAGATTACATTTGTTGAGCTGATTATTTCTAAATATTTATGACTTTACCTTAAAAAAAAAAAGATTATTTTCTGCATTTATTGATTTATTTTGTGGACAGAAAATTAAAGAGGCCGAGTACTACATTTTTTTTTTTTTTTTTTTTAATCAGTTTATAGTCCCTTCTCTTCCCGGTAAGGATTTTCAGAGAGGAGACTCTGACTTGAGTACTACATGACGGGATTTGTGGTTTATATCCAGGAAAACAACACACACACACACACATACACACAACATCCATTAACAAAACAATATATAAGCAGTAAATACAGAAATTAAAAAAGAAAAGAAACAAAAATAACGAATGAATGAATCAATTAAAATAAAATAAAGAAAGAAATGCAGATTTGAATTTTTTTTTTAAAGGCAAGACTTACTGGTTCTGCAGGTGGATGATGACGTTGGGTTCTAAAAGGGGACCGAACTCCTTCATATCCATGTTCACTTCTGGGTGCCGCATTAACTCTGGAGAGCTGAAAAAAAAAACACCACAATGATTTGTTTAAAAAAAAGGTCCATTAGTTTCCTCCCTTATCTCATCACCCCACTTCCCCCCCAAAAATACTAAACTAAAGAATGACAATAACATTTTGTTTGATGCAAATGCGGAGATAGTTATACAAGTTATAGGCAAATTCCAATAGGGAGCAACTTTTCAACCACCTATACATGTCACATACACTCACAACCTCCAATAACAACAAAAGACAAGTCTGTCGCTGAAGAAGGCCAGTACTTACTCATAAGCTCCAACCCATTGGAGGAGTGAGACGATCTCGTTGCCTTCCAGCTCTTGAGATATCAGCTCCTGCAGCTGCGCCATGCAACACAGACCACCACACATCCTCACAATTATTGGAAGGGTGGAGACTGTGGAGTGGGTGGGGTCTGAATTTTCCAGAACCCCCTTTTCTTCTCCCCATTCCCACCCCCTTGATTTTTGAAGCTATCTACGGAGTCTGCGTAACTGTCCAAGCATGGAACTACCTTTATAACACACATAATGAAATTATTCCCCCCGTCACCCAGCCCTTCACTACCCTCTCATTTATGTATAAATATATTTTTTTGTTTGTTTTGTTGTTGTTGTGGTTGTTGAATAAACTGACTATCACTCAGCTATTATTATTATTATTATTATTATTATTATTATTATTATTATTATTGCTTCTTCATCTTGTCTCCTCTTCTAAACATCATTTCTTTCTTTCTTGGGGGGTTTGTTGTGCTGGCTTTTGTGTGTTGTTTGCCTCAGGCGAAGAGCTTAGCTTGAACATGGGCAGTGTGTTGGGTCATCTTGCTTCAGCCCGCATTAGCATTCTTTTAGTTTACGTGTCCGTTTGTTTGTCATTATCATTTGCTGTTCTGACTGCAAATGGCACCGTTTTCCCTTGCCAGGGGCATTTCACCATTGAGGTACAACCAGACTAGAACACAACCATTGTGGGCTTGGCAGACATGTTAGGCCTTTGTGCAAGAGGGAACTGTCAGGGTGTTGCATGCTGGTAGTTTCAATGCTGCACCACTACGTTTAATTCATATCCTACAGCAAAAAGGAGAAGAGCGCAGGTTAAACCAGAAGATATAAAGAAAGTCCAGTTAAGTTCTCTTGAATAGAGTTTGAACCCCCAAAACTATCTAACCCTTCCCCCCTCCTCTTTTCACCCCCCCACTTCCCTTCAAAAAATGCTGCTGTACTGACATGTGCAGAGAGAGCCTTGTGATACATGGAGGTGTACGTCTTCACTACGTTGTAGTCAGGTGGACACACAGGCGGCAGTAATGTCTGGAAATAACACAATTCGCTTTAGTCAGAAACAACGTTTTCCTGATAAAGAAATAGAAGTAAATGACATATATATATATATCTATATAGTACATTAACGTCCCCGGACACAGTGTGTATAGGGGACAATGTCAGGCAATTAGTCAGTCGATGGGCCATTATGAGGCGTGTTTGTTGCTGTGAGAAGACATCACTGTAAATATCACAGTTCATTTTTGTTTCCTGCACAAGCAGTTCTATTTACAAAAGTTATCAGCAGCAGGTTTTAACAAGAAGTTACTTTTCAACCACCAGTCTATGTGTGTGTGTGTGTATATATATATATATATATATATACTCTTATACGCACCGGAATGTGTCAACATTCGGAAAGAGCGCTATTTAAGTGCAAGGGTTCGGGTAAGGGTTAGTTGCAGTTCTATCACTATCCCTTGCCCTAACCCTTTCCGCTCTTTCCGTCCCAAAAACCCATCTGCCTTCTTGAATTCTTAAATTGTATGAAACCAAGTGAGGACGCTATCCGGCGTCAATAAACGGTTCGAAAATATTCCCAAACGGTTGGTAAAAGCCAGCTGACCTAGATACAACTAAGCGTGACCTACTTCATCACCTAGAGGGGACGAAAGTTACTTTTTTCTCAAGTTTCTTTAAGTACTTCAGGGCCTCCCGTTATGTGGCAACTTGGAAATGTTGACACTTTCCGGGAGGCTGCTGCACAACTACCGTTGTACTAACGGTTGTGCTAGGTTGACACATTCCGGTGTATATGAGACTATATACACAGAAGTCACCGGCCAGGGCGGAGGAACCTCACGTTACTACAGGTTCAACGACCATGTGCTCAGGGCCAAGGCGAGCCACACTGTATTCGTGGATTTCGGCTGTGGCCAACAGCCTGGAGAGGATTGGGCACCGCCAGGTCTTTTTTTGCCCAAGACACACTACATGATGACACAATCCACTAATTCCATACCGGATCGGTCGTCGCCCGGGCCGTCACCCGGCACAAGGACCGCGCCTTCCGTTGGCCACCAGGACGGAGGTGTTAAGTATGCTACTGATGGACAATTTAGCAAGATCCGCACGAGAAACAACATCGTCATAGGAACCTGGAACGTCAGGACCCTAACTGCGGAAGGAAAATTAGAAGAACTGGCCCACGAGTTGGACCACTATCGATGGAACGTTCTAGGTATCAGCGAACTGCGATGGAAAG
Organism: Oncomelania hupensis; assembly: GCA_036898135.1. Lineage (NCBI taxonomy): Eukaryota > Metazoa > Mollusca > Gastropoda > Littorinimorpha > Pomatiopsidae > Oncomelania > Oncomelania hupensis. Next base: position 5,620,747 of record CM072526.1, on the reverse strand, counting down.
GCCTAGGTGAAACAACGACCGACAAAGGCCACAAGCTCTACTTCAGCGGTAGGGATGACAGGCACGAACACGGCGTTGGATTCTTGGTCCACAAGAACATTCTAGCGACTGTCACGGGTTGCCGCCCAGTCTCCAGTAGACTCATTACCATCCGCCTGAGAGCAGCCCCTTTCAACATCACCATCATCCAGGCCTACGCCCCAACATCAGACTATGACGACAGCGAAGTGGAGGATTTTTATGAAAATCTACAGGCGGTCCTTGACCAAGTGCCGAAGAAGGACATAGTCATAGTGCAAGGCGACTGGAATGCCAAGGTTGGCCAAGATGCGCACCGCAACTGGGGAGACACATGTGGACCCCACTGCAACAACGAGACAAATGACAGGGGTCTGAGACTCTTGGAGTTTGCCAGATACAACAATCTGGTACTGGCAAACACGCTTGGTCTCCACAAAAACTCCAGACGATGGACATGGCACAGTCCTGGCGGGGAGCATCACAACCAAATAGACTACATCATGGTCAAGAAACGCTTCAGATCAAGCATCAACATTGGCAGGACACGTACTTTTCCAGGAGCAGACATCGGAAGTGACCACGATCTCGTGATGATGTCTTTCCGGCTCCACTTGAAGAGAGTAAATACAGCAAAGTGCACTAGACTGAAGTTCGACCTGGACAAACTGCAAGACCCGGAGGTGGCAGAACTATTTCAAGCCACAATTGGAGGGAAATTTGCACCACTGCTCATTTTGGGGGCTGGTGAAGTAGATGTCAACACCATGACCACCACCTTCAACTCAGCTGTGACAGATGCCGCCACTGAGATCCTTGGCAAGCACCGACCAAAGAAGAAGCTGTGGATCACACCTGAACTTTTGGATCTGTGTGATAAACGAAGAGAGATGAAAAAGAAAAAGAACACCTCACAGGGAGCTGATGTCTACCGAAAAATCAACAATGACATCCGAAAAGGCATGCTCACAGCAAAGGAGAACTGGATAGAAGATCAATGCCAGGAAATAGAGAACAGTCTGAACAAGAACAACAGCAAGAAGGCCTACCAGACTGTGAAGCGACTGACAAGTGTCAAACAGCCCAAAGTCTCCACTATCCAAAGCAAGTCTGGCATATGCCTTACAGAAGAACAAGAAGTCTTGGACAGATGGACAGAGTACTGCTCTGACCTTTACAACCATACACCAAATGGAGACCCATCAGTTCTAGCATGTCCAGAGAACAGAGAAGAAGAAGAAATCCTCCCAATTCTCCGGGAAGAAGTTGAGGCAGCAGTGCAAGCGCTAAAGAAAGGGAAGTCAGCAGGAGTGGACAACATACCCGCGGAACTGCTACAAGCAGGAGGAGAAGCGATGATTGATGCCCTCACCATTATCTGTAACAAGATCTGGCAGAGTGGGGAGTGGCCTATACCATGGACCCAGTCGCTTGTCATCACTCTTCCCAAAAAAGGTAACCTTCAGGAGTGTGAAAATTACCGCACCATCAGCCTCATCAGCCATCCCAGCAAGGTCCTCCTGAAAATAATACTCAACAGGTTGAAACCCCAAGCTGAACAAATCATAGCTGAAGAACAAGCAGGATTCAGGGCAGGGCGAAGTACCACTGAGCAGATTTTCAACCTCAGAATAATCTGTGAGAAATACCTACAGCACCAACAACATCTATATCATGTGTTCATAGACTTCAAGAAGGCGTTTGACCGAGTCTGGCATGCAGCTCTATGGGCAACAATGAAAGTGTACAACATCAGCCCAAAAATTATTGAAGTCATCAAAAGCCTGTATGACAAGGCTACCAGTGCAGTCCTCCACAACAGAGCCATCGGGAATTGGTTCAGAACAACAATCGGTGTGCGTCAAGGATGCCTACTCTCTCCAACACTCTTCAACATCTTCCTAGAGCGCATCATGTCGGATGCTCTTGCAGACCATGAAGGCACAGTCAGCATAGGGGGTAGAGCAATCTCCAATCTTCGTTTTGCAGATGACATTGATGGATTGGCTGGAGAGGAACAAGAACTTGAACAGCTGGTACAGAGGCTTGACACCACCTCCAAAGCCTATGGAATGGAAATAAGTGCAGAGAAGACCAAAATGATGACCAACAACACCAATGGCATCAATACGGACATCAAAGTCCAAGGCCAATCCCTCGACACAGTGCATAGCTTCAAATATTTAGGAGCCATTGTATCAGACAATGGGTCCCGACAGGAAGTCCTCTCCAGGATCGCACAAACAACTGCTGCCCTGACAAGGTTGAAGCCCATTTGGAAAGACAGGACCATCAGTCTACATTCCAAAGTAAGACTGCTGCGCTCCCTTGTCATCTCCATCTTCCTATATGCTTGCGAAGCATGGACCCTCACAGCAGATCTCCAACGAAGAATACAAAGCATGGAGATGAGGTGCTACAGAAGACTTCTGGGCATTTCCTATACCCAACACATCACCAACGACGAAGTCCGACAGACCATCACACAAGCTATTGGACAACATGATGACCTGCTAACAGTGGTGAAGAAACGGAAACTTCGGTGGTATGGCCACGTCACCAGATCATCAGGCCTTGCAAAGACTATTCTGCAAGGCACAGTGCAAGGAGGTAGAAGAAAAGGGAGACCGAAAAAGAGGTGGGAGGACAACATTCGAGAATGGACTGGTTTGACACTGAGCGAAGCCATCAGGGCTGCTGAGGACAGAGAAAGATGGAGTATGCTGGTTAAACGATCATCTGTGGTGCCCCTACGACCTTCGGGTTACGGGACAGGATAGGATATATATATATACACACACACACACATAGACTGGTGGTTGAAAAGTAACTTCTTGTTAAAACCTGCTGCTGATAACTTTTGTAAATAGAACTGCATGTGCAGGAAACAAAAATGAACTGTGATATTTACAGTGATGTCTTCTCACAGCAACAAACACGCCTCATAATGGCCCATCGACTGACTAATTGCCTGACATTGTCCCCTATACACACTGTGTCCGGGGACGTTAATGTACTAAAGAAAGAAAGAAAGAACAATTGTCTGAAATTAGAAGACACCCGACCAAGTATCAAGCGATGGGCCATAGTGAGCCATTGTTATCACTGTCAGATGAAATGAGAGATAACCCATTACACTGTACCACTGTCAGATGAAATGAGAGATAACCCATTACACTGTATCACTGTCAGATGAAATGAGAGATAACCCATTATACTGTACCACTGTCAGATGAAATGAGAGATAACCCATTACATTGTACCGCTGTCAGATGAAATGAGAGATAACCCATTACACTGTACCACTGTCAGATGAAATGAGAGATAACCCATTACATTGTACCACTGTCAGATGAAATGAGAGATAACCCATTACATTGTACCACTGTCAGATGAAATGAGAGATAACCCATTACATTGTACCACTGTCAGATGAAATGAGAGATAACCCATTACACTGTACCACTGTCAGATGAAATGAGAGATAACCCATAACATTGTACCACTGTCAGATGAAATGAGAGATAACCCATTACATTGTACCACTGTCAGATGAAATGAGAGATAACCCATTACACTGTACCGCTGTCAGATGAAATGAGAGATAACCCATAACATTGTACCACTGTCAGATGAAATGAGAGATAACCCATTACACTGTCAGATGAAATGAAAGATAACCCATTACACTGTACCGCTGTCAGATGAAATGAGAGATAACCCATTACATTGTACCACTGTCAGATGAAATGAGAGATAACCCATTACACTGTACCACTGTCAGATGAAATGAGAGATAACCCATTACATTGTACCACTGTCAGAAGAAATGAGAGATAACCCATTACACTGTACCACTGTCAGATGAAATGAGAGATAACCCATTACACTGTACCACTGTCAGATGAAATGAGAGATAACCCATTACACTGTACCACTGTCAGATGAAATGAGAGATAACCCATTACACTGTACCACTGTCAGATGAAATGAGAGATAACCCATAACATTGTACCACTGTCAGATGAAATGAGAGATAACCCATTACACTGTACCACTGTCAGATGAAATGAGAGATAACCCATTACACTGTACCACTGTCAGATGAAATGAGAGATAACCCATAACATTGTACCACTGTCAGATGAAATGAGAGATAACCCATTACACTGTACCACTGTCAGATGAAATGAGAGATAACCCATTACATTGTACCACTGTCAGATGAAATGAGAGATAACCCATAACATTGTACCACTGTCAGATGAAATGAGAGATAACCCATTACATTGTACCACTGTCAGATGAAATGAGAGATAACCCATTACACTGTACCACTGTCAGATGAAATGAGAGATAACCCATTACATTGTACCACTGTCAGATGAAATGAGAGATAACCCATTACATTGTACCACTGTCAGGACCGCAATGCATGAGAGATAACCCATTACACTGTACCACTGTCAGATGAAATGAGAGATAACCCATTACACTGTCAGATGAAATGAGAGATAACCCATTACACTGTACCACTGTCAGGACCACAATGCATGAGAGATAACCCATTACACTGTACCACTGTCAGGACCACAACGCATGAGAGATAACCCATTACATTGTACCACTGTCAGGACCACAACGCATGAGAGATAACCCATTACACTGTACTACTGTCAGGACCACAATGCATGAGAGATAACCCATTACACTGTACCACTGTCAGGACCACAACGCATGAGAGATAACCCATTACACTGTACCACTGTCAGGACCACAATGCATGACAGATAACCCATTACATTGTACCACTGTCAGGACCACAATGCATGAGAGATAACCCATTACACTGTACCACTGTCAGGACCACAATGCATGAGATAACCTATTACATTGTACCACTGTCAGGACCACAATGCACGTGAGATAACCCATTACACTGTACCACTGTCAGGACCACAATGCATGAGAGATAACCCATTACACTGTACCACTGTCAGGACCACAATGCATGAGAGATAACCCATTACACTGTACCACTGTCAGGACCACAATGCATGAGAGATAACCCATTACACTGTACCACTGTCAGGACCACAATGCATCAGAGATAACCCATTACACTGTACCACTGTCAGGACCACAATGCATCAGAGATAACCTATTACACTGTACCACTGTCAGGACCACAATGCATCAGAGATAACCCATTACACTGTACCACTGTCAGGACCACAATGCATCAGAGATAACCCATTACACTGTACCACTGTCAGGACCACAACGCATGAGAGATAACCTATTACACTGTACCACTGTCAGGACCACAATGCATCAGAGATAACCTATTACACTGTACCACTGTCAGGACCACAACGCATGAGAGATAGCCCATTACACTGTACCACTGTCAGGACCACAATGCATGTGAGATAACCCATTACACTGTACCACTGTCAGGACCACAACGCATCAGAGATAACCCATTACACTGTACCACTGTCAGGACCACAATGCATGAGAGATAACCCATTACACTGTACCACTGTCAGGACCACAACGCGTGCTGTCTCAAGCCAATGCACTACTGTTGAAACAGCTCATCAGCAATGTTCCATAGGGAGTTACTTTTCAAACACCTGCCAAGACAGGGAGCTTACCTTGACCACTTTCAGGTCGTCAATCATCAGCTGCCGTAAAATTTCCAGATGGCGCACCAGCCACATCTTGTTCTCTTCCCGAGACTCCAGCTGACTGCCTTCAATCCTAACCACAAACAGGTAGTCTCAGTCACACAGTTTAATAACAATGAAATAATAATAATAATAATAATAATAATAATAATAATAATAATAATAATAATAATAATAATAATAATAATAATAATAATAATAATAAAATCATCATCATCATAACCATTTATTAACAGTAGTGATTTAGGGAAAAACACATGAATTGCATCTATAAGGATGATGATTTTTTTTTTAATTTTGGGGAGTGGGGGTGATTTTTGGACACTATACTGTCCCCTTTTAATGGTTATAGAGTGCTCCCCCTTTACAAACACTGGCTCTAACACACTCACTCACATCACAGCCCTAAATTAATCATAAAAAAAAAACAATTTTTGCTTATTTCAAACTAAAAAAAAAAAAAGGTAAAGGTAGTCCCATAGCCTTGTGGCCGTAGGGGAGCGTGATGTTGGAGATCACACTTATCTTGGGCCAGCGTAATGAGGGTGATGCCCAACTCTCTCCCTCGCTGCTTTACCTTCCCCACCCTCAAGAGAGTAGGTACTCAATCACAGTTGAGTCAACTGGGGGCGTTGTTGTTTGTCGCTTCACACCTTAGCGGTCACCCATCCAAGTGCTAACCGCACCGGACGGTGCTTCACTTTCGACACAGTAGCGAGTGCTCCAACCACTGCACTATCCGACACCCCTATTTCAAACTACCTACACTGAATAGCAAGAGAACATAAAATACATTACTACAGCAAATGAAAGGCAAACTGAGCAATCACACATCAGGGAACAGGGTTCCATTCTTGGCTGTGAGGTCAAAGTTTAGGAACAGGCATTGTACGTATGAAGAAATTTTCATCTCGCTGTTTGAAAATTTTTGAAGCAAACATGCAGTTCTAAATTTTTTTTTGCGTTACACTGAAACGTTAATATCTTTATTCATCCTATTATATTGAAGTGTTATTCTAAATTTGGTTGACGTTGTATTGCTCTTTGAGCTTTTATTAGGGATGAAGCATGTTTTTCAATGAAATAAATAATAATTATTATTACTATTTCTTTGGTGATTTAACTCTTTCTATACTTTGCTACGCTATTGCGTAGTGTCAGCGCACTACACGTTCAAACTAACATACGAATACACTTACATCTACTTTCGAAAGTCGCAGTGTGTAGACTCAACACAGTATACAAAACTAAGGTGGAAAAACCTCTAATATTTTCATAATAGAGTACGCTTGCAAAGTTCATTTGGCACTGACTACAGATGTTTCAAAGAGAATGGGCTTCTAAAATGGAATGCTAAAAGTGTTACTAGTGGACTAAGTGGTGAAGAAAAAAAATCGATGAAGATGATACTGTAGGTACGTGCTACAATTAGAGGGAGGTAACGCTGTTTCCCACAACAATCAGGAAAAGGTCTAATACTGAATTGTTGCCTCCCTTACAGTATTTATAGCTTTTTCTGTGGGAATCAATATGCAAAAGTCCCCTGTACGCTCATGTGTCTGGGGACGTTAATTTATCCAATCAATCAATCAATCAATGTGCAAATTTGGGTGGAAGAGGGAGAGGGGGAGGAAGGTGATTCATAACTTGGTAAATAGCAAATATAATTTTATCAGCCTTGGCTATTGGTTTGTCCATTCTAATTTCATTATGGACCTAAACTTTTACGTCTCTACTACTGTTCTTGTTTTCTTTATTATAATTTTTTTAAAAATAGTAACTCATACAAATCAGCCAGTATTGAACGATAAAAGGGGAAGCCACCCACGCCAGAATAGAATGAGTTAAGCTTTACCCTAAATGTGTTTGACATTGTACCGTGCTGTTAGCTTTTATCAGGGACGAAGCGTGTTTTTCCAACAAAGAAATGATCATTATTAATATTATCAATACTCTATGTTTGGGGACCCTCCTTTCCCCCTACATTAACACCAATCATTATCTATTTCTCCCTTCCACACAAACGGCCACACAGTCTTTGGTCCTCTGACCAGTCTGTGCTACAGTGGACGCTGACCTTGCGGCGATGCTCTGCTGTAGAACGGAGAAGCACTGTTCTCGCCACTTCTTGGGTCGCCCTGGCGGCATGAACCCTGTCTGCTCTCTTTTCTTCTTCCAGGCATTGTCCATCCTGAAACCATCAGGTCAAAGGTTGGTCCATCCGAGAGTCTCAAGGCTCAAGATTAAAAAAGGTCACAACCGATTCTAAAATGGCTTGTACCTCCTGAAGAAGCTTTAAGCGATTTACATGTATGAACAACTTTTTAACCTGCTGTGTTTTAGCTTTGAGCTATTTTTCGTCTTCTTTTAACCAACCTATGCTGTAGAAAAGGTTTATTGGGATGGAGAATGATGAGTTCTAAATAAAATTAAAATAAATCAATAAAATATACTTTTTCGTAAAAAATCAGGACTCAATGTTTTAATGTGTTTGCTTGCATAAGTCTGAGTTAGGTTAAAAAAGAAAAAACAATACACCAACATCTAGTAGCAATAAATAACATTGCAGATAAAATACTCCTACAATACAGCAACACCTAATAACAATAAATAACATTGCAGTTAAAATACTCCTACCACGAGAGAGTATAAACCACGGTCTAGTCTGCGCATGCACCCATAACCATCGCACTGAGTTTTAAAGATCCTGATGCACATGTCCTAGATGGGGCATTTTCTGGCAACACAGATACACCCAGCAAGCACTGGGTCCCTTCTCCACTCTCCAATAGCATTGTGCTCAGTTGTCTGGGCGTCAGGCAATGCACCCAAAGACTGCAAGTGGGCGCCTCCGGTTGCCTGAGTTAGATCCTGTGTCATCCTGCACCTTGAGCAGCTCTTTGGGAAGGACAAGCGCGCTCAACAAGAGCAGTTAAATAAAAATGAAATAAGAGAAGCGTTGACTAGTTCACCACAACCACGCTAACAACGATAAAGAGAATCAATGAGGAAACATAACCGTTAAAAGAGGGTGTGCAAGAGCACTTGAAGTTCAAGCTGACCACAGTCCAACCATTACCTCTCCTCTCGCTCGATGATCCTGAGCGCGGTGACGATGAGGGTCGGCTCACGGCGTACGGAGATAAGCATGCGCTGGATGATGACCCACAGCTGTTTGCCCAGCTCTGTCGACAGCTCTTCCACTTCAGCGAAGTAACGGCTCAGGGTCTGCAACAGTGACTGACATTGCACGCGCTGCCGTCACATGCTTCAACACAGATTGTGTCAACAACCAAGCAGATCTATAAATCTGCCCCTGAGCTCTGGTCCAGCTCTGTCAGGAATCTAATGTGTAGACATTTATTGCGCCAACAGTCCCTGATCCTCAGATTACGGGGAAATTTGAGCAGCTCTTGAGCTGGAAAAGTGCTTTAAGCTAATAGTATGTTTGCCGCAGCCTGCCTACAAAGATCTACTCACCAGCCTGCCTGCAAAGATCTACTCACCAGCCTGCCTACAAAGATCTACTCACCAGCCTGCCTGCAAAGATCTACTCACCAGCCTGCCTATAAAGATCTACTCACCAGCCTGCCTACAAAGATCTACTCACCAGCCTGCCTACAAAGATCTACTCACCAGCCTGCCTACAAAGATCTACTCACCAGCCTGCCTGTAAAGATCTACTCACCAGCCTGCCTACAAAGATCTACTCACCAGCCTGCCTACAAAGATCTACTCACCAGCCTGCCTACAAAGATCTACTCACCAGCCTGCCTACAAAGATCTACTCATCAGCCTCTACTCACCAGCCTGCCTACAAAGATCTACTCATCAGCCTGCCTATAAAGATCTACTCACCAGCCTGCCTACAAAGATCTACTCACCAGCCTGCCTACAAAGATCTACTCACCAGCCTGCCTACAAAGATCAACTCACCAGCGTGCCTATAAAGATCTACTCACCAGCCTGCCTATAAAGATCTACTCACCAGCCTGCCTACAAAGATCAACTCACCAGCCTGCCTACAACGATCTACTCACCAGCCTGCCTAAAAAAGATCTACTCACCAGCCTGCCTACAAAGATCTACTCACCAGCCTGCCTATAAAGATCTACTCACCAGCCTGCCTACAAAGATCTACTCACCAGCCTGCCTATAACGATCTACTCACCAGCCTGCCTACAACGATCTACTCACCAGCCTGCCTACAAAGATCTACTCACCAGCCTGCCTACAACAATCTACTCACCAGCCTGCCTACAAAGATCTACTCACCAGCCTGCCTACAACGATCTACTCACCAGCCTGCCTACAACGATCTACTCACCAGCCTGCCTACAACGATCTACTCACCAGCCTGCCTACAAAGATCTCCTCACCAGCCTGCCTATAAATATCTACTCACCAGCCTGCCTATAAAGATCTACTCACCAGCCTTCCTACAAAGATCTACTCACCAGCCTGCCTACAACGATCTACTCACTAGCCTGCCTACAAAGATCTACTCACCAGCCTGCCTACAAAGATCTACTCACCAGCCTGCCTACAAAGATCTACTCACCAGCCTGCCTACAAAGATCTACTCACCAGCCTGCCTATAAAGATCTACTCACCAGCCTGCCTACAAAGATCTACTCACCAGCCTGCTTACAACGATCTACTCACCAGCCTGCCTACAAAGATCTACTCACCAGCCTGCCTACAAAGATCTACTCACCAGCCTGCATACAAAGATCTACTCACCAGCCTGCCTACAAAGATCTACTCACCAGCCTGCCTACAAAGTTCTACTCACCAGCCTGCCTACAAAGATCTACTCACCAGCCTGCCTACAAAGATCTACTCACCAGCCTGCTTACAAAGATCTACCCACCAGCCTGCCTACAAAGATCTACTCACCAGCCTGCCTACAAAGATCTACTCACCAGCCTGCCTACAAAGATCTACTCACCAGCCTGCCTACAAAGATCAACTCACCAGCCTGCCTACAAAGATCAACTCACCAGCCTGCCTACAAAGATCTACTCACCAGCCTGCCTATAAAGATCTCACCAGCCTGCCTATAAAGATCTACTCACCAGCCTGCCTACAAAGATCTACTCACCAGCCTGCCTACAAAGATCAACTCACCAGCGTGCCTATAAAGATCTACTCACCAGCCTTCCTATAAAGATCTACTCACCAGCCTGCCTACAAAGATCAACTCACCAGCCTGCCTACAAAGATCTACTCACCAGCCTGTCTACAAAGATCAACTCACCAGCCTGCCTACAAAGATCTACTCACCAGCCTGCCTATAAAGATCAACTCACCAGCCTGCCTACAAAGATCAACTCACCAGCCTGCCTATAAAGATCTCACCAGCCTGCCTACAAAGATCTACTCACCAGCCTGCCTATAAAGATCAACTCACCAGCCTGCCTATAAAGATCAACTCACCAGCGTGCCTATAAAGATCTACTCACCAGCCTGGACTGGGTTTGCAAAGGAGAAAAGTGGGAAATAGACAACACAATATTGTAGTTGGTTGGTGAAGGAAGACTGTTAGACAAGTGTGACGTATAATAACTATCCATGTCTTGGGGAACATTTCCTGTTTATGCCTTGTAATCCCAAAGGTACAGGAAAATGTGTTCCCGCAGCCTTTCAGTTGTTGGGGAACAGAGGCGTATGGGACCTGCCTATTCTCATTGCCAGCTTAGTGAGGTTGGTACCATCGTCTCTTCCTCGCTGCTTTGTCTTCCCTGGTCCCAATCAGAGCCAGGTACCCATTCACAGCTGGGTGGACAGGGGTGTGTCGTGCGCTTGCTTTATTCTTCCTTTTGGCCCTCCAAGTATGGTCGCCCATCCAAGTACTAACCGAGGCCAACATTGCTTAAAGAAGCATTTCTAGTATATGCCCAAACCATGATGCTACGGCGTCAAATCTCCATTTGACATATTAGGACATCTTTGCATTTCTTTTATAGATGACCCATGGTGGGGAATTTACACACCTCTTAGTTAGTTAGTCATTGTTTATAGGGTCCATCGGACTGCAAAGAGCCGAATCAGGACAACAAAATCAGGACCAGAACTTGGTTGAAAGAGGACTCACCCCTGACCGTATAAAAGATCTGCTGAAGCAACTTTATCGGTAACACTGAAGGCACTCCACCAGCCGGTCACTTTACAATAAAGGCATCCCACGAAGGGGACGCTGAGGCTTTACTCTAATTTATCAAAACCTTGTTTACGAAAACCAAATAAAATATAAACATCATTATAAAATTTTAACGAAACAAATAAATATAAAATGCCTACACTGCTAAATAATAATACCACAGAAAGCCCTAGTGACCATTTGGCAGAAAGCGTCCAATATTCACAAGCTGACCCAACAGACCCCATACACAAATGAGGAGTTGTGGGAGAGTTTTCAAGAAAAAACGTAGTTGACTGGTCTAGCGAAGAACAGTAGATTGATAGAACAGAGTAGGAATGAGAAAGAACAAAGGAGAAAGATACAAACAGTGGGAATTTAAAGCACAAAATTTCTAGAAAGTAGGGATACTCTTTATACAGAAACCCCTGGCACCCCCATAGGAGATTACACAACTCTTAGCTACGCCACAAACCTTACACACACCTGACGGAGCTGGATGTTTCTTAGCATAAGGATGGATAAGTTTATAAAATGCTATTTATTGACTTTATTGTTCTTAAATAGCGCTTTTCCAGCTCAAGAGCTGCTCAAGGCGCTGGCTGATTAATACAGGATCTAACTCCAGATGCCTGGGGAGCCCACTCGCTGTCTTGAGCGCATGGTGTGACGCTCCAGAGCCCAATCTATCCCTGCAAGCCCTACTCACATTCTTATCAGTGGGGCTCTGGTTGGGTTGTCGGTGAAGCTCTTGCAACAAGTCATCTCTCGACATCTCCAGATCTGTCAGGCTGCAAACATCCACAACCGTTTACTTTACAAACCAATATCAAACACAGTGTCTACTTTACAAACCAATATCAAACACAGGCATTTACTTTACAAACCAATATCAAACACGGCGTTTACTTTACAAACCAATATCAAACACGGGCGTTTACTTTACAAACCAAAATCAAAAACAGTGACCCATCTATATCAAACACATACAATTCACCAACTAGAAGGGCAAAGCCCATATGACTCACATGCTCCTTATGGAATTCGCAATATTTAACATGAAAATGAGTGCCCATAAGAAAAAAACAAAAAAACAGTGGCATTAAAAGGCAGAGTAAAACCAACTTTGATCTTTCAATGTTCTTGAGATGAACCCAATCTCCACTCCAAATACACTCTTGTACTATTAAATAAAAAAACAGCAAAAGTTGTATTAACCCCCCCCCCCCCCCCCCTCTCTCTCTCTCAAAAAAAGTGACCTTGGGATGACCTTGACTTCATTAATATTGACTTTGGGATGACCTTGGCATGACCTATCATGCATGTCTGATCAAATATCCCAATGTTGCTGCATACTTTGGTTTAAATACTCATTTCACTGTACAATTACCTATGTTTGGTATGTTTTTGCAAGGCCTAAAATGACCTTGACCTTCAAGATCAACGAAGAAATGGAACATATATGAAAGATCAACGTATAAACTCTAAATACAAGTTTGGACTTTATATCTCTCATAGTTTAGGGTCAAGGTCACTTCATAGTACCTATACTGGTTTTTGACAGCTCCAGTGACCTTGATCTTGGAGTGAGATTGAACCTATTTTATAGTATGTGTCTGATTAATATCTATTATGCATCAAAGAATCATAAGTTCAATATTAATAACCTAGAAAAAAGTTATATTTTGTTAACAATTGTTTTTTTAACTAACATTTGTTGACCCTGTGACCTTGACATTGAAGTAAAGTCATTCATTCACTGATCATTTATGAGGTATTATGGGTATACACCATCTTACCAAGTTTGGTTGTGATAGCTGAAATAGGTTCTGAGATGTTAATCCACTTGCAAGTTTTACATGACAGACAGCGGACAGTGGACAGTGGATGGCGGACAGATGGACGGATGGACATTTTTGTAGACGTAATTTGTGGACTATTTAGGACTCATGTTGCATAGATTTGCAAAGATCTGGAAATGTTTGTGAGTGGGTGAGTACATGGACTCACACTGCTATGCAGGCGAGTCAAAAAGTCACTTCAAACACAAATCTTCCCAAACCAGGCCAACACAAACATTCATAAATCCTACAGGTTGAAATGGCAATAAATTTTCTGTTAGGTTCTGTTTTGTTGATTCATAAATGCAAAACCCCACAATCTCTTACCAAAAACAAATACAGCCGCAAGTACAATAATTAGAAACAAAAAAAATTATTTTGATTAAATATTTTCATTTTGCGCCTTCAGTCGCTTATAACTGTGAGAGATAACAGCCTGTTGCTACGGTTATATAGGCCGTTGGCCCGAAAGCGATGTTGACCCCAATCTGAATGGCCGAGGCTGTTGAGCCTATACCCATGCTTGACAGATCTCTGGCAGTCAATGACCTGTTTAGTGGAAACCCGCCTATTGAACAAGGAAAGTACAAATGTGAACAATGGCTACAACTAATAATAACAGAAGGATAACTGGTTGCTATATGCCATAGCACTTTTGTTCTCACAGACCAGTTCTTTAGTTGTTTTTTTCATGCTGTCCGTCATGACAAAGTGACTGTGAATGTTACAAAGTCTGCAAAGCTAAGACAGGCAAGGGACAACAAGGACAACTGCTGTCCGTCATGACAAAGTGATTGATTCTGTTTGTTGTTTGTTTGTTTATTTCATTTAACGTCTATTCACCGAAGTGATTTTAGACAAAAATGATTGATTGATTGATTCTGAATGTTGCCATGTTTGCACAACTAACACAGGCACGGGATAACAACAATGACGACTGGCTACTGACTGTTTGTGCGCCTGTAGAAGTTTGCTCTCGTAGATCAGGTCCTTGGTCTTCTTCACACTCTCTGGCACTGTGAAGATGTGCTTCAGGTTCTCCTGAGCTGCCGCTAGCTGGAAAAGAAGATCGATATTTTATTATATCATGGAGAGAATCTTATGAAAAGACAATAGGAGACCACAATAATGAAAAGACCAGTCAAAAGGTTGAAAGACATGCAACACATCACATTGTTCAAGATTCTCTATACAGGGGTATCGCTAAAACACTTCCTAAGGCCAATAACACACTGTAAATTGGGGTATAGAGCAGCACAATGAACAATGCAAGCTCAAATTGCACAGACTGCAAAGTCAGCCAAAATCATTTGAGTTAAAATTGCAGTTTGAAAATAAAATATGCCAAACACAAACACCTATCAATAGACAGATGGGCATTTTGTTTTAATAAACATAGTTTGGAGACTATTTAGGATTTGTAAGTCACATCTCCCACAGATGTGCACAAATCTGGCAAATTTGCAAGTTTGGGTGATGACATACTTACACTGCTGAACGCATTTCAGTTGAGGATGGCTAGGGGTTGGGAGTGGTGATGGAGGGGAAGGGGTGTTGGGAGAGAAATATAGCTGTAGCCAATAACAACAACAACAATCTGCCATCCCCACCACCATCAAAGCCACCACCACCACCACCACCACCAACAACAACAACACCAACAACAAAAACAACCTACTTGACAGAACTTGTTATTTTCAGCCATAAGAGCAGCCAGTGAATGGTGTAATGGTTGAATGGTCTTATAGGCCTCCTCCACCTGATCCAAACTGAACATAACATTAAACATTACATTACACAGATCAGTCTGTCTCAAAAGGTGGATTACTTCCACTCAAAAATAAAAAAAGTGTTTCAGAGCAATCAATTACCTGCCAAACTGTTGGTTGATTGATGAAACGACGTGCTCTAAATCAATTTAAGTATAAAGTCGACAGAAAAAAATTTGAGTGTTTTGTTAGTGTTTATTTGTCCTGATTTTGTTAATAAGATGGTTTCTGCCGAGCGCTCAAACAAAGTTCGTCTGCTACACTCGAGTGTGACAACAAATGAAGGGAATAACGTGCTGTTTTAAAACTGGAATTACAGTATGATCCTGTTTGAATTTTATATTCTATGCATTTGGAAACATTCAGAAGTCATTAATTGATATAATTCTGTCAAGAGTGTTAAACTTTTCAGTATGTTGATTTAGCAGAGGATGAATGTTGACACCTACTGATTGTCAAGATCAAAAATGGCAAGCATTTTGGTCTGAATTCTTGCAGAAAATCATCAACATTTCTTTTCATTTTGTTTTCTTTAAACGGTTAAAGCAACCCCCCAAAAAAGTAAAATCATATCTTAATTCACAAAATTTCACCGTTTGATAACCTTTTGTAAACAATGTAGGTGACATTATAGTTTGGTGTCATGAGATCGACCTTTTGAGAAGGGCTCGATATGTTACAGCCCAAAGAGCTGCTGATGGTGGCTGTCAACATAGAAACACTGCGTTACCTTCCACATGCTACTATAACAACTATCCTCCCAAAGCCAGCGTGCAGAAGTAGAATGCTATAGTAGGGATGACATCTGCATCAAAGACATACCACTGCTGCAAGTGTGGGCAAAGAGGCTTGTTTACCATCACCTGAAGTATTCCTGTACCAAAACTCAACATTACATTACATGGTTATTGCTTTAGGTCCAGCGGAAACTCAACAAAATGGCTTCTGCCGTTCTTGAGATATTGAGCAAAAACGTGTTTAGCAAATACTCCAGTGACCTTGACCTTTACAGGTAGAGCCAATAGGATGATACGGGAGGCAGGCCACTAACCTAGGTCATGTTCCTGTGAGATTTGGTTAAAACCTGTTCAGTAGTTCTTGAGCTGCAGCTTCCAATAGACTGACGGATAGACTGACTGACCAACCACCGGACTAATATTTGTCTCGTTCTGTGTCTATTAAAAAAAAAAATGAAAATGATCTAATATACAAAAAGGATAGCTACGCTAACTGACCTTTGTTTGATCTCATACACGTCTTGCAACGCACACTGTAGTTGGTTTAGTCCCGTCCGTACGCCGTCCAACTGAGACTGCACTGCCGTTTTCAACATGGCCTCTACCGATGCCTGCAAGCACAACACACATGCAAGAATATCATCCTATGCATGAAATATGCAAAACAAATACCTTTTCCTTAGAAGGACTGAACATAAGGAGGGGGGGTGGGGGGGAAATCACACTGAGCAGGAAAGTCTCCACTAGATGGGCGATCATGACGCTAGCTAAGAGTCAGAGATCTATCAAGCATAGGTTGTGTGTAGACATATGCCATAAACAGCCCCTGGCTCTCACATTGGGATCAGCACGCTTTTCTGGCCAGCTGCACTTACTCATCTATAAGCTAGTACCATCCCAATGCAGCCGGTACTTGCAATAAGTCTGCTTGGGATACCTTTTAACAGTCACATCACCTTATGCAAAGACAATGGTATTTCTTTCCTTGGCAACAATAAATCAGATAGGGCTAGCACACTGAATGAAACTTACGTAGTAATAACCAAAAACAATATCAACCAACCTTCTTTCGAGCTACCCTTCGTTTGTACTGGTCAACCTTATCAAGCTGGTCTGGCCTCTGAAAAAAATTAATGCAAAATAAAAAGTAAAAAAATATATTTTATATGTGTGTGTGTATATATATATATATATCTGCAATTTAAGCTTGAGAGAGAGAGATGCAAGATCAAGTTTGGTATGAGAGAGAGAGCAAGAATGTGTGAGAGAGAGAGAGAGAGAGAGAGAGGGAGAGAGAAGAGAAGAAGAGAGAGAGAGGGAGAGAGAAGAGAAGAAGAGAGAGAATTAGAATTTATTTTAGAATTAGAATTTATTTTATTTCCAAGAAAGGCCAACACCCGTTATGAAACGGGGGCATTTACAAAAACAAACAATACTACAAGTTACAAATATTACGCACACAAAGTCAGATATGTACACAATCATTACAATCATGAGCTAGCGTGATCTAGTCGTCTTAAGGCTTTATACAAATATATTGCCAAATTACACAGAGTGTTCACGTTCCTTGATGCCAACAGCAATGCAAGTTTAAATTTCGATGGGTGTATAAAAAACTTTGGAGGAATAAAATCGTGTCTTAAATCTTGAAGAGCCGAGCAACACAGTACAAAGTGAACTTCATCTTCTACAGAAGACGTACATAAATGACACACATTATTCACAATGATAGTACTGTATCTATGAGAATGTACAGCAATGCTGGATACGCCAATTCTAAATTTTACAAGAGCCTTCAAAACATGCCTATTAACTGCTACAGAAAGATACATTTCTTCTAAAAACATTGTTTTAAATGTGCGATAAGCCTCAAACCTGAGAAGAAGAAGAAGAAGAAGAAGAAGAGAGAGAGAGAGAGAGAGAGAGAGAGAGAGAGAGAGAGAGAGAGAGAGAGAGAGAGAGAGAGAGGGAGAGAGAGAGAGAGAGAGAGAGAGAGAGGGAGAGAGAGAGAGAGAGAGAGAGAGAGAGAGAGAGAGAGAGAGAGAGGGAGAGAGAGAGAGAGAGAGAGAGGGAGAGAGAGAGGGAGAGAGAGACTGCAGTGCAATACATAATATATTTCTGTGCACTAATGTCAAATCTTATTATGGTCTCTGTCCAGATGAAGTCACAACAAACAAGAACCGTTACACACAGATAACATTAACGTTCCTACCTGCAGCAAAGACTGGACATGTTTGGCAGCAGCAGCTCGTGCATCAATCTCCAGCCTTCCCAGATCCAGAGGGGCAGGCGCTGGGCCTAGGCGATATTCAGGCTCGGGTTCTTCGTCGAAGCTCATTTTTCAAATGTGCTGACGACTGCCTACTGTAGCATTAAAACAGGCAATAATTATAATATATAATGCAAAATTCATGTACGACATAAAATTTGACATTTATTTGACTGGACAGAATTCAGAAATTAGACACCCAAAAGCTGAAGCTTATTACCTTATGCCTGCGTCTAACTCAAAGTAGAAATGGAATCTGAAGTAGAAGGAATTACAGAATACACAATCCTTTATTGTCTTCAACAATATTCACAAGTACAATTGTGTGCAGTGTCCAACAACATACACAAAAATCAAAATTTGTTCAAAAATACAAAACAACCAAATTGAATTGAAATACATTTCAAATTGAATAATCATAAAACATTGATTAATTGATTAGGGGTGGCTCTGTGGCCAAGTGGGTTGGTCGCCGGTTTCCTATGCCGAAGGTCGCAGGTTCGATTCTCGCAAGGGGCAAACTTAATGTGACTTAGCTATAAGACTGCTGAAGTCACCCAGGGCCTCCTCTCTCTCTTCAATAACTGTGTTGGATGCAGTCAGTCTAAACATTTCACAAATAAAACTTTGATTTCCTTTTCATCTTCTGATAGGGACTTTACATCACATGTTTAAGTAATGAATGTGTGTTTGTTGTGTATGTAGGAGTGTCTGTAACGTGTGAACGTGTATGGTGGTTACAGATCTACATCTGATTTAGGAATTTACATGTAGTGCATATGACATCCATTATTATTATTATTATTATTATTATTATTATTATTATTACTAACATATTTGTCAACAATGATGCACTCACACATATATGGGGGAAAAATAAAATGGCATACATACAAACACGCCAACCCACACACAGTCACCGAAGCGAGAAATGCAATCTAGAGTCACTACATGCATCCAGTGTGAAACTGCCACAATATATGTATATATATATATACAGAGGTGCCAACCCCCTAATCTTCTTGTCAGTATTTCCGGACCTGTTTGTCAGTATTTTTTAACACTTGTCAGTAATTTTTTCCTCACAAAACCTAGCCTATGACACTATAAAGTAACGACAGGCTTTCCTTCTGAAACAGCAGGCTATTTTTAGTCCTCTAAAATAACGATGAAAATCAGCTTGTTGAACACCACACTTGTTTTACTCTAAAATCACCATGAAAATCAGCTTGTTGAACACAGCGACGTTAAGTGAGTGCAGGAGTACTATTTTGAGACCAAAAACCGGTACAGAAGCACCGCTGGCAAAGATAAACGATCGGCAACTTCTTCTCCGTATTTTTATAAAAGCTACTGTATTTCCGTATTTCATTAACTTAAATGGAATTAATCTGTCAATCCGTACTGGTTGGCACCTCTGTATATATACATATTACAACCTCTGATTAAGTGCAAAAGGAAAACCTACCATTACATATATGGGAAAATCTGACAATACTTCCTAATGAATGGGAAGATTTACTATTTTAATACTAGTCAAACCACACAAAGCCCACGGCCCAGATAGTTTCCCAACCACAGTGCAGACAGTATTGCCTCCATTCTCAGTCTTATCTTTCCAAAATCCCTAAACACCGGTGTCCTTCTGGAAGACTGGTTGACGGCGAACATCTCATCAGCTTTCAAGAAAGGTGACAGCCATCTTGCAGAAAACAACCGCCCAATCTCTTTAACCTTGAGCACCTACTGTAAAATTCTAGAACAAATAATCTGCCGGCACATCCTTCAACACTCTGAATCCAACACTATCCTTACTCACCAAAACCATGGTTTCTGCTCTGGCTTCTCCTGACAACAACAACTCATGATTTCCCAACATCCTTTGATAATGGCCGCCAAGTCAAAGTCACAATCCTAGACTTCTCTAAGGCATTTGACACAGTGCTCCACAAGAAACTGCTCCAAAAATTCCAGCGTTAAGGCGTCAGTGCACCGCTTCACTTCTGGCTCCAAGCCTTTTTGTAGGAATGGACCATGCAGGTAGTTTGTCGAACGTGAAAGCTCTGACGTAGCTAACATAAACTTCGGCGTGCCAAAAGGGCCTGTGCTCGGTCCATTTTCCTTATGTCACATCAATGACTTGCCTGAGGCTGTCACGTCCCAGTTGTCCGCTTGTTTGCCAATGACTGTCTGCTATACCGCGAAATCAACACCTTTAAGGATCACCTTGCCCTGCAGCAGGACTTGAAGAGCCTTAAAGAATGGGCAATTACATGGGACATGTGCTTCAATGCTACCAAATGCTACCGCCTCAATATCCAGAACATGTTTACTTTCACCTACAACCTGAACAATATCATCCTGAAGTCCGTAGCCAAGAACTCTTACCTCAGCATTCTTATATCACAGGATCCAAAATGAAGCAACCGCATCAGAATTTCTGACGCTGCCTAACCAACAGCAGACATACAGCTTTCCTCTCCCTTGTTTGCTCTGTCTTTGAATATGGCGCCATCATCTGGGATCCCCACACCAAAAAAGACACCAACCTGCTTGAACGAGTGCAGAGATGTGCTGCCCGTTTCATTTCACATGACTTAAATCCTAAGCCGCAGGCGCTGTACAGAGGCTCTTCACCAAGCTGGACCACCTCCAGTCACTACAGGAGGTGCAGACACCTAAGATTAAGTTTAACAACCTTCTACAAGGTGGTTGATAGGCTGGTGATTGCCTTACCCCCAGAGAACTTCCTAAAATCTCAAAAACCAGGCAGAAAAATCCGTTCAACTAGAAGTAGGCCTAAAGATTTGTCTCTTCCAATGATATTGACTCTTTTATCAGTAACAACGACAGTGCTTCAACTTCAAACCCAGCAAGACTGATCGGTTTACAAACTAATTTATAGAACAGCAGGGGAGACTGGAACCATCAACAGACGGTGAAGTCTCGTCTTTCGTAAGCCTCAATTACATACATATACTACATACGTATGTAGGAGGCCTAAGAGTTTACAAAAACGAAAGAAAATACTTCAGAGCCTGTGAACCATCTTGACAATGACACTGTTCCATCGCCAGCTTTAAGACCGCAACCTCCAAAACCATTAGACTACCGAATGCCAACCCCCCACCCCTCCCCATATCAAATTACGCCTGATTACTGGTTTCTGCTACGAACTATTCAGATTCAGTTTCAGATACAGAACGGCTTGAATGCATCGTCTGCTACACGAAAGAAACGCCCTTTGGCTGTGGCTGTGAACAACTTAGCAGCGAACACATTAGGAAGACAGCAAAGTATGCAAGATCGAGAATTGAAATAAGTAATTTAATAACAGATCAAGGGCCATATCATTTACCTATCCAAAATATTTCTGCAAAACACTCGAATCAGCTACAAACGCAATGTTTTACTAAAAAGAATCAATATCCACTTCTATAGGTGTCCATATTTATTCTCGCCTAGCATAACTCTCGCGCTATTTTACGAGTGTCACCTACGCGCCAACGTGGATCTACAATAGGCGCTTGATTGCTGGAGGGCACAATAATACTGTTATAAGAATTTATCTTTATTTTCTTCTTTAAAAAAAAACCAAAATAAATAAAACTAATTTAAAAACAAACTTGGGGCGAGGGGGCAGCTGCCGAATGTTGTGCACTTAGGCTTATTATTTGCCACAGCATTATGTGATCTATTAAGAATTTCAGGTGTATTATGCTAATTTTATGTTGTAACACTTTAAATATTTTTCAACAATTTGCATAAAAGCTTCTATAATTTAGTGTTGAAAAATGTTTAGTTGCAAATAAAATGTTTTGTGGCGAAGTGAGTAAGATTCGTTATTGTTTTGTCACGTTTTACACCATGGTTTCAACATTTACCTTGGCGATAGCATGCGTGTATGCGCTTAGAGCAAGTTTTAAGTTTAGTTTTCGCTATACAAAATATATTATTGTTATTATTTGACCAGGATTATGCAAACAGTTTTATTTTACTGCCCAATAAGGACAATGGTTAACTATTGACACAACAGGATGTGCAAGTGCAGACATAAACAATCATTACACTTGAGACAAAAACAAGAAAAAGAAAACATGGAGGGGGGGGGGGGGAAGACAAAAAAAACAACTAGGTCAACCAAAAAAGAATAACCTCCCCTTAAAAAAACACACCATATTACCCAAAACAAAGTTGACGGAAACATTGAAAAGGAATAGAGACAAATCGCACAAAGTAATAAAAAGCACAATCATTCATACAAGCCAAATCACAAATACAACATGCTCATTTTCAACATTTATTGCTCTTTACATCACATTCTTGTAAGTATACAACTGAACTATTTATTTTGACCATCGTCCAGAGAATGGCAATATATTTACACAAATCAGCAACACAATATAGCATACACTTTAACTCATTGCCTGCCAATCGACGATATATCGTCGATCTGAGCCGCCATGTTTTTGCCAATCTACGATATATGATTTCAGTATTCCGTTTCGTTCCGTTTTTTTGCGCAGTCCAATCCAAGTTTTATTTTAACCAAAGAGAGATAACTTTCTACTTTCGTTCTCGATCGACGCGCTCGTGGTTTCTTCAAATTGATTCGTTTTTAGAGTGTTTTTTGTGCATTTTACTAAGCATATGTGATGGGCACAATCGAAAGTGTGTCAAACTCTGCTAATAATCAATATAATTTCAAACTGTAAAGTGTATTTTGATCTTAAATAAATTTTCTTTCTGGTGTGTGAAGCTGATTCAGTGATTGGAATTTTTCCTCCAGATTTTTTTTTTATAACTGTGGTATGTAGAAATATTTTTATTTTATTTTATCATTTCAAAAAGATCAACATGCTTTCAAAACACATATTTCAATAATAACATAATCAAATTAACATTTTTGTATTTTTTTTCTTATTCTTCACTCTTTTACCTTTAATTTGATACGAAATATGTCTATTTAACAACTATTATTGAAAGAACAGTAGCTTAAATGCCCAAGGTACTGAACTTTCTTTCCGGTGCCAGAGAAATGTCTGGCACAAATGTGGAAACATGCCTGGCAGGCAAAGAGTTAAGACAAATCTAAGTACATCACAATATTTTTGTGTGAATACTTCTAGTAAAAAAAAAAAATTTCATGGTGGAAATAATAACCAATAATGAGGCACCATGAAAGACCTTGTTACAAATATGAGGATAATCAACCTCATTGCAAAAGTACTGTACAAATAATTAAACTAACTAAAACAATTGGCAATAATTACTCTACTGTAGATTTCTCTATCAAGCAAATCCCAAAAGGTATGTATACAGCAAACTCCAACAATTACAATTTGATTCACATGAAGAAACTACTTTACAAACTTTGTACATAATTTACATACTTTACATTACATTACATGATTATTGCTTTAGGTCCAGCGGACTCTTCCGAGCCAAATCAGGACCGGACAACCCCTGATCCGCATAAAAGATCTGCTGAAACAACCCTAGTGGTAAAACTGAAGGCTCTCCACCAGCCAGTCACTTTACAATAAAGACATCCTGCGCAGGGGAAGCTTGAGGCTATACTCTAATTTTTCGAACCTCTGTTTACAAAAACAAAATAGAATACAAACATCATTATAAAATATCAACAAAACACATACATATAAAATGCCTACATTGCTAAATAATAACATCATAGGAAGCCCTAGAGACCACCTGGCAGAAAGCGCCCAATATTCCCAAGCTGACCTGGTACTGTACTGAAAACCTATCACATACCACTAAACAAAACCTCACTAATGTTTCATTTGATCACATGTCTAAATCAAGAACACAACGTTGTCTGACAGCATAACTTGGTTTTCTTCCATCATGGCCGATAAGGCAGAGAGAATGTCATCATCGGTGAAAGGCTCTGCAGGGTGTTCGCTGTTGATGTGCTGGGTCACCTGATCTAGCTGTACTGACTGGGCGCGCTCCTTTTGGAACAGCTTGTACAAGGATGTTCGGAACGACTTCAATCTGCAACAAAGAGGAACATTATTTTCAATGAATATGGAAAAATAAAAGTTTAAAATTTACTTGTCTTCTGAACTGCTTCATCATGCAAGTAATAGTAAATAATTCTAGTCAATAATTACCACCAAAAAAAAGTGTTGGTTAAACTTTGAAAGTCTGTGAGTTCAAAGAACAAATGTTTTATTTGCATCTTCACTGCTGATTGTTTCATGATCTTTTTTATTTGTTCCGGCCCATATATGTACAACAACAACAAAAGATGTAAAAATTAAACGTTTTACCCTCATCCAAATTTAAAACGTATTTCTTTTTTTTTCTCTTAACACTAGATGCGGGCAGTTTGGACTTGCACTAGTCAGCCGAGCTGCCGCAGAGCCAAAAATGGCACCCAATCAATGTGGGAAAAAACCTGTAAAACTATAAATTTACAACTAAAGAAACACATGGTGAATAAAAGCAATCATTACTCTTTTCAGCTGTGTCAATTTTAATGCTATAGGATCGATCTTTAATTTTTTATGAATTTATAAAAGATGCCCTCCCGCTGCAGTACGCGCGGTGTTGGTTCAAACTTCGGCAAACTCCGAACGCGCACTCTCTTTTTTATCGCCTAGCTCAATTTCCCTATACACACTACACGTCTAAAAATAGCACAGTTTTGCTGACGAAAGATTAACCTTCATTTTGATATGCAGCAGTCATGTACTTTTTAAATTTAACGTTTCAAAAATACAATTCAAAGAAAAGAATCGCAAATTTCTCCGATAAATTGTAAAAATAACCCCCCAAACCCTATACTTTTCTGAAAGCCCGATGTCTCATCTTTCATTCTAGCCAATCAGAACGTAGATAACTCTAATAGGGAATTTGAGCTTTCAATTCAACCGAGGCCACCCATTGGCTGATTCAACTGCTCTTTGTGGTGTGAAGCCAGTATGGCGACTGTGGATTACACGACAATGCTGAGCCGCATCAAAAACGATCTAGGTAAGGAATGCACTTTTCTTTCATTGAAAATGATTCTTTGTTGTATTGTTTGCATTATTTTGCCAATTGTGATAGTTTGTTTTGTGATTTAGACCTAGTAACCTAGCATTTTCATAACGTGGCAAGCACACTTTTAATGACTAGTGCAAGTTTTACCCTTCGACTCAAGTCGAGTTTGATTCCAAGCACATCGGTCAAATTTCGATATGTTCAGAGCTCAAAGGTGTTAATATAATGTCTTCTGAACATGCTCATTTTTTTTACTTGTGTTTTCTGACGATAAACATGATAAAAACGAACTTTAAAACGACGAGTCGTACTTGTGAACAAACCGAAAGTAGGGCGCGAACGTGTTCGAAGTTAGCGTAGGCCTAGTTTGAAGTCCATGTCTATGTAAACATTGAAAGAAATAAGGCCTTGTTTATATAAAATAATGCTAATGCGTTGACAGTGTATAGGCTTAGTTGTTGTTTTTCATAAAGGCACAATGATATTGATAATTAAAGCTTATTTTTTAAATGAATTAAAAAGCACTCCATCCTCCAAAGTATGTATGTATATATATGTGTATTTTGTTATTTTCATCATCAAAATCGATGGAAAGCATTATAATTACTGAACTCTTGTTTATTTTCACTGTTCCAGATTGGCTATATAAGACTGACAACAACCCAACATTAAACATGGCCAACAAGCAGCGATCTGAGGGGAAGCCGAAGAAAAGGAAAAATAAAGCAGACAAAATTGTTCAAAAAAATTAAAACAAGATGAAGGAAAAGAAAAACAAACTTTTTTGTCAGCCTTTGGCTTTGAGTGCTCGGTAAGAGAAGAAAAAGGTGGGCCGCAACCGGGCCCGGCTGAAGAAACTCAAACTGATGAAAAGACTTTCCACGCAAAGTGTTTGAATTCTTCATTTTAAGAATGTGGGGTGGGGGGTGATATAAATGATAATGTGTATGCTTTTAACTGGGGAATATGATAAAAAAGTTTAAATACACTGATTGCTTGAGTAACATATTTAAATTTTTGAAATTGGGCCTTAAATAAACTATGTTTCGGCCGATTTGCCATGGGAAAGGGGAGGGGGGGGGGGGGGGGGGGGGGAACATGTGTGAGGTGTAAAAGTACATTTGAATTCTTTGCATTGTGGTGTGCTGCATATTGTAGGCATTTGAATCCTGATAATGGGGCATTTTAAATTTTTGAAATTGGTCAAGAAATGGCTGAGATATAACCATTTTGAAGGTCATTATGAGTGACATTTTGCCATCGCGTAAATTACACGGAAAGCCATTTACAAGATCTTGTATTTTTTTATCTGTTGCTTGCATGGGTTTGGAAAAAAATAAGCTTGTACAAAGTAATAAGATGTAATGATGTGGTAATTGTGATATGTCTGCCATGTATAGTTTTGTTTTTACAATCCCTTGGTTTTGAGGATATCTTAAAAGTGGCAAAATTAAGCCCGATCATGCTGAAAAGACGTTTGTTTGTTTTGTCAATTTCTCAGCAACCAATAAAGATAAATTGAAAATTTTTTGTGTGTTGTGTTCAGTTTTTTATATATTTTATCAAATTACATGTTGTTTGTTGTTTCATGTCCACACACAAAAAGTAATAAATGTGGCTGCCCCCATCTATTAACACTGACCTCCATGCCATTATACCACATGTTTGAGTGAAGAATGTGGGTTTGTTTTGTATGTTGAGAGTGCGTATAACATGTATGGTCGTTACAGATTGCTCCAGATCAGTCGACGTTGCCAGACTTTGTTGTGGGCAGTGCAGGAATACAAACAATACGGAGAAAGTTGAAAGTGCGTGTAACATGTATGGTCATTACAGATCATTCCAGAACAGTAGATGTCACCAGACTGTGTTGTGGGGAGTGCAGGACTACAAAAAATACAGAGAAAGTTTGGCTTACCTGTCCTGGCTAAGTGCCTGTGACGGAGCGGCAGGGGCGGGGGTGCTTGGAGCAGACGTAGACCCTGACTGCCTCCTCTTACGACTTTCTCGCAATGGCTCTGGCTCTGGGAGAAAAAAAAAAAAGAGCAAAAAAGAGATACAAAACAAGGCCTATAACAGATACAAAACAAGGCCTATTTACTGTTCTTACAAAGCACTTTTCCAGCTCTACAGCTGCTCAAGGCACTCGCCACTGCACAATAAAACAAGCCTCGTCTTACACCCTACACCACCGTCCATCACCATTGTGTACTGATATTGATCCATCACGCTTAAGTACTGATATTGATCCATCATGCCTGTGTATATTGATCCATCATGCCTGTGTACTGATATTGATCCATTGTGCCTGCGTACAGAAATTGATCCATCATGCTTGTGTACTGATATTGATCCATCATGCCTGTGTATAGATACTGATCCATCATGCTTGTGTAATTATACTGACTCATCACGCTTGTGTATCGATATTGTTTACGTTCATTGCCAACAAGATTTTTTTGCGGTTTTTTGGGTGGCTCTCGTTATATTAAACTTCACAATGTTTTGTAACCACAAGGTGAGATTTGAAAATACCTTCTTCTCCTTCCGACCTAGAGAAGTCGTACGGGTCTTCTCCCTCTGCCCTTGGCTCTCTTGGAGTCTTCCTCTCCTTCCTCCTGTAAAAATAGAAGTCACCAGTCAAGGTTAAACCACTGGCCAGAAAACACGGAACTTTCCAAAAACCATGGCGGAAAAGATCAAAATAATTTAAAACTTTTCTTGAGACCTAACTTGACAACAACCCAAACATAGGTAGACCCCAACTAGAAAATATCTGATCTATTTATTCAATTCCTTGCCTTCCACAAAAGACCGGTGCATTGCCTGAGTCTATAACGGTGCTGCGATTTAAGTGGAGTTGAAAAATACACTGTCTAAGGTTAGACAAATGCTGCAACGTCTTCAAATTTCTGACGTGTACCAAATGAATACACCATTCAGACAACTGCAACTCTGGCAACGATTTCTGTAATCGTGACAACGACAGCAATTAAAGACATTAAAAGTATACAAATTAACATTTTCTTTTAACCTCATCTTACCAACTTTGTGAAAAATGATGAAACAGAGTTGCATGTATGGATAACTGAATATTCATGTTCAATAAAATTCCTTTAGTAAATGATATTTTATTGCTTCATTCTTACAAATGTGAATAGCCCTTTCTCTTCCAAACACACCACTATAATATAGTTTGATAGACTTTCTGGATCGTAAAAAGAAAAGAAACATATTAGCAACTATCACAGCCTTGTGAAAAAGTTAACTCTCTGCCAGCAGCAGCAAGCTATTTTTAACCACGCAAGACCACCGCCTTGCTCAAAGCAAGCGCTCTCTCTTTTTGCTCACAGAGCAAAGAGAACGTGTCTTGCTCATGCTCTGTAATTGTACGCTCAAAAAGTGCTCGTTTTATGTGTAATGTCCATATTATGGTAATATTTTGTATTTAGTTACTTTCATATCTAAGCTTTACGTTAGCTCAAACTAGATCCACAAAGTCGATTTTGTTTGTGTTATATTTAATTCAATTTGACCGTTTGTAGCTATTTTCCTTGCACTATAAGCCGATTTGAACTGGACCAGTTTTCGAGTGTGTATACGTGTTGTAATTACAAGTTCTGATCATTTAAATCCATCTGACAATGTTCACCATTTGAAGTCACTTAGTACAAAGTTTGAAATTTCTGGTGATGTGGTCGATATTTATGAACCCCTTCTTGTGTTTGGTTGCTGGCCTCTATAATTGCAGCGAATTAACGAAACACGCATGCTAATGCTGGCCACAGGCACAACATTGTTGCCGGCCCCCTACAGATCTTCGCTGCGTGCAGTCAAGCCCAGAATGTTGCGGCACTTCGTTACTGCGTGTATGCTTTGTCTTTAATGTGTTTTGTTTGTTTTGTTGTGTTTTTTCTTTCTGTCTATTCTTTACTTGTTATGTCTCATTTGTTTTCAGCTTTGTTTAGTTAAATCCTCTAAAACTTATCTGTATTTACCATTTGATTATGTGTTTACATTCAGTTTATGTGTAGGTGTGTACTGTGTGTGTATCGGTTGTGTGTGTAGTGTCCATCTCTCTCTTTATAAAGTGAATGCCTGTCTCCATTGAAAAAAAACTGAACAACTGTTGTGGTGCTATCTTGTAAATTGTTGTACTGTAAAATGTGTTTTTCCTTGTAAATTGTAGTATTTTGGCATGTTGTGTTGTAAAAAAAAAAAAAAAATGGTTTTATTTACATTACCTCATGTCTTGTAAATTGTGCTGTTTTGGATGAGGTTTTAAATGTATTCTCATTTGTTTGGGCTCTCTCGGGTGTATAGTAAATAGTGGATGAGTTTTTAAAATACTTTCAGTTTCAGCATTAATTTTTTAAGTAGTTTTTAATAGCGCGCGGGACAACTGTCATGTATGTCTAAAATGTACAAGAAAATCGTAAGAGAGGGCGCCAGCGGTTCGTTAAGGTCTGGCTAGCTCACGGCAATGGGCTTGGCTAAATTATTTATAAGCTCCACAAACTACTAAAGGCAAGTGCCAGTTGGCTAGGTTACGCCACAGCCAGCCGGCGTCTCGGATCTGGTTACAAGCAGTTCAGCCAGCGTTAAAGGGAAGATACGAGACGGAACAAGGGTTATTTTTAGCCATCGCCTGAAGGTCTTGCTTATGTACAGCCGTGCACAGCCAGTTTATCAATAGCAGTCTTAGCTCAAACACTGCCTCTTTGGAAGGCCTTCAAACGTAATGTAAAAGTTAAAGCAACATTAAAAAAATAATAATAAATAAATAAAAATTAAGAAATGAAGTGAAGAAGAAAGAAGACCTAACTTACTGCTTCTTCTTTGGCGGCGGCTGTTCCTTATCCTGGTCTTCTCTTTCTTCCTCTTCCTTCTCACTGCTTTCTTCATCTTCTCCCCTCTTGCGTCGTCTCTCTTTCATCAGTACCTGCACAATTCACAAAAGCCACCCATGTAGCTCTTTACAAACTATTGTCATTCAGTTCTCAGCTGACAATAAGACACTGTCAGGCGATGGGCCCATCCTGGGCGTCTCTCTTTACTGCCAGATATAATAAGAGATCAGCAATTACATTCTACCACTGTAAGGATCAAAATACATTTTGTTTCATGCAAATTCAGTACAGATTACACACGCTGTCAGCAGTTTTATGTAAATTCAGTACAGATTACACACGTTGTCAGCAGTTTTATGCAAATTCAGTACAGATGACACATGCTGTCAGCAGTTTTATGTAAATTCAGAACAGATGACACACGCTGTCGGCAGTTTTATGCAAATTCAGTACAGATTACACACGTTGTCAGCAGTTTTATGCAAATTCAGTACAGATTACACAAGTTGTCAGCAGTTTTATGCAAATTCAGTACAGATTACAAACACTGTCAGCAGTTTTATGCAAATTCGGTACAGATTACACAAGTTGTCAGCAGTTTTATGCAAATTCAGTACAGATTACAAACACTGTCAGCAGTTTTATGCAAATTCAGTACAGATTACAAACACTG
This sequence comes from Oncomelania hupensis, assembly GCA_036898135.1. Classification (NCBI taxonomy): domain Eukaryota; kingdom Metazoa; phylum Mollusca; class Gastropoda; order Littorinimorpha; family Pomatiopsidae; genus Oncomelania; species Oncomelania hupensis. Next base: position 5,589,744 of record CM072526.1, on the reverse strand, counting down.
TCAGCAGTTCAATGCAAATTTAGTAAAGATTACAAACACTGTCAGCAGTTTTATGCAAATTCAGTACAGATTATGAACGCAGACCTGCCTACCCCCCACATTTTTAGGAGTAACGACTTGGGACAAAAAGCGTAACATTTTGAGAGAAAATTGTAAAAAGCGTATTCACACCGCGATCGATCTATCGGTCTTTAAAATCGTTATATTTCTACACCAAATAATACTAACAATCTTGCAACATTTGCAATTAATTGTAAATTAAACAGGCAGCAAGACAAGAAATAGAAAGCAAACAATGAATTTACCACACAAAAAAAGTAGATAAACTGTCTGAATTTATTATTATTATTATTATTATTATTACTTTAATGTACATAGTACACTAAAATAAAAAAAGCATAATTCAGTTGTAAAAGAAAATAAAAAAGAAAACAGTTTTCATAAGGAGGTGTGGACTTAAGCACAACAATGAACTAAAAAAAAGTAGATAAACTGTCTGAATTTATTATTATGACTTTCATGTATATGAGTCAGAAAAGCATCATTCAAATGCAAAAGTAAATAGTAATTTAAAAAAAAAAAAAAAAAAAAGTTTTCATATTTTTTACTTCTTCAAAGAATTGTAGTAAGCACTCGTAATGCTGCTCAGTTGGTGATCACTATATTGATGTTTGTCCAATAAGTGCCCAGGTCTTGACACAAGCAGCAAGACAAGACTCCTTGGCACAAGGAGTGCCTCCACAGTATACTGCCCCATTGAAGCTCTCTGGGGTGTGGCATTCTTTCTTACTGTTGAAAACACTCTTTCGCATGGTGCAGATGAATGAGGCTTATTATTTGCTCCATTCATGTCTTGATTTTCCATTTATGAAGCGCAAATCGATTGTAAACAACACAAATCGCCTGGTCGTAGTTCAAACGGAAGTTACCGTAGCTTAGACCCGAACAGGTCACGTGACCGTTCTCGACTAATCACAAGCCCGGTCGTAGTTCAAACGGAAGTTACCGTACCTTAGACCCGAACAGGTAACGTGACCGTTCTCGACTAATCACAAGCCTTCATTTTCAGTTCCGAGTCTAGCATCTCCTTATAAGGAAGTTTTCGTACAATGTGTAGTTTTTGCGTTCGGAAAAGCGTAGTAAAATTAGGGAAATCGTAAAAATCGTAGTAAGGGCTGAAAATCGTAACAAAATACGCCTAAATCGTAACGGTAGGCAGGTCTGTGAACGTTGTCAGCAGTTTTATGTAAATTCAGTACATATTACAAACACCGTCAGCAGTTTTATGCAAATTCAGTACAGATTACAAACATTGTCAGCAGTTTTATGCAAATTCAGTACAGATTACAAACACAGTCAGCAGTTTTATGCAAATTCAGTACAGATTACAAACATTGTCAGCAGTTTTATGCAAATAAAGTACAGATTACAAACATTGTCAGCAGTTTTCAATAGAGAATGACTTTTCTACCACCATGTATTAGGCGTAGAAACAAATACAACATGCTGAAAGGAAGCACCCACCTTCTTGAAGTAGGCAAATTGCACCAGCTCCACAGCGCACTCTGCGTCTTGTTTGTCCACAGTCTTGGATAGACGAGCCTTGGCATGAGCCGTAGATAAACGGATCATGGTTTCCAAACAACGGGCGGTCACTGGTTGTGTCTGAAAAAGAACCAAAGAGAATCTTTCCTTGTGAGCGCTTTCAAAACTAGGTACACATCACTCCCTGTGAGGAGAGAGAAAAATAGACACCACCTTCATTGAGCCGGTCCAGGGGAAAGGGAAGCCCCCAAAACGCTTAACTTTGGAAAAATGACATGAGCACCACCATCACTACCACAAAGACCCAAATCACCACGTTTCACCTATTTATTATTCATTTATTGGGGAACTACTGTTTTAGGTTCTGGCCTTCCAGTCAGCTGTCGCTTTTGTGCACATTTCTCTGAAACTAATGGACGGATTTCTTTAAAACTTGGTTTGGAACTAGAAAACAACGATCCTCCCCAAATGGCATAATTTTTACTTTCAATTTTTAAAAATCTGTGTTCCTTCTAAATTATTTAATTGTTGTTATACAGTGCTTTTCCAGCTCAACAGCTGCTCAAGGTGCTGGCTGATACAGAATCTAACTCAAGCTGCCCTGAGATGCCCACTAACCTAAACACAAGCTCTTCTCATCAATCATCGCCATCTCTATGCGGAGACAGAGAAGACCATTCAAGATATTCGATTCTTAAAATACAAAACTTATTTTAATCCTCACCCTAGCCATGTTGTCCTGCTGCAGAGAGTCCTGGCTGCGAAGCTTGGCGTATTCTTCGGCGATGAGCTCCGAGGCAGGCAAGGTCAAGGTCGGCGTCAAGTTCTTGGCCACGTGGATATATTTGCGCATGAACTGCATACTGACGATACGATCGCTGCACGACCACAAACAGAAGGTAACACGGAGCACACTCTTGGTACATCTATAGGGATGTGGATTGTGTACATTGTTTAGGGTAACACTCTTGGTACATCTATAGGGATATGGATTGTGTACATTGTTTAGGGTAACACTCTTGGTACATCTATATGGATATGGATTGTGTACATTGTTTAGGTTAACACTCTTGGTACATCTATAGGGATGTGGATTGTGTACATTGTTTAGGTTAACACTCTTGGTACATCTATAGGGATATGGATTGTGTACATTGTTAAGGTTAACTCTTGGTACATCTATAGGGATGTGGATTGTGTACATTGTTTAGGTTAACACTCTTGGTACATCTATAGGGATGTGGATTGTGTACATTGTTTAGGTTAACACTCTTGGTACATCTATAGGGATGTGGATTGTGTACATTGTTTAGGTTAACACTCTTGGTACATCTATATGGATATGGATTGTGTACATTGTTAAGGTTAACTCTTGGTACATCTATAGGGATGTGGATTGTGTACATTGTTTAGGTTAACACTCTTGGTACATCTATAGGGATGTGGATTGTGTACATTGTTTAGGTTAACACTCTTGGTACATCTATAGGGATATGGATTGTGTACATTGTTAAGGTTAACTCTTGGTACATCTATAGGGATATGGATTGTGTACATTGTTTAGGGTAACACTCTTGGTACATCTATATGGATATGGATTGTGTACATTGTTTAGGTTAACACTCTTGGTACATCTATAGGGATATGGATTGTGTACATTGTTTAGGTTAACACTCTTGGTACATCTATAGGGATGTGGATTGTGTACATTGTTTAGGTTAACTCTCTGGGTACATCTATAGGAATATGGATTGTGTACATTGTTTAGGTTAACACTCTTGTTACATCTATATGGATATGGATTGCGTACATTGTTTAAGTTAACTCTATGGATGCACTGAAAATTAAAATTTTATCTCTAAATTTATTATTAATAAGCATACTTACCATGACTCAACAAGTGCAATGTTTTGGCGTTGCTAGGTGATAGTGCCCTTTTAGCGGAAGCTGGCAAAAACAAATCCAACATAGAGTTGCTTCCCCTGCACCAAACCGTCCCGTGCCCCACGTGCCACAATACGCGTCTAAGCGCTCACGGCAAAGGACAGCACACCTCATTTCTTATTTGGAACTGCGGGGAGGTGGGAGGGATATTAAATTGAGTCATGGTAAGTATGCTTATTAATAATAAATTTAGAGATAAAATTTTAATATTAATTACACATACTGTACCATGACTCAACAAGTGCAGATTAGCACGAAAAGGACGGAGGGAAGCAACTTTATCTGAAACAAACTTACCGTGAACAGGCTGGAGAAGAGGACCGGGACTGTAGGGCCATGACCACAGAACCGACTCCAAGAAGCCATCCTCTCGAGTATGGCAGGACAGAAACAGGAAGCAAGCTGGAACCGGCCGAGGTCCCCTGAAGCCCAGAAAGCCCCTATAGAAGGCCGGACAACAGCCAAGCGTGAAGACGGAGAACGCTTGGATTGCCGTGTGGAATCCCGGATCGAGGCTGCAGAAGCGATCGCGCCCCGAGAGCGAGAGGAATGCACCGCCCCTGGGAAAGACGAAGGAGATCGGGGAACCAGGGCTGAGCAGGCCAAAAGGGAGCCACGAGAATGAGAGAAGGGGACTCCTCTTCAGCTTTCCTGAGAACCCGCGGAAGGAGGGGGAATGGAGGGAAGGCATAAGCCTCCAGCCCCTCCCAAGAAATGGACAACGCGTCCACCGCCCAAGCCAGGCAATCTGTGACCGGCGACACAAACAGGGGTAGCCTGGAAGAGTAACGAGTGGCAAAAAGATCAATCAGAGGTTTAAACCACTCCGCCCAAACTGGTTGAAGAACAGAGTGGGACAGCGTCCATTCCGTGTGGACCACACAATGAGGGCGACTCAGAAGATCGGCCAAGACATTGACAGAGCCGCTGACATGCTTGGCCACAAGCGTACAACCGAAATCAGCTAACCACAAAAGGAGGCTCTCCACCATCATGGAGAGAGCAGGGAAATGGGTACCCCCGAAGTGGTTGATGAGAGAAACCACAGTGGTACTGTCGGAGCGAACGAGCAAGAGGCCCCGAGGCAGGGAGGGAAGAAAACGATGAAGAGCCAGACAAACGGCTTCCATCTCCAGGCGACTGATATGCCAAGACAGCTGGTCCTGAGACCAAAAACCGTGGGCTGAAAGGCTGCCAGTATGCGCACCCCAACCGACCAAAGACGCATCCGTGAAGATTTCGGCCACCGGAAGCGGAGGGGAGATAGGCACCCCCGAAGAAAGCCACTCAACATTCCGCCAAGGAAGCAGAGAAGCGCGAAGGTCCGCCGTGACCGGAAAAAGAGCGTCCCAGGAATCGCTGGACTGACTCCAACGGGAAGAAAGCCAACGTTGAATCGGCCGCTTGCGAACTCCCGCGAGGGGAACAAGAGGAACCATAGACTCAAACGACCCCAAAAGAGAGGCCATAAATCTGGCTGACACGAAATCCTGACTCTCCAAAAGTAGCAGAAGGGACTGAAGCTTCTGCACCCGACGAGCCAAAGGGCGGACCGACCAATCGCGAGTGTCGAACGACATTCCCAGGTAGTTGAAAACCTGAGATGGAGACAACTCAGACTTGAGAGGGTTCATAGAGAACCCCAAGCGCCGAGCCCAAAGGAGAACGAGCCTGGTGTGCACAAGACAGAGATCGTGAGAACTAGCCTTGACCAACCAGTCATCAAGATAAGCAGAGAACCGCACCCCGAGTCCGCGGACTACGGCAGCAAGTTCTTTGACAATCCTTGTGAAAACCCAAGGACTGAGAGACAAACCAAAGGGAAGGGCTTTGAAATGAAAAACCCGATCTCTCCAGACGAAACGCATCCAACGCCTGTGAAGAGGATGAATAGACACATGGAAATAGGCGTCAGAAAGATCGATAGAGGTAGCCCAATCCCCCGGGCGCAGAGACATACGCACCTCAGCGGGAGTTTCCATGCGGAAACGAATGCGGCGAAGAAACTTGTTCAACGAGGAAAGATCGAGCACCGGGCGCCAACCGCCGGATGACTTCGGGACAACGAAGAGGCGGCCGTAAAACCCCGGGGAGTGAGGGCAAAGGACCTCCTCTATAGCGCCCTTCTGGAGAAGGGCTATGACCTCCGCATCGAGAATCGCCTGAGCCTCAGGAGGAGACAGGGGGCGAAACAAAGGCGGGGAGCGACGAAGAGGGGGCCGAGAGGAACCCCACTGAAGTTTGAACCCCGACCGAATCACCTCTAGAACCCAACTGCTAGCAGAGGGGAGGCCGAGCCAAGCATGAAACTGACGAGCCAAGCCACCTGCCCGGAGGGGTAGAACACCTAGGGGTGGACAGGCAGGGATAGGACTGGTGGAAAACGCGCCACTGCGTAAACGCCCACGGCCTACCTCAACCCTGCCACGGGAAGAGGAAGTACCACACGGCCCACCCCGAGGAGAGAGACCACGGACCGAGCGATCTCGACACCTGTCAGGAAAGAAAGGCGGGGCCGAAGGTGTGTCTCGAGCCCAGAAGACGAAACCAACCGACTGGGACCGGTCCGACTCCTCGCGAACAGCTGTGCGAACATAAGGACCAAACAGAGAGTCGGGTACCAAGGGTCCCACCCGAAGCGAGGAGGACAAGAGCGGAGGCAACGGAGACGCTGACTGAAGAAAAGCGTCACGACGCGCAAGAAGCAGGTTGACATAGGCAATAGCCTGCGATTCGCAACCCAGAACGATGGAGGTACAGAGGGCCTGCAACAAGGACCTCACCGAAATCAACGAACCCTCCTCGCAGAAAACGTGCCCAGAAAGAAAGCAGAAGACAGCGCAGCAGAAAGTGCGTCAGCGAGAGAAGTATACTCAAGGGACCTAACAATAGCCTCCTCTATCTGTGCCAGACCACCGACTGGAACAGGAATCGATGAAGGAGGCAAAGGCTTGAGGCCCCCCAAAAGAGCAAGATCATCCTGGGAAACCGGGAGCGATGACTTCGGAAGAAACGACCGAGAGAGGAACTTCCCGGGAACACCGGTCAATGAAGACAAACTCAAAAAAGAGCCCACAGCGGAAGCTCTAGGGAACCGAGGGACTTCCTCAAACGAAGAGGAAGGGGCCTCGCCCTCTTTAAGTCCTCTAGCTGTAGAAAAGGCCCAATCCACAAAACGTTTAACACTAGGAGACTCCCTGAATACAAGGCAAGCCTCATCAGACTCGGCAGAAGCAAGAGTCCCGCCTAGGAAGGAATGGAGGTGTGGTTGGGGCACCGAAACCTCCTCCACCACCTGAGGACAAAAAGCCGCAGCGTGTTGAACCGCCTCTCTAAAAAGAGCCTCAGGGTTAAGGGCCGGATAGAACGCCCCAGCACCCGAGAAATCAGGAACTAGGGTAGGAGGAACCAAGAGTGCCCCACCCCCACCAGAAGGCGGCGCGCACAAAGGCAAAGCGGCGTTCGCATGTAATCCGGAGGAAGGTAACGAAAAAATCGAACCAACAGCACCGGAAACCAGTACCCCCGACCCACAACCGAAACCGGAAGTGACAGAGGTCGAAGGGTGATCAGGGAAAGCTTGACCCAAACCGGAAACGGAAGGGGGCCACGGGCAAACCGTACCCCCCGATCCGGAAACCGGAGCCCCAGCCCCACGACCGCAAGCGGAAGTGGAGTACAAAGGAGGATGAGAGGGAGAATCCAAACCGGAAAAGGAAGAGGGTGACGGGTGTACCCTACCCCCCGTACCGGAAACCAGATCCCCCGCCCCACGACCGCAAGCGGAAGTGGAGTACAAAGGAGGATGAGGGGGAGAATCCAAACCGGAAAAGGAAGAGGGTGACGGGTGTACCGTACCCCCCGTACCGGAAACCAGAGCCCCCGCCCCACGACCGCAAACGGAAGTGGAGAGCAATGAGGGCTGGACTGGGGAGATGAGGGACAAACCGGACGAACCGGAAGCCACACCCCTTGTCGCACGCAGCTGGACGTAACACTGCGTGCAGTGCTGTACGTGTCCCAAGCTTGACATTAGCCCGAAGGCCCGACCCGGTCTGAATCCCGCAGGAAACAGAAGGCAAGGCTTCGGCAGGGAGCTTATCCGGCCGTGCCGGGGCGTCCCCGCCGGACATTTAATGTGGTCCTAAACTAGGGCGACCACTTATATAAGCCAGAAGTCCCGACCCGGTCTGAATCCCGTAGGAAACAGAAGGGAACGGCTTCAGCAAGTAGCTGGCCCGGCCGTGCCGGAGCGTCCCTGCTGGAAAAAGTTATGTGGTCCTAAACTAGGGCGACCACTTATATGTTTCTGGTCGAAACCTTGACCAGAAACGGCCCCAAGGTCACTTCTGGCAAGACCAAGGAGCCCCTCTCACCTCACTACCACCACTCCCCACCTCTTCACCACCACTTCTACTGACCTGAAAGGCAGAAGACAACGAAGAAGGGGGCGCAGGAGTGGACAAACAGCGAAGCCAACGAAGCAAAGCGGTAGTGAAGACGGCAGAAGAGGGGACGGAAGAAATCCCGGACGAAGCGGGAGCTGAGCTAACAGCAACAGAAGGGACCGTAAACCGACCTATCTAGCGTGAACAGACGACAAAGGAGAGACACGCAGCAACGGGGTGGAACACGACGAATCGCTGCGGTAATAGGATATTAAACCAGCAAAATGGAGAAAACCTTTCAACTCCGCCGGCAGCAGCAATAACGAACTACCGGGCGAACGCAGTAAGCCAGCAAAAAGAGAGCTACAATAGGCACAACGACTCTAACCAAGTGCCAAATAAGAATTGAGGTGTGCTGTCCTTTGCCGTGAGCGCTTAGACGCGTATTGTGGCACGTGGGGCACGGGACGGTTTGGTGCAGGGGAAGCAACTCTATGTTGGATTTGTTTTTGCCAGCTTCCGCTAAAAGGGCACTATCACCTAGCAACGCCAAAACATTGCACTTGTTGAGTCATGGTACAGTATGTGTAATTAATTTGCAAGTATAACAATTGGGAAAGGGAGGAATTGATGAATGAACACTGAAGCTCAATGTTCAGACCCATCATTGGTGATTTGGCTGTCAGGGATGACCAACCCAGGGGAGAGTATCCACACTGAACCACCACACCAATACTGCCAAGATGGACAGTGAACAATGGCCACTGTTGTCTTGCCCGCCACAGGATTTCGAACCTGGGTCATTGGAGTGCCAGGTGAACGCTCCACTGCTGAGCTACGCGGTGGGTCGAAAAGGGAGGATAGAATGTTTCTTTGCTACACCACAACTTCTGGATGAAGGATTAAAGGGAGGAGGAAGAAGAGGGCGGGAGAGAAAGAGGGAGGAGGAAAACAAAGAAACGTAAGTGAAAGTAAGGTGCAAGTAATGACCTCTTCTTCCTGGAGTTGCCATGCAGCATGTGGTCATATCTCTCAAAGATTGGGGTCTCCAGTTGTTCTCTCTCCTCGACATCAGGGTCCTGGGTGGCCAATACACTGCTGTTGCTTCCCATCGGTAGCACTAAAAACATCATACAGATGACAAAAAATACATTTAAAACAAATAAATTAAGAAAACTAATACTATTACCGCTGCTGACTTAGCAGTGTCCACTAGTTACATATCGTTAGTAAGGACACTGTTGGAAGATCAGATGCCCTACAGTTCAATCTTTGGATATATCTGTGAACATTTTGCCAGTTCTATATTTTCATTAAATCGGTAAATGTAGTGCTCATTAGTTCTAATTTTTCACTATATCTGTAAATATCGTGCTTATTACTTTAAATAACACCGACAGAAGAGCACAGGCAACACGCAAATCAATAAACTTGCTTGTATCATATCCACAAATATTCTGAGGCAGCTGAAAATTATACCAGTTTTTGTAACCATCAAGTTAGTTTATTCATTGTTTCTACGGTCCAGCAGATTGCAAAGAGCTCAATGAGGACCACAAACTCAGGACCACAACTTGGCTGAAAGAGGACTCACCCCTGATCCGTATAAAGAATCTGCTGAAACACCCCTAGTGGTAACACTGAAGGCACGCCACCAACGGATTACTTTACAATAAAGGCCTCCCACATAGGGGACGAGGAGGCTATACTATATTTATCAAACCCCTTTTACAAAAACAAAATAGAATATAAACATCACGATAAAATATCAACAAAACACATACATATAAAATGCCTACATTGCTAAATAATAATACAATAGAAAGCCCTAGTGACCATTTGGCAGAAAGCCAATATTCCCAAGCTGACCCAACAGACCACATACACAAATGAGTTTTGGAAGAGTTTTCAAGAAAAAAGGTAGGTGACTAGTCTAGCAAAGAAGAAGATAGTATAGTACATAAATGAAAAAGAGTAGGAATGAGAAAGAACAAGACAATGACAGTGGGAATTTAAAGCACTAAATTTCCAGAAAGTGGGGATACTATTTATACAGAAACCCCCGGCATCCCCACTGGGGGCAAGGAAATGGGCAAGCTATCACATCATTGTAAATAAAGAAAGACAACAGGAAAACGTCTTACCGTCTCCATCCTGCTCGCCGGCCCCTCTGTAGCGATGCATGCGAAGTACGTGGTCTGAGATCTGTCTGTCGTGATCTGGATCCATCTATGTACGGCACAAAACATAACAAAACGTTACACAAGGCCAGAATTATTCACAAATACCTTGACCAATGCACTGTTTAGAATTGAGACCCCTCTCCTCCCTCATCTCCCTACTCTCACCCCAATGAAGATCTAGATGTCAAGATGAACAATTCAGTGATGTGGTACCACCACTGTCACGCGACAACTAAAAAACATGACAAAAATCAATAAATCAAATGACATGCAAGTTTTGGAAAAAAAAACAATGTAATTTGTTTGATTTATTGAAATATGTTTTGGTAAAATGCAAGTTTTGAAAAAGACACAATTTTACCAAAACACATTTCTTTGAACAATAGTCTGTATAACACGACGTAAATGTTAACATAAAAATACCATTAAATATAAACTCAATAACAATTTGAAAACAAAGTACAATAAGCTGTCAAAATCAAATGACCTTGTCCAGAACAATGAAGAGAAGGTCAAAACGAGACAGTAAAGAGTCTTGCAGGCCGATGTTGTCCATGGGCGTTTTGTACTGATCGTAGCGGCCGTACACAGGGTTTGCGGCCGCTAGCACCGAGCATCGGGCGTTCAGCTTGGCGTGGATTCCAGCCTTGGAGATGGTGACGCGGCCTTGCTCCATGACCTCGTGGATGGCGGTCCTGTCCATGTCGGACATCTTGTCAAACTCGTCGATACACACGATGCCTCTGTCCGCTAGCACCATGGCACCTGCCTCCAGACGACGCTCGCCTGAAACAGTTGATTTTTTAGAAGTCATACATAATTAAACTGCTGAAAATTCATGCTACGAGTCAGTAAATTGTCCTAAAAAGTCCTTTTGAAGTTAGCAGTGAATTCCAACTTGTTAGTCTAAACCCACTTTAACATACTGAAGGACTCTCAAATTGCACAATTTTGCATATACATGACTGTTTTTTGCTTTGTTTCTTTTTTAAGCCATGAATACACACTCATGGCAGTTAAAGCAATTTTTAAAATATTCGAGTATATGACACAGAACTGAAAGCACAAATGCCTACAAAATTGAACCCACAACCAAATTGTTTAACCCATTTTTTATGTTAAAGATGCATATGGTATGTCTTTAGTGGAAAGCGACAGTTACTATTCATCTCTGCAAAGTCAACTACCATACCTGATTCTTGGTCAGTGGTGACAGCAGCTGTGAGACCAACACCAGAGGAACCGCGACCAGTAGTGGTGATAGCACGCGGTGCGGTGTGTAGCACGTACCTATTAATCACACAATGCTTATTGCTGCAGGGTATCAAACACACTGGTCACATAAACACACACATGGATGGTCAAAGTACTAGTTTATCTAGTCTTTTAAACTTCCAGGTTGTCAAACAATAGAGGGGATGGGGAGTGAGGGTGGGGGGTGGGAAATGCAGACTCCAGCAGTAAAGTATGTCAGCAGTAGCAAGTCCACACAATCAAGTCTCACTGCAAGCAAAAGATTACTGACACTGTCCAACACTTGCAGCCCACGAACTCAAAACAGCAAGTGACCTTTTGTTTTAACTCTTGTTTCTCCCCCATTTTCACAGTTGAAGATACAAAGATGAAGTTTAAAGTTTATCAAATTATTTATTTCTATACCCCATAGCACAGACCCTTCCAACCCTCTGCAATTATTTAGAACAGTGGGTCAAATAAATCTCCAAATCAAAAATTGTACTTACCTCAACATCTGTGACTTTGCTACCGATGGGTCTCCAATGAGCAAAACGTTGATGTCACTGAACGAAAACAAAAGATCCATTCATTACACTCACAAAACAATTTATAAGAAAACGGACTGAAAAATATTTGATGTGGAAACTTTTGCAAATTGTTTTACAGCCATGACCACGCTTTCTATTTTAAAAAGCAACAGAGACCGTTTGCAAAAGGTTCTGACAAAGATGAAATTCTGTAACATGCAGAGCACAGCATGCCCAGGATGTGAGACTGATTGCAATCTGAGTGTCAGGTACAATCAAGGAATACACCCACACACAGCCTGTGCTTGATAAGTCTCTGATACTGAGCTTGTGTTGAGCCAAGGGAAAAGATCAACTCTAATAATGAAAACAGGCCCTTTACTCTCAACTGTAACTGTAAGAGACCGTTCTCGAAATAAATAATGTCGGCTAAATAAATACACAGGGTTGCACAGTACAATCTAATGTGCACTCTCACCCACCCTCTCAGACGAGTACCGTTGGACAGGACCTTCTCGTTTCCGCCTAGTAGCATACACAGCACGGCTTTCTTGATGTACTCGTGACCGTGGATGGAAGGCGCCAGCGACCTGGCCAATGCTTCAAACACATCCTATGGCCAAAACAAAAGTTGCATATAGAAAATGTCTTCCACGTGGTTTTAATTTACAAAACAAACAAACAAAACTCATGCACACCAAACCTGCCATCTTTATTTCATAAAACGCACAAAGAACAAAATCTTCTGTAAACTTGGTCCAGGCCAGAGAGATTGCAAATGAAAGTCAGCACAGGAACACTGATAAATGTATGGCAATATCACTTATCTTCAAAAGAGAGTACACTTTAGTAAGAGTGGCACTGTCAAAGTTATGATTTTCAACGTTGGTGTCCTGCTGCAGACAATTAACAACTTAACCTTTGCTCTGCTCAAAACCTTGTCAAGGGTTGGGACCTAGGCACAAAATCTTCAACTTTACCATTGCTTTGCCTAAAACCTTATTAAGGGTTGGGATCTATTGGCTGACATTTAAATACCAGTTGTTCTCCTCACGAATACTGCACTGGATTCTTGGTCCACACAGTCTGAAAAAGGCATGCGCACAGTAAATGAGAACTGGATAGAAGTTAACCCTTTAACACGCGGAGCGACCTAGAGCTTTGCTATGTGCACGCTCGCGGAGCGACCGTCAGCGGCCGGCAATGACATGGTCTGCTCAGAGGCCGTCTTGTGGAAATCTATTTATAGCAAATGTGCGAGACTCTTGCACACGCGATCGTGATTTCCTGCGGTTTCCGGCGCAGTTTTCACTGCATTTTTAGGGTGTGTAGAATGCACACAGTGAATTTTCAAAAGTTTGAAGTTTTAGAGGCGGAGAATTATGGCGTCAGATTCTGAATCTGATCAGAATCTGACGAAGAAAATGACCCAGGAGGCTGATTTGGTACAGGTTAATGATGGTAAGTGATTTGGACTTTCACTTTAACGATCTGTTTCTGTCGGATTTAAATAAGAGCAACGATGAACAATCGGTGCTTTATTATTTGTAGCAGTGATCGTATTGCTGCATGTTGTGCAGTGTGCAATGTTGACATTTAGATTTTTTCCCAGTTGCAACACATTGTAAAAATGTATGTGTAACATTTCATTTTGAAGAAAAATATGTGGTTGATTTATTAATAATGATGAACAGAACATAATTTTGGGTGGTGCATTAAATTAGTTTTTTATGTGCATGGTGTAGCATTTTGACGGAGTTACTTGCCTTGACCTAGGAAATAGAAGCAGATAAGGCTTAGGCTCCTGTGGGGGTTAGAGGGTTAATGCCAGGAAATGGAGAACAGTCTGAAGAAGAACAACAGCAAGAAGGCCTACCAGACTGTGAAACGGTTGACAAGTGTTAAACAGCCCAAAGTCTCCATGATCCAAAGCAAGGTTGGCATTTGCCTTACAGAAGAATAAGTCTTGGATAGATGGACAGAGTACTGCTCTGACCTTTACAAACCACACACCAAACGGAGACCCATCAGTTTTAGCCTGTCCCCATAACACAGAAGAAGAAGAAATCCTTTTAATTCTCATAGAAGAAGTTGAGGCAGCAGTGCAATCGCTGAAGAGGGGGAAGTCAGCGGGAGTGGACAACATATCTGCAGAATTGCTTCAAGCAGATGAGAAACGATGATTGATACCCATTAGGATAGGATGTTCTCCTTTAACACTTTATTATAATTTCTTTGTAATTTGCAATGACCTAAAAGGTCACCTTAGACCATTCCCCTCCCCCAAAAATGTCTGTTTACCGTATCCTGATCAACCCTAATGTTTTGCCCCGACCCTTAAACTTTTTTTGGGATCATCTGGAAAAAAAATGGAAAAAGCTAAAAAATATCGCACCCAAGGTGGAAAAGGTTTAAAAATAGTTTTTTAAAAAGAAAGAAACCCTATCGACCGTATTTTTTCCCCCTACGTTACCGTAAACTGACATGATTTTTGTGGAACTTTACTTTCAACTCACCCCTCTCTGTCGACCGAACTGTTTGATCTTGTTGATGTCATCCGCGGAGAAGACGGGCGTGACTTCTTTGCTCATGAGGGAGATGTTGTTGGCAATAAGTATGGTTCGGAACGTGCAGGAGGTGAAGTTGCTCTTCTTGGCTGGCAGGCAGCGGTATGTCCCTATCACCTGCACTCTGTCTCCAGGCTGCACAGAAAGATTACCAAAAGGGCTTTTATTCCTCTCTCTCTCTCTCAAATTTAAAAACCTTAACTCTTTGCCTGCCAATCGACGATATATCGTCGATCTGAGCCGCCATGTTTGTGCCAATCGACGATATATCGTCGATTCAGTATTCCGTATCGTTCCGGTTTTTTGCGCAGTCCAATCCAAGTTTTATTTTAACCAAAGAGAGATAACTCTTCCTACTTTCGTTCTCGATCGACACGCGCGTGGTTTCTTCAAATTGATTCGTTTCTAGAGTGTTTTTTGTGCATTTTACTAAGCATTGAGATAGGCACAATCGACAGTGTGTCAAACTCTGCTAATAATCAATATAATTTCAAACTGTAAAGTGTATTTTGATCCTAAATAAATTTTCTTTCTGGTGTGAAGCTGATTCAGTGATTGGAATTATTCCTCCAGATTTTTTTTATCACTGTGGTATGTAGAAATATTTTTATTTTATTTTATCATTTCAAAAAGATCAACATGCTTTCAAAACACATATTTCAATAACATAATCAAATTAACATTTTTTTTTTTTTCTTATTCTTCACTCTTTTACCTTTAATTTGATATGAAATATGTCTATTTAACAACTATTATTGAAAGAACAGTAGCTTAAATGCCTAAGGTACTGAACTTTCTTTCCGGTGCCAGAGAAATGTCTGGCACAAACGTGGAAACATGCCTGGCAGGCAAAGAGTTAAAACAAAAATCCTGAATTAAAAGAAGTCGCTGCACATCTCATTGAATTCCAAATGTGAGAAACAAACACCTTACTCCATTTTTAAACAAATGCAGAAACTTTCGAGTTTGAAAATACGGAAGTATCCTTTTTCAAATGCCACAAAATAAAACCTCATTCTAAATGCAAAAACACTTCAACATCGAATAGGCTTGCTTCATTTTCCCTCTCCACTCGAATGCCTGTAAACTACAAATGAATGCGCTAAGCGCCAAAGATCAATGTTCATTAAACCTGACCAACTATTTATATTTTACATTACCAAGACCTCTTGCCTACCTTCCTCTTCTATAAACCCTTAATAATAAATGTGTCCACCCATCACAGTAAATGCACAGGCAGTGACACACACCGCGATGGATCAAATGATTCCAATGTACCATCTCTTTCCCCCACGTTTAGGGCAGTGGTATCATAACAATACAAGATGGCACACACATGCCTTTCCTTCAAGTAGCGTGACAATCTAGTGAGAACGCTGCTACAGAACAACAAACCGGAAAATCCATTTTAATGTTTAAAATTTAGATCCACTGCTTTTTTACTTTGCACTTGTCCACCAAGTCACCATCGGCGACGATGTCCACAGAGCGGGGCAGCTGACCTGGGGGAGCCTTCTCTGGCATTTCCTGGATAGTGAAGGTCTGGTGGTCCTTGTACACACTCAGCCCATACTCTGTCTCCAGCAGGTTGCCCTCATCATCCTACACATAATAAAATAATAATTAGCATAATCCTGCTAGATAATAGCTTAAAGACAAAACCCACTGAAATCTGGTCAAGGGCAAGGGGTCACCGAAGCTCTGGTAGGAAGGTTCAGGGCTAACGCCTCATTATGGATGCTTAAAATATTTGTTTCTGCTGAAAATGTTGTCTCTCTGCTGAAATTTGTAAGAAAAATGTTAAAAACATCGGATCTGCAGATAGTTCTTCAGTCTGAATAATACCAGGATTCATAATACACAATCATTTCATGCAGGAATGGTAATTCTAGGTGCAATTCTACAGCGAATTACCCACGATTTTAAATATTTTTTATCCCCAACATATTACTCATTTGGATGAGAGTGTAAACTAAGTTCTAGTCTGTGCACGCATATATTCCATCGCACGAGACCCTGCATCGATCAGCACCTTGAGCAGGCAAACTGTACAGTGTACTGGTAGTCGATGTAGACGTGCGAGTGGATGATGATTTAGATTGCGAGAGCTTGCGTTGTACCTCGGAACTCGTGAATGATGATGCACCTGTATATGACACATACCAGATCACTCCCTATGTGAGCAGCATTTTTCAGTGCGTCTGTGTTTCGCTTGCTGCGGGCTATTTATAGCTTGCCTGCACCCCCTTTCCAGTGAAAGGAAGCATCAGCGAAGCTATTTAATAATAATAATACTGGATGCTATATAAGCGCTTTTCCCCAAATCAATCAGGCTCAAAGCGCGGCGATCTGTACCAACATACAAGCTCACCTATCTCATTCACCCTCACACACACACAACAAATACACATCCATCACTCCAACAGGTGGCGTAAAGGCAGAAAAATCGCTATTGGAAGACGGAAAGAAAATCGAATTTTTATTTTTGAAATTTTGTATTGACTGCGTCCAGTACCATTTTTGAAATGAAGTGAGGGAGGAAACCGGAGTGCCCGGAGAAAACCCTCGATGACCTCAATAGTCTCGTACCTAAATCACATATGTTCACCCTTTGCGGGAATCAAACGCGCGACCTTCGGCATAGGAAACCGGCGACTAATCCACTGCGCCACGAGGTAGCCTGGCTGACCTAACCTCAAAATCCGAAAAGCTTTGGTTGAGCTGCTGTGGACATATTTTCTACGTGTGCAGATGCTTGCCTTTGTATCTACTAGGAACTGAGAGCCCAACCTCTTATGTTCATCTGGGAGAACTTTGTGAATAAACTATATACCAGCGTGTTAGTTATTTATAGTGTCACCCGCGTTTTCACTTGCATGTTGTGAGCACAGGCAGTACAAGCACTGTACAACAACGACTAAATCAACAAATAAAGAGCGCCCGCATTCCTGTCTAACAAGCATGTAGAAATATTGCATCAGTCATTACGAAAAATTTCCATCCAAACAAAATGTTCATGTTGCAAAATGTTGCACAAGCAGACATGCCTACCCTCAATTTGAAGTTTCCGTATTAGCTTTACTATTACTATTACGATTTCCGTATTTACTTTTACTACCTATTGTTTTTGCACTCGTCATTTTTCATATTAGGCGAAGAATCCAGTGATAGATTGATTTGCTGCCACAATGTTCTTTTTCTTCTCCAAAGCCTCGTAATTCTTCATATACTGTGGGCCTTCCGCGTGCCGCTTGATGTCTATCATATCACCGGCTGAGATGCCCAACTGGTTGGCACAAATCGTACTTTTGAGTCAGTGCTGCCGTGAATAACGAAAGGACACTTTTCCGAATACGAGGCAAGAAATGTCTGCCCCTTGCGCTTTTTTTTTGTGTGGAAGATTCAGATTCACAATCACTTTGCTAAGCCATTCGTTTGAACGCCATGTTTTAAATTCTGTCTCACGAGCACCGATCTTTACTGCGACTGTGCAAAAACGGGTTCGGCAAACTTCGGTGCCTCTACCGGAAACTTTGATGTCACAGGTCTCCACTGCGACTGCGCATTGCGGCATTAAACCTTCGGAAAAAGGACATGCGGTGAATTACCACAGGCCAACGATTTCGATTTTTTTTCTTTATCATTTTTTTAAATTTCCGTACCGTAAAACAAATATCCGTATTTTCCGTAGCGCTTGCCGAGTTTTTCAAATTTCCGGAAAAAATACGGAAATTCCGTACGGGTAGGCATGTCTGCACAAGTACAACTCCAGGAAGTATGACGGTGCCAAAAGGTGGGCCCTAAAGAAGGTAGATGATATTTATACAAAATGAAGTTTGTTGCACACACCTAAAGTTTGCTTTTGCAACTGTACGGAAGAATTGATAAAGAAAATGCTGGTGAAAATTACATTTCAAGCTCCAGACTTAAAATAGTTCAAAAGTTATCACTGTTCGAGTGCAGAAAATCATGGCTTCCAAAATGTCAGTTTTTGATGCCTCACTTTTTGGCACTTATAATTATCAGGCCTGGGAATCATACGCCTTTCGTCGTATTTACGACGAAATGATTTTGCCAGTACGACGAAATGATTTTCAGTACGACGAAGTCAAAAAAGAAAGAAAAAAACATTATCCCCAAACGTTTTCAATTCTTACTCGGCTCGTTCCCCAAAGCACGTGCTCAAGCTAACAACTTCCTGTTGCACATGTTTGGATCAGCGAGTTGCAGAAATGGCTTGTCACAGAACCGATATTGTTGATCGTGGCGAAAACTTTAGTGACCAAGGAACGCGCTACAAGTGGTGTTGGGATTGGGTTGATCGTGACTTTGTTTTTGAATTGGGGAAACAGAAGCCTGATAGTGAGAAAAGAGTAAAATTAGAAGACCTAAAACCGATTCGGTATGGAACCTGGATCCGCAAGCTTTCGGCGCCTGGCAAAGCCTACTGTACTCTTTGCAGAAAAAGTGAATGACAGAATACCGATAGAAAACATTTCCCTTTGCAGAAAATACAAAATCTGCTGTGAAATCTCTCTAAGGTCAAATATAATACTGCACTGCATGAGTGTGGGTGTGTGTTTGTGTGTGTAATTAGAATCAGAACTTTCTCTGTTTTCAAACCAAAGGAAATTTTAATTTCAGCTGTCAGGACAGGCCTCCGAAGTGACTTAGAAAGGGAAAAAAACGCTTATTTTCGGCCCCTGGACCCTGGCTGCACAGTCAGTACTCCCAAACCACTTTTCACCATTCCCAGGCCTGAATTATATATTTGTACCTTTGTAGGGTAAATGCCAGAGCTGGGTTTGGCCTCCAGGGATGTCATGTCTGTGTACCGTCTCTCCATGGTCTTCTTGGTGGCCGGGCAGTAGTGTACACTGCGTACAATCTTGGGGTGGATGAGCGAACACTTGGTCACGATGCCTTCCACACACACCATGTTGCCTAGGTACTTGCTAGTCAGAGTGCGAGGCGTGGCGTGTTTATTGCCAAAACTGCAAAGGAATCAAAGGCAACACACGTCAAATCAATTGTGCGCTTTGATCTCTGCAAGGAAAAGCTCCTTATAAATAAATAAAATATTTTTAAAAAATAACGTACTATTATAGCTTTATATACATTCCTAAGAGTAGGTAGTCAAAAGCCTCTTAAGCGATTGGTCCGCTCTCGAGTTTTGACCGAATTTTGCTTGCATTATAACATGCTGATTTATCCTTAAAATGCATCAAAACTATTAAATTTTAAATTAAAATAAAAGATTAATCCCTTATCTTGATGTTTTTTGTTGTATCTATGTTCGTTTTAAGCGTTATTGGTTTAATAAAAGTTTTCAAAGATGGGAGCGTGTGGTCTGTTTCAACGCAAACCGGAAAAGTGATTTGCATGGCAGGTCGAAGGGTACAGTTTTCAAATGCAAAGTGCTTGGCTCCTACTGATTGGATTGTTATAAATAGACAACCAATGGAAAACTCTGTTTCTTAGCTTTCCACTGAGACCAAATGAACCGGAAGTTTTTAAGAATTTCTTTGAATGCGCTTTGTGCAAAGTGTTATATCAATATTTTCGAAACTTTTAACTTGTTCAATCGGTAACCACGACATACTAAAAAAAAGAGGAATCTTTCATCAAAATAATGCAATAGTTTGTTTTACTATACGACTTTATCGACCCGAGCACTTTTAGAAAGAAAAGAGGTTTCTGACGGACTTTTTTATTACGATCACGGCGGCGTACGGCATGGCTGCATGAGTGTGTCATCATGGCAGAAAACATCGCATCTCAGCTTCCAACATTCAATCTGGTCACACTGGTTGGTAAGTGAAACAGTTTCTTAAATTTATACTTTAGAATTACAGATATATAATCATTATTATTTACGCATTTTAGTTAGCATCGATCGTCATTAGGCCTACTCATAGTGGTACTACTATATAGGCCTAAACATCGACTTGTGCTTTCAAGAACTTAGTAAAAGTAAAGTGGATCGCTAGACGCTAGCCTACTGAAAATGAAATCTCACACTCAAGTGACAATCACCATTCGATAATTATTTAAATAATGGTGTTGTTCCTTAGCTGATTTTGTTTCTGCACCGAAGATAATTTTACTTTTTGTAAACTGCAAATTCTGAAAGTTTTTATTCCCACGCCCAGCGTTCTCATATATTATTAGGCATATATCTATCTATATGTTTCTGAATCTCTGTTGTACAGGGGATGAGACATATGAGGCATTAAAGAATAGCAAAGCAGTAAGCCAATTGTCTTGTTTCTAGAGCTTTTATTTATGAATTGTTTTGTTTTGTTTTAGCATACATTCAAAGAATAAGTGTAGCCTAAATTTTAAGAGTTTATTACACTTAATTCTAAGTGTAACTCCAATTTTATTATTATTTTTCAATTGTTATATTTTGTACTTATGTTTCTCTCACTCTCTGTCTCCAGGTGATGAAACCTATGATGGCTTGAAGAGAACATTTCTTGCAAGAGGAAAAGGAAGGCCTCCTGATCCACCACCAGTTTCTTTGACCAACATGGCAACATAGTACTTCTACAGTTGGAGTTGCTCAGACAAGTTGGGAACAAGTCAAGAAATGATGTAAGATTTGATTCTTGCTGTATTATAATACTTAATAGTAAATTTTTATACAAATAATAATAGCAATTTTATTATTAGTAGGTTATATACATTCATTCACTGATTTCACACATTCATGAAATTGCATATTTCTTTTATATCTTCTTGAATGGCTGCAAACCTCAACTTATTGAGGATGCTGCAGCCAAATGCTGGGTATGTTCTTGTTACCGGCACTCGCTCGCCTGGGACAAGAAGAAGAAGACGAAGAAGAATGTGTTTGTGCATCAAGTAATTTATGATGAGTAAACATTTGCATATTTTAATTCGATCATGTCTTTTCATTTTTTCAGGTTGCTGATTGGTTCACACTACTGTTTCCTGGTGTTGCTTACCCAGCATTGCGTGTTAAATAAAAAAAAATCTTGGGCATAAAAAAATCTTTTTTTGTTTTGTTTGTTATTGTATGTCTTTGTCTGTCTGTTTTGTAGATCTATTAAAACTGATCACTTTGGTATAAAATATATTGAGATAGGACAATTTAAAGTGAAGTTATGCCATTTTTACTATTTCGGGCATAATTTTGTACGTAAAGTAAAGATTTTGTCCACTTAGGACACCTGTATAATGGAAATTATTATTGTTGTCATCCTAAAAAAAATTGGAGTTGCAATTTGGTATACAAAGACCAGGTACACAAAAAATCAGTCATTTAATGTTAACCGTTATGATGGTATCGATGCTCAAAGTTGGGATTTTTCATAATTTGACAACGGTGCCAAAATAACGTCAAAATTTACGACCTTGCAGCACCCATTTCTTAAAAACTATTAATCCTACATAAATAAAAATTATACCATTGTGTTCATAATGAAAAGCTCTTTAAATCTATGTCAGTTTTGTGTTGAGGAAATCATTTTTTTAAAATGGCTTTTGACTACCTACTAAGAGACTCGGACTGAGTGGCATTTCACAAGGAAAGTTGTCACTACAGCATTTTCAGATTTGTTCATTATCCTCCTCCCCCCCCCCCCCCCCCCCCCGCCCCCCCCCCCCCCACCACACGCCTCCCCCTTATTTCACTACTATGAATAACCAGTCTGTGAATTACACTTCAATGTCATTATTGATTTCCAATGTGTTGTGAACACAAACAATGCAGTTTGTACTCTGATTACTTTTTTAAAAGGACGTTTTATCCAAAATAATTAAAATCTGCTTTTGCATTTTGTTCCGATTTTTTCTTGATCTTATAAATGTGCATAACTGAGAAGCAAAACTTGGAAAATGAACAAAATAAATCTGATAAAAGATCAACACAATTACAAACAATTAGCTCTTAGTGTCCTGGTCCATGATAAACCACAGTTCATGTCAAGGCCTGATCCGTAATAAACCGTGGTTCAATAGGTACTGAAAGCGAAAGGAACCTACCAGAAATACCTGTGCTGAACTTGAAAACAACATTCTTGTCACGTTCGCCAGTTCAAAACGTGTCTGCCGATTTAGATGGGCAGTCTTTCTCGAACGTTTCTTGATAAAATTCTCAACGATTCTTGTCACCCTTTTCACAATCATAATGGTGGACTTTGACAGTGATAATGGTTTTGTCGATTTATGAGACAAATTAGAAAGATGTTAAGCTCAGAACTTAGATGTTGATCATCAGAGATATAGTTCTGTGTGGAATGTGAACACTAGCGATCGGAGTGACTTTGATAGTGAAATATCAATCGATTTCTCAAGTGTCATGGTAGATACTTATGCTGGATGGACTGCCTACGTTTGGGACCATTGATCGATTTCTCAAGTGTCATGGTAGATACTTATGCTGGATGGACTGCCTACGTTTGGGACCATTGATCAATTTCTCAAGTGTCATGGTAGATACTTATGCTGGGTGGACTGCCTACGTTTGGGACCATTGATCAATTTCTCAAGTGTCATGGTAGATACTTATGCTGGGTGGACTGCCTACGTTTGGGACCATTGATCAATTTCTCAAGTGTCATGGTAGATACTTATGCTGGGTGGACTGCCTACGTTTGGGACCATTGATCAATTTCTCAAGTGTCATGGTAGATACTTATGCTGGGTGGACTGCCTACGTTTGGGACCATCGATCATTTCTCAAGTGTCATGGTAGATACTTATGCTGGGTGGACTGCCTTTGTTTGGGACCAAAATAATTAAGATTTTGCTAGTTTTCTAGGTCCTACAAAGCCTCCAGATTAAGATGTAAAATCTGTGGAAAAGTTTATCTGCAACATTTATCAAACTATTCAAACAAATTATGTACGAAGCAATCAGGTACTCAGTAGAAAATGGTGACAGGTGCTGTGATATTTTTTACCTGTGAATTTTTGAGTGTAGTCACTGATTGGAGCCAGTGAGATAAGCGCTGTGCATTCTTATTGACGCTTGCCTTACAAGTATTATTTTTTCATCAACATAATCATTGTATTTCTGACTTTAATAACAATTTTACTAATTTACCTGTGATTATTGATTAAAAATCAATACTGACAGGCCCTCAATAGGAAGAAACTCAAATTTATTAACTGCATAGCACTGTCAACAAACACTTTCCCTAATTTTCAAGCTGATCAATGCATAAACAAGATAGAATTTATTATTTTAGTACAACCACCCATTTTCTGGCACATTTCTGGAATTTCACAGAGGACTGAGGTTTGCTAGTAGTAAAAGTACTACAGGATACTAAGAGTTTTAAAAAAAAAGTGACAAGATTGTTTTAACCCTGACCTGCCTTCAAACCCAACGTAGAGTTCTTCATGCTGCTTGCTGTAGGTAGGGTCGATGGAGGCCACAAATTCTCTCAACGCACGATTGAAACACAGCAGCTCCTCAAATGATTCTTCTAGCAATCTGAAATTGTAAACAAATTAAACAACCACAATTCACATTGCCTTATCCAAGAGACGATCCACCTACAATCAAACCAGTCCACGTACTGATCGTGGATGCTCAACCCAAGAAGAAGAAGAAGACACAAGCAGTAGGCAAATATAGGGTGCTGATTTTAACTGATGCTGTATTTTGGTGCGTTCTATTTGCTAGTGCAAGACAGGGGATGGGATAATTATATCAACAGCCACTGTTGTCTTCTATAGTTGATCTGTTAACCATGAGATACAGAGACAGATGTACACTGTGCACACCAGACCCAGATAATATGGGGTCAAAGCGAGGTATCACAAACAGAAGAAAACTTACTTTGAAGATCGCTCGGGACTACGCTGTCGCAGATCATTGACGTTGACAATTAGACGAACCTCCATTTCTGTGATCATGTCCCGCACTTTCTGCTGATAGATTCCTTGGTCCTCCTGAAATATGCCACGCAAATAACTTTAAAGTTAACACTGGTCCATCGTGGAATCAGTCCCAAGTTGCCTATATAAAGCGCTACGTAACTATTTTGGCGGAATGTCTGCGCAACACTATGTTCGTGAAAGGTTGTTTTTAAGAAAAAGATGGCGGCCAGAATAGCTGGCTTTCCATTTGCGAGTGGCGAGGTGTTCAATGGTAAAATTGCAAGGCAGGCCTTCTGTCATTTACAGTCTGGTAAGATTTGAATTAACAGAGAAAGATGGAGTATGCCGGTTAAACAATCATCTGTGGTGCCCCAATGACCTAGGAGTTACGGGATAGGATACAATGATTTGTACACTTGTTATTTGATGGAAGAATTATATGTTAATGTTCAATCAGTATGAATTAGTGTTTATACTTGATAGTATTGTTGTGTCGTCAGTGCGATTGACAGTAACTTTCGCTTTCAGCCGACTTTATTGTGATTGGCTGTTGTGCATTCAACATGTACTGCACCATTTGAAAAATAATCGCTTATGGCAAAAGGTTGAAGCCCATTTAGAAAGACACTAAGGCTTATCATCTATATTTTATATCTGTCTACATTCCAAGGTAAGGCTGCTGCGCTCCCTTGTCATCTCCATCTTCCTATAGGCTTGCGAAACATGGACCCTCACAGCAGATCTCCAGCGAAGAATACAAAGCATGGAGATGAGGGCTACGGACGCCTCGGCATTTCATATGCCCATCCTATCCTATAACTCGAAGGTCCTTGGGGCAACACAGATGATCGTTTAACCAGCGTACTCTGTTCTCAGCAACCTCAAGGCTTCGCTCAGTGTCTCCCTCTTGTAAAGACCATCCTGCAAGGCACGGTGCAAGGAGGCAGAAGAGGGGAAAAGAAAAAAAGGTGGGAGGACAACAAGAATGGACTGGCTTGACACTGAGCGAAGCCATGAGGGTTGCAGAGGACAGAGAACGATGGAGTACGCTGGTTAAACGATCATCTGTGTTGCCCCAACGACATTCGAGTTACGGGATAGGAGAGGATAGGAACTTGGAACTGGAAGACAACGAAGAATAATTATTTAGATTTAACAATGAGGGGACGTTTTTATAAGCCGCGAGGCTTTTAGGCAGCGATGCCTGTCCTACATCTACTAGTACTACTAATAGTAATAATAGGCCTAATAAAATAATTGATGACATACAAATATTACAAACCGTATCATCTAGAAAATCCAGATACTCCCTCTGGATGTCTCGCAAACGTTGATCAATTTCCACAGCCATGGTGATAGATTCCGCAAAAGAAAATAACTCAGATACAGAAAAATATCACACAAACTTCTATTTCTTTATTGTCAGTTTCACACAACAATTTCGCGCGAAATAGTACCACGTGACAATTTTCCCGCGGTAACGTAATTGACAGCGTAATGCATTCATATTGTTTGCACACCTCTTACTAATTAGGAAATGTCACCTACTCTTTAAGTATTTTATAAAATAAAAAATTAATATAGCGAAGTGAAGAATTCTTTAAATATTAATGTATTTATATTTATTTTACATCTATTTGAGTGTTTTACCCTTACCGGAAGTTTTAACTGTTTACATCATGGCGTCCGACCATTCAATTTCTTTCAATGCCGAGCAAGAAACAGAAAAGCTTGATGTTTATTTAATCAATGGAAAGCCAAAAGTTTGGAACTCTCAAGGTAACTGACAATTGTATAATGTTATTATCTTTCGAGATAGACAGAAGAGGCATTGCTGGTGGGGGGGGGGGGGGGGGGGGGGGCGGGGGAGTCTGAACTTATACTTATTATTATATATAGCATAGCACAGTTCGGCACAGTAACAGCCTTTGGCCCTCATACTAAATCTTGATTACATGATTATTGCTTTAGGTACAGCGGACTCTTCAGAGCCAAATCAGGACCAAATTAAATCTTGACGAGGGTCTCAGACATCGACCTCTGGACCTTTAGAACAGTTTTAGACACCAAAGTGGTGGAGTAGATGCTATCCTTAAATAACCTGTCTGTTCTGACTGATTAAGGCATGTTTTTTTCAGGGCCGGCCCTTGGAAAAGTCGAGGGAGGGGTGGGGGGGGGGTGTTACCGATTCAGCGAAGGCTCGCATGCCCCCTTCACCCCCCCCCCCCCCCCCCCCCCCCCCCCCCCCCCCCCCCCCCCCCCCCCCCCCCCCCCGGAATTTTTTTTTTTTTTAAGGATGCAAAATGGTGCAATCTGAACCTTAAAAAAGCCATTTGCGATTGTCTGGGACTTTGAGCTTTTTGAACATCAGACGTCTTTTCACTGATCTTTCTCGGAAAGAAGTGCATTGAAGGAGAGCAGCTCTTTTGGGTACCTGGTCGATTCAACGGAAATCCATTCCAACGATGTTTTTGGACGATTCAGCGATGGTTGTTTCAATGGATGTTTGTTACAACGAATTGTCATAATTATCAACTTAGCATATTAATTAATATTTCTAAAAAGTCATTTTGGGGGGGATTAGGGCAGTATCAAGGTGAAGTTGCTGGAAGAGGCTTGTGGCCAGAACAAGAAAATATGGCTGCATTTACTAATTTAGGCTTAGGGGTTGGGTTACTTGGTTGTTTCAACGGGAAAACGCTTTGGACATTTCAACGGATCCCTTGAAATGGATTTCCGTTGAATTGTCTATAAATAACTCTTTGTACCTTGGACCAAAAGTGACTAAAAACTGCAATGTTTTAAAAACAATTTGTAAAAAAATTAAACTCTTTGCATTTAAAAAAATTCAAATTTTTTTTAAAACTTTGGAGGGGGGTTCCGGAACCCAGGTACCCCCCCCCCCCCCCTGTCAATCATCCCACCCTGGGGTCCGTCCCTGTTTTCTACAATCATACTTGTTGAAGCCTATCCTATCCTATCCCGTAATTCTGAGGTCATTGGGGCACCATAGATGATTCTTTAACCAGCGTACTCCATCCTTCTCTGTCCTTAGGCTTAGCAACCCTGATGGTTTCGCTCAGTGTCAAACCAGTCCATTCTCGAATGTTGTCCTCCCACCCCTTCTTTGGTCTCCCTCTTCTTCTACCTCCTTGTACCGTGACTTGCAGGATGGTCTTTGCAAGGCCTGATGACCTGGTGACGTGGCCATACCATCGGAGTTTCCATGTGAGCAGGTCATCGTGTTGTCTAATGGCTTGTGTGATGGTCTGTCGGAAATCGTCGTTGGTGATATGCTGGGTATAGGAAATGCCCAGAAGTCTCCTGTAGCACCTCATCCCCATGCTTTGTAATTGTATTCTTCATTGTAGGTCTGCTGTGGAGGACTACTCTCGTAACCTTGTCATACAGGCTTTTGATGACTTCAATAATTTTAGGGCTGATGTTGTACCCTCTCATGGTTGCCCACAGAGCTGCATGCCAGACTCGATCAAATGCCTTCTTGAACTTGAAGTTTACGAACACATGATATAGATGTTGTTGGTGCTATCGCAGACTATTCTGAGGTTAAAAATCTGTTCAGTGGTACTTCGCCCTGCCCTGAATCCTGTTTGTTTTTCAGCTATGATTTGTTCAGCTTGGGATTTCAACCTGTTGAGTATTATTTTCAGAAGGACCTTGCTGGGATGGCTGATGGTGCAGTAATTTTCACACTCCTGAAGGTTACCTTTTTTTGGAAGAGTGATGACAAGCGACTGGATCCATGGTGTAGGCCACTCCCCACCCTGCCAGATCTTGTTACAGATAATGGTGAGGGAGTCAATCATCGCTTTTCCTCCTGCTTGAAGCAGTTCCGCGGGTATGTTGTCCGCACCCGCTGACTGCCCTTTCTTCAGCGATTGCACTGCTGCCTTAACTTCGTCTCGGAGAATTGGGAGGATTTCTTCTTCTCTGTTCTCAGGACATGCAAGAACTGATGGGTCTCCATTTGGTTTGTGGGTTGTAAAGGTCAGAGCAGTACTCTGTCCATCTGTCCAAGACTTCTTGTTCTTCTATAAGGCATATGCCAGACTTGCTTTGGATCGTGGAGACCTTGGGCTGTTTAACACTTGTCAGCCGCTTGACAGTCTGGTAGGCCTTCTAGCATATTTTTATAACTTTCTGGAAGACAAAATACAAAGTATCGTCTGTTTGTAGAGAAAATATAGATATTTTAAATTTCCTGACCTAATATCTAATATAAGTTAGAGAGAAATTTCTCTAATATAGCGCACTTACAAGCTCAGAGAGCTTCTCAAGGTGCTGGCCCGTAGTATCCAGCAATCACAAAATAGTTTGCTGAAGTGAGGATTCGAACCCACGTTGCCCAAGACGCACTCACACAAGTCGTGCGCTCTGACCACTGAGCTATCCCTGTCGCCGTAATTCTTGTAGATCAATATGATTTTATTAGTGTATGAGTTATGACCAAAACGTCGCACCAAATAGTTTCAGCAGTGTTGCCTTTGATCTGTTCAGATGCTATGTTGTTGCGGGAGCATTATCGCATTGTTGGTGTTCTTGTGGGTTGTTTGCCACGAAATCCTAGACAGAACATTCATCTTGGGCTTCCTCTACAACTCATGCCTGAGGAAGTCACGCTCCTTTTGAACAAAGGTAGGTCACTATTTTGATGTACTGTAACAGTAGATGGTAATAAAAGGTAGATGTAATAAAACATTCTTCATCACTGTAGTTGGTAATAAACGGATGATACCGAATGCATCTCACAATACTTAGTAATAATACAAAGTTTTATGAGCTCAGTCTTGCTTCTGTACTTACACAGAAACATTCCTTTGGAATAGAAATGATATTTCAGAGGAATAGTCATGAGTAATAATTCAGATTATTTATTTGAAATAATTCAGATCTTCCAGTTATAATTGTATCTCAGCATGGCTAGACCTTCAAAGACTAAGTGGAACAACACAACAAGTTGCCCTGCTGGGCACAACCCCACCCCACCAGTCCATTCCTCCTCCCTCCTCTCCTTCTCCACCTCACCCCATCCCAAGTCCCAATTTTCTCCTTCCCCTCCCCCGTCAACCCTCAGCATGCTGCTAGCATAAACGATGCTTCCCCTTACAAATGGACATCATCATCATCATCATTTTGTTAATTAATTGTTTGGAAGGTGATTTTGATTGAAGGTTATGCCCGACTGCTGAAAGAAACGCCCACAAGTGCCGGGGAATTTGCAGAAAGAGCAAAAACTGTGGCAGAGGAGAGACAGGATAATTTCCAGGCCCAGGTTAGAATACAGTGCAACACAATACTATTCAACACAATACAGTGCAACACAATACAATACAATGCAACACAATACTATTCAACACAATACATCAAAGAAGGAATCGACTAGTATTGGTTAGTTCCATTATGGTCGGACCATTTCCCCCTCCATTTTGGGATAATATTCATTTCCCATGCTGGTGAAATTCAGTCAGCTTTCTTCTTGAAAGCGAAGAAGCTGCAAAGCTGTGCCACCCTGGACGAGAAGGGGATAGGACCCAACAGCTCCATTGTATCCTCACCTAATCTTGATCTAATCCCACACACTGAATACTAGAACCTCCAGCAGACTGATAGCAACAGTAAGATGGCCAGCGCTTACACTTACAGTCAGTGTAATGTTTGGCTTAGGGTGGAACAGTGGTAAGGTGGTTTGGGCATGCACTAGCAATGTGTCATGTTAAGCAACATCAGGAAGGGTTAGTACTTGGATGGGTGGAGCAGTGATAGGGTGGTTTGGGCATGCACTAGCAATGTGTCATGTTAAGCAACATCAGGAATGGTTAGTACTTGGATGGGTGGAGCAGTGATAGGGTGGTTTGGGCATGCACTAGCAATGTGTCATGTTAAGCAACATCAGGAAGGGTTAGTACTTGGATGGGTGGAGCAGTGATAGGGTGGTTTGGGCATGCACTAGCAATGTGTCATGTTAAGCAACATCAGGAAGGGTTCTGACCATGCTTGGAAGGCAACCACCAAATGACACAAAAAGACTGAAACAAACGCCTCACACGCCCCAGTCCACCCCGCTGTGAATGGGTTATACCTGGCTCTGTCAGGGAAGGTAAGCAAAGGAGAGGAGATTGGCACAGCCCTCATTACTGTTTTACATATTTTATTTTGTTTTGTTTTTAATACTATTGCTTTTTTATTGCATTGTAAAGCGTGGCGAGCCCATGTTTGTTGGGGTACCACGCTATATAAATCTACCGTATTATTATTATTATTATTACGCTGGCCTAGAGAAAAGGGAGACCCCAAACGCTTCCTTCTCCAATGACCACAAGGTTACGGGGACACCCTTTTTACCTGTTAATGTTTGGGTCCACCGGAGAGAGCAGAAAAGTAGATTACGATTTCATTCCTAGGTATCCCCATTGTGTGGTCATCTCCCAAATGTGAACACCTACGCTTTCTGCTAGACACCATGATAGATATATGACCAAATGTTTTGTACCGGGATGCACTGTATGTGATCGGCCTACCTTTTCATTAAAGGATTTCTGCTTCATTGCAAAATAGTTTAGCTGTCCGTTTTGGATATTCGTGTTCACCTGTTTGTGGACTAGACTGTAAGTCAGGATTTGTATTGAATAGTTTAGGGGATTTGTTATCAGCAATTAAAGAAGATGACAGCCTATCTGCAAATTTGACAACACCCACCCTTTTTCCATTCAGACCCATGTTTTCAACCGACAAATTAACTGCCACTAACTGAAACACATCTGGAAACGTAGGTAAATAATAATAATGTAGATTTATATATTGCAAATATCTCACACAAATTAAGAGTGATTCGCACACAAAATATAAAATGTTAAATAGAAATATGGTGAAACAATCTCCAGTCATATGAGTTAAAAAGCAACATGAACAAATACATATAATGGAGGAAGAAATATTTTACCCTTACACACCACACACACATACAGGTCCGTTAATGCTGTGCCGGCATGTCAACACAAGTGAGATCAAGGCACCACTACTGGTGAAACAAATGGGTTTTTGAGGGCAGTTTTGAAAGAAGATACTAGACTGTTTCTGATGGAGTGAAATCTCTGATGGTTGACTTGATATAGAACTTATCGGTCATACGGGCAGTTATGATTGAGTGATGTACGATGATGATGTTGATAATTGCAGTCTTATAAGGAGCAGGACATGAAACTCTGAGGAAAACCAAAACTTTCTGCAGTTAGGGATACCTACCTACCCTAAGGATGTAAAACAGAGTGCTAGTTTGACCATTGCAGTGAAATATAATAAGGAAACGTACAACTATCCAGTCTTCAGTGTTAGCTATAGGCCTTGATCCTTCGTGTCGTGTTGTGGGTGTGCAGCAAGAGTTGTTTCGAGAGGACCGTCGTGAGGAAGTGCTGAAGCAGATGACCCACATCATGGAGGGGAAAAAAGCCAAACGGCAATACCTGCTGGAGGCTGCTGGGAAGGAGGGGTCAGCGGAGATCAGCCAGGCGGAGGTGGAGGCCGTCTGCATGGAGGACATCCGCGAAGCCGTCACACCGGAGAAGCATCTGCTGTTGGAGCTACATACAGGTAATGAGAGAATACGCCAGCGAATCATTTATTGGGCAGTCGGTATGTCTGTCGCTCTCAATTTAACTTATTTGTTCAAAACACATTTTTGGCTTAATCTCAAGAATGGCTGAACCAAAATTCACCATTTTTACTTTGTGCATACGTTAACTAATGCTAAGCATGTTGGATTATTCATATTTGTACTTTCTCAAAGGTCAAGGTCATTGTGCTTTACCATTTCATAAACACATTTTGCGCTGCATCTCAACATTGGCTGATTGGGTTTTGATCAATTTGGGTTTGCAGATAGTTGAGACGGTATCCTATCATTGCACATTTTTATTGGGCTTCACAACTCCGCCAACAACATTTTTAAAATACTTATTTTATGGGCTGTGTATGTGAGTGGGAAGAGTTTTAAATGGCTTGCCATCTTGTTTAGTGTTATTTGATATAGCCTACTGTAGTCAACCAATGTATCGTTCACCAGAGAACCCATGGCAGCGAGAGGTAGAGAGTGCCAAGAAGGACTGGGCGTACCCGCAGACAGAGAAGGAGAAAATTCGCTGTGCCGTTTTCCAAGACTTGTGGGAGAAAGAGTATTACTTAACCTCGGGGCAGAAGTTTGGGGGCGACTACCTGGCTTACCCTGGTAAGTGCTGCATTGAAGCAACGCTCAATGTGTTTTGGTTTATTGTAAACAGAACTGCCAACCCCCACAATTAATTTCACTAAAGGAAAATCAGAATTTCATTAATTTTACCGAGGAACTTTACTTTATTTCCTCTTGGAACGTTAATGCACCAAGAAGCTACATATACAAAAAAACAAGTCTTGCAATTGTGTCCAGATATGTCTGCTAAACATTTATATCTTCCTACTTCTTCTTTCTCTCTGTTTCCAGAGCTTCAGCTGTGACTTGCACTTCATACACCAAGAAGCCATACATTTAAAAAAGTCTGCTTCAGTTCACATAACTGCTAAATGCTTGTTTCTCCCTTTTTGACAATAGTCTTTGTTCAGCGGCAACCATATTCTTTGGCTATCTTTGAGTCAGAAAACATACCGCCCACCCACCCTGCCCTTCCCCTGCCCACACACATGCACAATAATTATTACAAAATACTAATAACAATAACTAGAGCGGCAAAGCCCATATGACCCACATGCTCCTTCTGAGCTTGAAATATTTATCATAAAAATGAGTGCCTAAGAAAAAACAACATGAAATGGTGGCATTAAAATGCAAAGTAATCTTTTATCTTTCTATGCTCTTGACCTTGAAATGACCTTGACCTCCGGCTCCAAATACAGTCATGTATATGAAATAAAGTACAGCAAGGTTGCGTTCACGATGGCACTATGTATGACTATGTATTGCTGCGCAGCCGTTCACAGTCACTGCGTATGAACACGTAGTGCTACTTTTTCCTACACCTCTCGAGCGCGCAGTGGATTGTATGAAAGCTCATACAAAAATGGCGGACGCTAAAAAATCTTGCTCGCTCATGGATGGAACAATGTTATCGATATAATTTCTGATGCGTGGAATGTCTTCGGAAGGCTGCCGCAAAATTCTCTGCCTCATTCTGTTAAAGATTAGCAGCATCTCCTCCTCACTACATTCGTCCTCGTCCGAATCGTCAATTAACTCCATGAAGTAAAGCTTTTCGGTTTTCTTCGACTTTGACGACAGGCATTCTTTTTCCGGACTCTGTGAGCATGCGCGTAAATTTGCTGCGCTACACACGGTTCACGCACACACTGTAGCGGCCTCTACATATTGTTTGAGGGTAGTGGAGCGTGAACGCACCCCAAAAGTTATGTTATGGAAAAAAACAAAACACTGACCTTGACCTTGGGATGACCTTGGCCCTCACGTGATCTCTCATGCATGTCTATTCAAATAACTCAATGTTGTTGCATACTATGGGTTAAATGAACAGCCATTCCACTGTATGATGACCTATTTTTTATGTTTTTGCAAGGCCTAAAATGACCTTGACCTTCAAGATCAACCCCAAAACTGAACATATATGAAAGATTAATCTATCATCTTTAAATACAAGTTGGACTTATAGTTTAGGGTCAAGCTCTCAAAGTACTTTTTCAAACCGACTTGGACAGCTCCGGTGACCTTGGAAGTTGACCAAATTTCCTTACTATGTGTGTCTCATTGATATCTATTATGCCTCAAAGAATCATAAGTTCAGTATTAATAACCTAGAAAAAAAGTTAAATTGTCAATTTTTTTAACTAAAAAACCCGAACAAAACAATAACTTCTTTTCTCAACAGGGGATCCGTCCCGATACCACTCGTTCTTCATCGTCATATGCCTGAGTAAGGACCAGCCACTGCCGGCGTTAGAGATCATCTCTATGGGGCGTTTAGGCTCCAACGTTCGCAAGACTGTGTTGCTGGCCTCCGTGGACAGCGAGGGCAAAGTACAATACACGTCCTTGCAATGGACCGGCTTGTCGTAGCCAGCAGAGCTGTTTTGTGTGACTGGTTGTTGTATGTTATGTGATGCGTTCTGGCAGTTTCATGTGACTGTGGTATGGTAGTTTTCTGTGATTGTGAGGTGTTCTGGTATTGTCATGTGATTGTGGTCTGTGATGTGGTATGATAGCACTTGTGACTGTAATGTGGTATGGGGGTGTCCAGTGACTGCTGTACATGATATAGTAGTGTCCTATAATGTGGTTGGTAGTGTTCTGTGACATGGTAGCATTTTGTGATGTGATATGGTAGTGTTCTATGGCTGTGCTAATATTCCTCGAAACCGATTAAAAAAAGGTGTAGTATTCATCTTGACAGTGGATTGACAGGTCATGAAATTCTTGTATATGTTGTTATCTATGAGAATCTACTTTTCAGCTAAAATGTTCTGTGAGCCTGTCATATTTTACTTCCCTAGTGTATGGAATTTGTGTGTGTTGGTGATTGTTTGTCAATATGTGAATATGGCATGTTAGAAAGTGTGAACTGGAATCTGTTGGTTTGCACAGCTGGTGTGCGACATGTTTGCCATTTTTAACAGCGACGTCATATGCGCAGTATTTGCATGGGGGCCTGCGGTGTTCCCGCATCAGGACCGTATTTTCTTCACGCACTATACCTGCCAAATGCATATCAAAGTCTTCACGATAATTACAGAAAACGGGCAACAATAGTGTTTGTTTACTTTGGATTTGGTTCTATGCTGTTGCCAGAAAAGCCTTGCGTCATGTTTGTTTGATTCCGTCGGTCGATGTTGTTGGAGCAATATTGAAAACCTTCTGTAATAAAGACAGAAGATTCCAGATCTAACTAGTAACAGAAGTCCACATTTTGAAAGTCTGTAGAACATTCTAAGATGAAAAGACGATGTGTAATTTGAGTGACGCGTTTTATTTTGGCTGGTTGTTGATCGCGTTATTCTGGAACTTTCTGTGCTTTTCAACATTGTTGGTAGATTATATAAGAAGAGATGTATGCACGTTTGGTTATTTTTTTGGGGGGAAGAAGATTTTGTATGCCGTGTGTGTCTTCTGCTGAATAAAGTTGGAAAACTTTATAATGACAACTCCTGCATTGTTACTGTGTGAATGGGCTGCGTGGATATGAATTACAGTTACACAAGATTCAAGCATCAGGGCTGAATCGACCATGGCCGTGTAAGCATCCTGAATTACCACATGCACCAATATATTTTATCTTTGCCATAGATTGGTATGTCATGGTAACTGTGCTGTTAAGATATGAATAAAGCTTTTTGGTGATGCCAGCGTGTATTGTTTGAGAAATAAGTGGCGTGTGTAGAAAAGGTCAGTGTGATAACTTATCATGTAACCTTCGATGCGTCCGTTTGTGTTATATTCAGGAATACGCTTGTCAAGTATTAAATTCACTGCATTATAAAACAAATTGAACATCTTTGAACAAGAATAAATAAAGGGATAAGGTAGAGAGAGAATGCATGAATGTCAGAAAGAAATGACAAGTACCGTGGTGGAGACACGTTACGTACCCAGACAGTTGTTACGTCCGATTTTGTACCCAATACGTTGATGTGGCGTGTTGGTATGCTCACGTAAATTGGATTATCTGATGCATTTCATCTCAATTCATTTCAAGCTATACAGGCTTAAACTACTAAATGCCTCTGCCATTTGATTGGTAGTATAATTTTAACCGAGATACAGTTTTGTAGGCGAGAAAATAAATACCGCATCTTTCACCCGTGAATTTAGTGCATCAGAAAAAAAATAATGTAGGCTACTTACAGATCCAACTTACGTACGAAAACAAGAAATGGCAACAATCTCTCACAATAAATGTTACGTTTGTAATGAAAGGAAAAAGGGGTAAAATGAGGAATGTTTGTGTGTCGTGTTACGGTCCCCACAAACGGCTTGTTAGTTAGGGGTCTTGCACAAATATTTAAAAAATCAGCACTGTATTATACTGGGATTTTTGTGAGGTCAGCTTGCAGCAGAAGGCTATGAATAGGCAACCCCTTTCCTCCGTGTTATCAGGAGACGCTCTCAGCTCTCTCAATCAGACCAGTGTGTATAAAAAATGCGTTTCTTAATGTGAAAAGTGATCGTTTCCATGAATTATGCCAGGGATTATGTCATCTTGTCCGCAATATGCAGACTTTGTGTTAGTGCAAACTAGATTTTTGTGCACGACTAGTTTTGTTTGATTTTGTGGTAAAACTGGTAATACTGATATTAAAATGTGCTTCTTTATTCCCTATTGAAACAAATGGAATTTGTTCTGTGTATAGCAGTTTCTAATCACGCTCAATATTGATAGAAGCTCCCCACTGTGTTTTTATTTTGCCTTCAGTATGTACTTAGTCTAAATTTTGTGATAGAAGTGGGAAAGGTTTCGTTCTTGGTGTGATTTCTGGGTCAGTATTATGCCTTAATTTGTGTTAAGCCATGTACTAATTATCGAAACAGGCACTTTCTAGCTACAACAGCTATAAAACTGTTTTTGTTTAAAACTGTACATAGTGTTGTTTTTTTCTTCTTCTGAACATGTACATTAGGTGTGTGGGGGTTGGGGAAGGAGGGAGCGGAGGTGGTGCATGTGTGCGAATGTATGTAATCCGGAAAAAGTGTGTTTGAACCTTTTTTTTTTAGTTTGAAAAAGTGTGTTTGAACCTCTTTTTTTTTTAGTTTGAAATTACGGTCACTCTATTCCATTACAGTGCACATAATCTTTTCTGTTCTTCACGTCTCAGAAAAATAACAATCCCAACTGTTGTTCTGTGTTGTTTTATTTCGTCTGTTCTGTTTGTGATACTGAAACAAATGTGAAGTTGTGGTCAGATCGACAAGTTGTTTTTTTGAGGTGTGTACAAGTTTGTAAGAGCAATAGTGAAAACAGAGTCTGTATTGAAAAACTTTCAAATCGATTTGTGTGCTGCTGTTGGATTACTGATGTATGACAAGGATACCAGTGAAATGTGATATATAGGAGTGGCCTTCAGGTAGGGCTTGTTTTGTTTTATTCACATGCAGCTAACAATTTCTAAGACCTTTTTTTCTGTTATATTGCTGGCATTAAATGTACTATGCTACTCAACAAAAGTTAGGGATCACCTTGAAAAATGGAAATCATTTTATTTGTCATTGTTCTCTTATTTATTATTTATGCAGGCAATTTAGTGTTGCTAGTTATAATCAACAATAGGTTAAAGATTCGGCTTCACGTGAAAGCATGAACTTTGTTCATTACCTCTTTGTACTGTAGAAAATCAAACATTGGCTATTTGTTTTCAAAATTAGGCTTTTGTGTAAACGTCTATTTTTAGAACACCTAATGAGCTACACACTAAAATTATAGTGCACGTGCAAGATGTGCCATTTACCTGTGAGCTCAGGTATTTTTTCACGCTATAAATGCATTGTCTTGTTTGCTGTATGGCAAAATGTAACCATGCCCCCAAGAAGAAAACTCAACGAATTTGACAAAGGCAGAGCAATAGCATGGGTCCAAAACGGTGTTTCAAAGCGAGAAGTAGCCAGACGACTAGAAGTTTCCATCTCAGTCATCGTACGGTTGACGGAACGCTTCAATGCCACTGGAAGTGTGAAGGAAAGGCCAAGGTCAGGTAGGCCGAAAAGCACAACACCACGAGAAGATCGGCTAGTGCATCGAGAAGCACTGCAGACGAGAAGTGTTGCCGCTATCAACATCAGAAGACGGCTACTCACACCAACGTCAGTGAGCAGACCATTAGACGTCGCCTTCACAGGTTTCAGCTACGATCTCGCCATCCAGCTGTACGACCCCGCCTTACACCAGCAAACAACAGCGTCTGGCCTTCTGCAGACGATACATGCGGTGGACACGGCAACAATGGGCACAAATACTCTTCAGCGATGAATCCCGCTTCACTTTAAACCATAATGACGGGCGTCTGAAAGTTTGGAGGCGACCAAGAGAAAGATTTATTGACGCTACAGTGCAGGAGAGGGTAGCTTTTGGCGGAGGTTCGGTTATGGTCTGGGGAGCTTTTAGTCTTCATTACAGAACTCCCTTGCATCGTGTAGAAGGCAACCTAACTGGCCTTCGCTACCGGGATGAAATTCTGAGAACACATGCCTTACCTACACTGCAGCAGATGGGACCTCAGGCCACTTTTCAAGACGACAACGCTCGCCCACACAGAGCCAGGGTAGTAACCGACTTTCTCCAACAGGCAGGAGTCAACACAATGGACTGGCCAGCTTGCAGCCCAGACCTCAACCCCATCGAAAATCTGTGGGATGAATTGGACCGACGTTTGAGGACCAAACACCCCCCACCCAGAGATGCCAACCACCTGTTCCAGCTTTTGGAGGCCGAGTGGCAGGCCTTGCCCCAGGAGGTATTCACCAACCTCATTAACTCCATGAGAAGGCGCTGTGTCAAGTGTCATGATAACCAAGGTGGCCACACACACTACTGAAATGTTTTAAGCCAAGACAATGGTCAATTTGCTTATTTTTGTTATTATCAAGACTCAAGATAAGTTTAAAAATCTGTTTTGTGAAATCAAATTTTAACCCCTTTTTGGTTTAAGGAAATGTTCCACTAAAATTATTTAATCGATTGAATTGATACATTGCTATGTTGTTGCTAAGTGTTTGAAATAAATATTGTCAAAATTTGATTTAGTGTCCTTGTCGTTTGGAAAATTTGAATGAATCTATGAGTAAATGATCCCTAACTTTTGTTGAGTAGCGTATTTTGAATTATTTAAAACGCAAAACAAATTTCACAAGTATACCATACACATGCCTTTAATATGTAAAGTAAATAGGACTGTATAATATTATATTCTGTGGTTTATATATATATATATATATTGTAAATTGTACTTCGGGATTACCTTGATCTTTTGCTTTTATTATTTTGTGTTCTTTTATTGTGAAACATTAGGATGTTTTGTTACTGTGTTGTCGTCTGCCATCTTATAGATTGTGCCGTACTTTGAGATGTTGGGTTTCCTATTTAAATGCAACGTGCATGTGTTTCTCAGATCTGTAAAGCGTTGTATAATTATAAACTTGGGGAGCAAACCCTTTTTTTGGGGGTTCTCGCATTTATCCATTCTTCTGTGTTGTAAAATGTGACATGACTTGCTTAATATTACTGACATGTATTATCCTGTGTTGTCTTGTGTCTGCTTTGCGGGAATACGTGATATTCATCAACTGACTACACAGCAAGCCAGCTTCAGCTTATCGCTGTATGCTAGGGCTACAGCTAGCTTGCATAGCCATAACATGTATCAGTTCAGGTGCCAGTGTGTAAGGCTACAGCTAGCTAGTATAGCCGTAGTAACATGTATCAGTTCAGGTGCCAGTGTGTAAGGCTACAGCTAGCTAGTATAGCCGTAGTAACATGTATCAGTTCAGGTGCCAGTGTGTAAGGCTACAGCTAGCTAGAATAGCCGTAGTAACATGTATCAGTTCAGGTGCCAGTGTGTAAGGCTACAGCTAGCTAGTATAGCCGTAGTAACATGTATCAGTTCAGGTGCCAGTGTGTAAGGCTACAGCTAGCTAGTATAGTGGTAACATGTATCAGTTCAGGTGCCAGTGTGTAAGGCTACAGCTAGCTAGTATAGTGGTAACATGTATCAGTTCAGGTGCCAGTGTGTAAGGCTACAGCTAGCTAGTATAGCCGTAGTAACATGTATCAGTTCAGGTGCCAGTGTGTAAGGCTACAGCTAGCTAGTATAGTGGTAACATGTATCAGTTCAGGTGCCAGTGTGTAGGGCTACAGCTAGCTAGTATAGCCGTAGTAACATGTATCAGTTCAGGTGCCAGTGTGTAGGGCTACAGCTAGCTAGTATAGCCGTAGTAACATGTATCAGTTCAGGTGCCAGTGTGTAAGGCTACAGCTAGCTAGTATAGCCGTAGTAACATGTATCAGTTCAGGTGCCAGTGTGTAAGGCTACAGCTAGCTAGTACAGCCGTAACATGTATCAGTTCAGGTGCCAGTGTGTAAGGCTACAGCTAGGTAGTATAGCCGTAGTAACATGTATCAGTTCAGGTGCCAGTGTGTAGTGCTACAGCTAGCTAGTACAGCCGTAACATGCATCAGTTCAGGTGCCAGTGTGTAGTGCTACAGCTAGCTAGTACAGCCATAACATGTATCAGTTCAGGTGCCAGTGTGTAATGCTACAGCTAGCTAGTATAGTGGTAACATGTATCAGTTCAGGCGCCAGTGTGTATTGCTACAGCTAGCTAGTATAGTGGTAACATGTATCAGTTCAGGTGCCAGTGTGTAAGGCTACAGCTAGCTAGTATAGTGGTAACATGTATCAGTTCAGGTGCCAGTGTGTAGTGCTACAGCTAGCTAGTACAGCCGTACCATGCATCAGTTCAGGCGCCAGTGTGTAGTGCTACAGCTAGCTAGTACAGCCGTAACATGTATCAGTTCAGGTGCCAGTGTGTAGTGCTACAGCTAGCTAGTATAGCCGTAGTAACATGTATCAGTTCAGGTGCCAGTGTGTAGTGCTACAGCTAGCTAGTATAGCCGTAGTAACATGTATCAGTTCAGGTGCCAGTGTGTAGTGCTACAGCTAGCTAGTATAGCCGTAGTAACATGTATCAGTTCAGGTGCCAGTGTCACGAGTGTGTAAGGCTACAGCTAGCTAGTATAGTATAGCCGTAGTAACATGTATCAGTTCAGGTACCAGTGTGTAGTGCTACAGCTAGCTAGTATAGCCGTAGTAACATGTATCAGTTCAGGCGCCAGTGTGTAATGAAGAAAGAAATGGTGAAAGTTATTTTTAGCTGCAGCTGACAGTAGCTGGGAAGAATTGATTGATTGATTGATTGATTTATTGTTGCTTTAGGTCCAGCGGACTCTTCCGAGCCAAATCAGGACCGGACAACCCCCGATCCGCATAAAAGATCTGCTGAAACAACCCCAGTGGGAAAATTGAATGCCCTCCAACGGCCAGTCACTTTACAATAAAGACATCCCACGCGGGGGACGGCTGAGGGTTGACCTCAACTACGCGAACACCCCGGTTACAAAAACAAAATAGAATACAAACATCATTATAAATCATCAAAAAAACACATACATATAAAATGCCTATAGTGCTAAATAGTACAATCATAGGAAGCCCTAGTGACCACCCGGCAGAAAGCGTCCAACACTCCCAAGCTGATCCAACAGACCTCATACACAAACAAGGAGTCTTGTCCAGGAAGAGTTTTCAAGAAAAAAGGTAGGTCATTGATCTAGCGAAGAAGAAGATAGTATAGCAGAGTGAAGGACAGAGCAGGAATAGGAAAGAGTAAATGAGGAAGACAGCGACAGTGGGAATTTAAAGCACTAAATTTCCATAAAGTGGGGATACTATTTATACTGAAAACCCCCGGCACTCCAACGGGGGTACTGTTGCCGCAGTGAATCTGTCTTGCCTATAAAGGAAAGACAGGTTTTCAACTGTGGCTTTCACTGTTCCCTTTATAGGTTTGAACAATCTACAGTGGCAAGATTGCTCATGACCCCAAGGGGTAGCTGGGAAGAAACACAGTGCGGGGCGCCTTTAACACGGAGCACGTGGGTAGCATTTTATTTTGTTCTAGTATTTGTTCACCATAGATCTAGTCATTATGCCTTTTCCCAATGAAGTTAAAGAGAGTGTACAAAAAACACGCTGTAGTGGATATCCATTCAATGGAGTGCGTTTCTGTATTGCTTTTAGCATTTTCCTCTCCAAAGCAGTCACATTTTTGCTGAAATTACGTTTTCTTGAGTGATTGTGCTTTAACAGCAGGCTTAAATAATAAATTATAATTTAAACAAACACTGATTAAGTGCAGTAAACTTTCACAATCATAACTGAACTTCTAATACACTTCCGATTCTTTTCTGTAATACGTGTAACTATTTAGACAATGTATCTTTACATTGCTTTCGCCTTCTGGGTACAAAATGGAGCATAACAACCATCTGTGTAACATGTCTCCACCGTGGGTACCGACATTTATCAGTCCCAGATCATCACACACACACACACAAAATCTTCCTTACCATTACATCAATCAAACCAACAAACTCAAAAAGACATCACAAAATTAAGAATGTAGATATATTAGCACATAAAAATCTGAACACCAATGGTGATCCAATGTCATTGCATTACAGTAACCATTAAAAACAGAAAATTGGAATTGTTAAAACAACCATGCTCCATGCCGAACCAGCCCAAGCTGAACTTGGTAAACAATTTATACAGCCTCAACAGAAGTAAAATCCAAGTTTCGCTCTGCACCGTAGAAAAATACTTCTGCCTACAGTACAAAACCCCACTTCCAGTGGGTAAAAAAAAAAAAATCATTCACGTTTTTTGCCATCGCTATAAAATTTTTCTCAATAAATACGGCTCATTTTATGATAAATAAGATTCTTTGAATGATAAATAGCGTTCACTTAATATTTCAGACCTTTAAATATGTTGTAGCTAAAATAAGTTAAAAGGATCAAAATGCACAATAGAAAGCTTGGGAATAGCAACAAGTATTTTTCTCATAAAAAAAACTTGAATTTTGGGGGATTAA
The DNA here is from genome assembly GCA_036898135.1 of Oncomelania hupensis. Lineage (NCBI taxonomy): Eukaryota > Metazoa > Mollusca > Gastropoda > Littorinimorpha > Pomatiopsidae > Oncomelania > Oncomelania hupensis. The sequence continues at coordinate 5,546,845 of CM072526.1, read as the reverse complement.
AAAATCTGGAACTTTTAACGATATTTTTTAAAAAGTTACAAATAAAGCAGAAACGATACAGCAGGGCCAAGTCTAGGCAGCATAGTATAAGAGAGTTCACCTTACCAGCTACTGCAGATTTTGAACCATGCATAGTTTCTTTGTCAAAAACGTTAGTTTTCCTTTAAAAAATCCCAATGGCGGAGTTGGCGAGCGTTACAGCTTAAGCTTAAAACCTAGTGCCCTGCTTTGCAGACTGCCCTTGCTAAAACTACATTACCCATATTGTGTTTTTTTGCAAGATAAAATCAAAGACCGTATAAGTCATGTTCTTTGGTAATGTTTGATAGGATTAAGATCCCACGCTTACAGCTAGTTGGTCTCCCAAACTTCTTTAATGCTAACCCCAGCTACTAATCCTGAGATTATTCAACTTTATAGTGTAAGAGTCACTAAAGATCTCACCACTCTAGAAATGCGACTGCCGTATCATACAGCGTAGCATGGACTAGCTGGGACTTTCTCCTTCTCCTCAACTGATCCTAGTCTATTCTCAGATTTGTTGTATCTCACCGTTAGATCCCAGTCAGATTTCTAGCAAGCTATGTGTAAAGCCCATATAGAATTATGGGAAAAAAAAACAAACAAATTTGACAGCAAATTCAATTTCACTTCAGTTTTTAGACATTACGTATGATAATGTGAGTCGTCCATAGCATTTTGAACACACTGGGTGGGGCAGGCAAAACCCATTGCAATTTCATCACCATAATCCAAATGCGTTTGAATACCAATGATAGAGACTTCACCAAATAATCTTTTTGAGCACACCGCATAGTACAGCATCGCTTTAGGGAAAATACATCAGCATACACCAAAGTATTCTTTGGCAAAAACATGGGGTATACAGTATTATCATTCTTCAATAGCACCAAGTCAAACGCATCATAAGCTTTTGACACGGCAGTGAATAATTAAGAATGGTGATCATCATGGTTTCTGTAATTGTCCTGTGTGACACAGACACTGTACATATTTCATATCACAATCTTTTTTCCCAAGCACTAGAAATACACTTCTTAAAAAACAAACAAAAAAACAAATTTATTTAATGAATAATTTATAAATAAGGGCAAATTCTACTGATAATGTATGTTGTCACAATCAGTATAATGGTGGTATTGAACACAAAAGGGTATTTCAAACATGAATGTTTTATGATATGACATACACAACCAGAGTGGATTACTAGATTTTGTGCAAAAAAAAAGAGCAACAAACAAAAATAAAGAGGTAACAAACAACATTAAATAAATTAATACAAACGCGTTTTGCTGCCAAGTCGTACAACTCCGGTGTTGTAGTGTGTTACTAAAGCAAAGCTCTTCACAGTGCTAGCTCCACTTCCTAACAGCAACAAACTGCTTTCTTTACAGTAAGCAATACCAAGCACAGTGAAAGAGGTCGCTGTCTAGCGCTGACAGCAAGCAGACAGAAACAGTGAGCAAGTGACTGCACTTCTGCTTGTTCTTGCTTCGCCTACACAACCTGCTAGCTGTTCGCCTGTCACAGCTTATTGTCTTCGCTTGGAGGAGGAAGCCCAAGAAGCCAACACCAAAGCCAGCATAAGTAATCTGGCGCTGCAGTATGAGTTGGGGGAGGGGAGGAGAAATAAATAAAAACCGCACGGCTGTTATCTGGCTTTAACGTAACTGTGTCATACCATAGTGTTATTTCCAGCTGTTGATATTTGCTGCAAGTCCGAGCTCTGTTTAACACCATAAACTGCTGAGCCATCCAATACAGACAGTGATACCAACGACAAAACAACAGCGTCAACACATAAGCAAACAAAAATATAACACCTACTGCGTCAACAGATCAATAATATTACAGTAGTGAACAAAACATACCGGGCACTTGGTAAAATATAGGTAGCCTTTCGTTTTGTCTTTGTTGGTCAAATCAAAACAAAACAACAAAATACTGACAACATATGTACACAATTAAATACTAAACAATGGAGTAAAATCAACTGAAACACATCAATAAATAACTGAATCAATTAAAATCAACGGATATGAAACAAATGAAACAGTTCATTATTTACAGATGTAGAAATACACGGAGATGCATGTCAAGACAGAGCAGGCAGGGGAAAGGAGAGAAAAACAACAATGGCTGAATAAAGATTTTCATCTGGAATGAAGAAAGGCCAGAAGATCAGAAAGATGTCAGAAATCAATAAATAATCGCAAATAGCATTAGTAATGTACAAATAATAATCTAAATAATTAAAGCAGGGATTTGTAACTGTTTTCTACATTGACAGTTGTGCAATATAATTATTTTCTATTCGACTAGAGAGAAAATTTGGTAATAACACTTTTGACATCAGAGTCTTCATTAGGAACTGAGTAACATATAAAATAATTTTTTTTTAGCATGCATTAATGATAAAATGGTCTAGAGGATTTGCTTTGGAATCAAACTGTTGCAGACGCTAAAAAAGCTGCCACCACAAGTCTAGGGTAAAACTACCTGCGTGAATGGGTTATCCTGCATGCGTGCCGACATGCGTCGTGAAATGAAACAATGAGATTTAATGTGCAATGTTCTCAAAAGCACAAAATGTTGTTTTAACACAAAAACTATAAAACTGAAAATGTGACTCAACAAAATTATTTGTAGAATTTAAAAAAAGAAAGAAAATGTATTGCTGTGAGTTGTTTGTGTGTCATGCATGATCAATGGTTCAATCCACTGCGTGAGTATCACATGGTAGTTTAGTGTCTATTCTTGCAGCTGCTGCAGTTTATTATCCCTTTCTATCGGGAAAATATCTAATATCACAGATGAAATTGCACACAGGTTATGGGACAAAGTTAATACATCCACAGAATTGCTGGAAGGGTGTACAAATCCACAGAACTGCTGGAAGGGTGCACGAAGTCAAAGTATACAAAAAACGTCACAAGTTGATATAGTCTGACTCGCGTGTGTGGGCATCCTGCTTCAAATGAGTAAACGGTGATAATGCTCTTATTTCTTACAGCCACAGATTCGCACAGAGCGCGGCTCAGACTCGCAGAGGATTACATTTCCTTCTAACAAGAGCAAAAAGCAAGTCTCGGCGAGTTTCCGCTATGCTGCGCGCAACAAAGAGTTGTAGAAATATCTTGTTCTAAACACGATTGGGATCGCAAAAACATGTCTCCCAAGTCACAGGTGGTCAATAGCTGGTGAAAACAGGTTTCCTAATTCCCAGGGAGTCAAGGATTTGGAAGACCACAGTATCTTAGTGACTCTAATCAACTGCAGATCTTAGTAACATTAATGGAACTCAGATTCTGACGATCAGGCATTTTGTTCTGAAAATCTTCAACAGGATCACAAACTGATTTACTATAAGATAACTGATGAAATACGATTCTTAAAATGTTAAAAAAAATAATTTCAACTGGGGTTTCACTGTCCAGGAATACATTTTTGGTTGTTATTATGATTCTGATTGCAAATTTAGAAATGAATTTCTACGTACTTGCTTGAAATGAAATGAATTTCTACGTACGTGCTTGAACCATCTAAAACTTGATTGACATTTTTTGGTGATCCGTTTACGAGTATTGAGCTGATGAATCGCCTATAATTATTTGGTAATAATCTCATAAATTTCCTTCTTGAATTTAAATTTATTTAGCTTGAAAAATGTCATTTCATTTTTCAAAATAAATCTCTACATCATTACAACTAAAGAGGAATACTCGAAAATGGGACTCCCACCACCCTGCATGCAAATTTCAATTCAACTTTCTACAATAAGTCAACCACCGTGTCCTGTTGCCAATGCTAGCTTCACAACACTGCTGGACGGACCAAGCTGCTGGCAATTTCCCCTGAGTCAGAGTAAACTACGTTGGAAATGAGTCATGGTTGGGAAAATGGGCTGTGAGGTGTGGTCGGATTGGAACTGCCACGGAAGCCTTTTTGCTCCTACCAAGCTGAGCTGAAATGTAGTTCACGAGTTGGCTGTTATAATAATAAACATATATATATATGTGTTATAACAGGCAACTGCTTTCTTGTCTGAGGGTAGTCTTGATATCGACTGAAATTTATCTCTTCAGAGGAAACCAAAACCGATAGCTTGAAGACGTTTCAAGTCCCACTTTGGCTGGAACTGTAGTCAAAGGCATGGAAAAGCTGAACCTCAATAGCTACCAAGTCAAAAATTGTAGTTAGGATGGTTAAAACTTGCTGATGAACGATAGCTGGGGTATCCAGACAGGCAAAACAGCAAATGGGACAGTCCAACTTGTAGATGAACACTCAACTGTAGATGGCACAGCGCAAGCAGTATATATCAAACAGCTTCAACTGTAGATGGGACAGTCTCACCTGTAGTTGGGGCATCAGAAACTGTAGATGGAACAGCACAAACTAGTTGGGTTAGCTCAAACTGTAGATGGAATATTCAACTGTAGGTGGGTAATTTTTCTGCTGTAAATGGGACATTTTCAACTGTAGATGGAACAGTGCGAAATGTAGTTGGGTTAGCCCAAACTGTAGATGGAATAGACTCAATTGTAGTTGGGTCATCCGAAACTGTAGATCGAAGAGCACAAACTGTAGGTGGGTATTCTAAACGGCAGATAGAACAGCTCAAACTGTATATGGAATAGACACAACTTTAGTTGGGACATCCTCAACTGTAGATGGAACAGCGCAAACTAGTTGGGATAGCTTGAGGAGAGCACAAGCTGAAGGTGGTATAGCTGTATGGGACAGTTCAAGAAAACAAGGAAAGCGTATAACTGCGACACCCCAGGTTATATTGCCTCAGTTGATGATGATCAAGGTATTAGCTGCCTTGTTTTTTAGCTGGCGATGTAGACATGCTATGCAGATTTCATCTGTATTCTTCATCTTGCAAAGCTGTTACTGGGGTAGTTTTGGAGTTTTGGAGTGACAGGTTGAATTCATCAGTATACAGCTGTGGCTCGCCAGGTATTTAAGCCAAGCGCTAACGGTCAAGTCTGCAGTGTCATCAACGATGCAATGTCAAGTCAGCAACTTTTTATGGCTCGTGATGAACACTTCTCCCCTCACTCCAGGGAGGAAGCAAAAACTGCAGACTTTTAACTTTGCCTTTGCTCCGACAGCCGGTGTGTCCGTATCCACCCAACAAGCGGGCCTGTCGGTGGATCTTAAGGGACACAAATACGCAGGAACGGCTCCTTCAGTAATAAAGGCTGAACAAACTTTCCCCCTCTTCAAGTAGCCACGGTTTTCCACTTTCACGTAGCTAAGGGCTTGCCACAAGGAAAGCTTCAGTATCACAGTCAACATCTTCAACCCAAACACAAAAAGTGTCATCAAAAAGTGTGGAGGCGTTTCAGCATCTTCTTACATTTTTGGCTGCCAGGAGCTCCCTTCAGTTGGGGCTTTCGTCCCACGTAGGGACATGCTTCTGCAGGCGGATGTGCAGGGAAGAGGCAGCGTGTGCAGAAGTGGAATTGGCAGGCGGGGTTGGAACATCGGGCCTCCAGGTGGCAGGGCAGGATGTTGGCCACTCGACTGCACATCGGGCAGTGCCGTAAGAAGTCCTCCCAGGCCAGCCTCTGCCTCACCTGTCCACAAACAACCTTCGCCATCATGCTGGTTACAGCCGCCAGCACACAGACAAGGACAAAGTTACCGATATTCATGGGGGGCATGTGGGGGTCTGATAAGGTCTGCCTCAACTGTTTTTCATTGTATATAAATTAATTGCTATCAATGATCTTTTCATCAGCACTGTGCATCAGGCCTGAATTATCTTGAGGCGCAGGGCCTGTGGGAACACATTTGAACCAGCTGGAAATCTTGCTTGAAAGCATAACCACATGCCCCCATGGATATTTAAAGACATTTTTCAATCTCTTTGGTTCGAATCAGTGACACAATGTACATAGTACAATAGGCTATGAAATCATCATGAACCCCGACATACATGCACTATATAAATCCTTATTATTGCAATTCTTATCAATTGCATCCAAGGTATATTCGAGCTCTGGGTGTGTTCCCATAATCTTCCGGAATAAGCATCAAGGCAACTTCCCTTTTGAGCAGGCCAGCTTCATAAAGATAGTGGGTGCCCATATCTTCTTCTTTGTTGCTTTACTGTAATTCAAAGCAAAGGATTGACCTTTTTAGCAGGGCGCCAAAGCTCCAAGTGCCATTACATGCTTCAAGAAGCATGGGGCAGCGCTATAATGGTTCTCCCCAGTTATAATATAAGTAATAAGGGTATTGTTTACATAGTGCTTTTGCCGAAAGGGCAACTCAGCTCAGTTCTCATACATTCATACTAAACATTTAATATTCACACAATTTCTTCAAATGAAACAAAAACAAATGAAATGAATTATGTAAAGTTATGTACAAATTTAATTAGCTTTCAGGTGAAACTGAGGTAATTAGACAGGCAAAGACCATATGACTCACATGCTCCTTATAAACCTGCTATATTTAACATGAAAACGAGTGCCCAGGAAAAGAAGAAAAAAAAGAAACTGGCATTAAAATGCTAAATAATGCAGACTTTAACCTAACCTTTCTTAGTTTCTATGCTCTTGACCTTGAAATGACCTTGACTTTCGGCTCTAAATACATAATTATGTACTACCAAATATTTTAAAGTACCTATACAAACAGACTATGGACAGCTCCAGAGACTTAGACCTTGGATGTTGACCAAATTTGTATAGTAAAGAATATCTGAAAGAAGTTCAATAGTAAAAACTTTGAAAAAAAAAAGAGAAAAAGTTTGTAGAAAATTTTCATTTTTTGACTAACATTTGTTGACTGTGACCTTGACCTTGAGGTGAGGTCATTAATTCCCTGATCCTTTAGGAGGTCTCATGCATATACTCCATCTTACCAAGTTTGGTTGGTTGAGATAGTTGAAATAGGTTGTGAAATATTCATCCACTTCAGTGATCAGGTTGGTTTGGGGAGTCTATAGGTAAATGACTGATTGACCAGAAATGCAATAGGTCATTTTCAAAATCAATAGGTCAAAAAACTTAATGATCAGAAAATCAATAAGTCATTTTTTAAATCAATACGTAAAAAAAAGTATGCTGTTTTCAACGCCGTGGGAAAAAACTTTCATTCACTGAACACGAACAAAGACAATTAACGCTTTTTATCTGTTGATCTGAGATGATGTCTATCTCTCTTCTCTCTCCTCTCTCTCTCTCCTCTCTCTCTCTCTCTCTCTCTCTCTCGATCAGTTACCACTGAAGTGAACTGTCAACTGTTACTCAACACTACATGCAGTTTTTAATCTGAAATAATTGACTTATGAAGAGAACAACTAAATAATCTTACCGATGCCAAGGTCGAAATTCATCCAACCATTTCGTCAGGAACCGTCACTCACAGTGGCATAATTAGACTTTTGTCATGGGGTGGGGCGTAAGTGAGGGTGTGAAGCACCCGAACCCTGTAGGGGGGTCCGGGGGCTTGCCCCCTCGGAACATTTTTTGTAAACGTTTAATTTTTTGTAAACCTTTAAATTTATGGAATCTGGCGCATTTTGGAAGTATTAGTAATGAGTTGTAAATGAAAAAAAAAAAGTGTCCTACCCCTCGCGGTCCACCCCGACCGCCCCCCTCCTGGGTACACTAGTGGTCGCTCAGTTGATGTCGCTGGTTTTGCGGTTGTTGCCATCGAGTTGGCTTCCTTTCCGGACTTTCGCTCTGGACTCGGATTGAGTGCAACTATTTCGGCTTGAGCAGGAACTTTTGTTCCCGCGATGGGCTGACATTTTCTAGCTTCCCATCGCGCAAAACGCTAAATAACAGTTTAGTTTAGTTTAGTTTAGTTTAGTTTAGTTTAGTTTGGCCTTTTTCCATCTTCGGGCACTTGTTGGTGGCATTTTTAAATATCACGATTCACGAATCTGCAGACGACAAGTGACATAATGACATCATCCTCTACTAATTACTAAAATTGGGGATCGGAACTAAACTGAAACTAGTCTCGGTCAATCAGACATTCATGTAAGCTTTGCGTTGAGTCAAAAGCAAGCAGAGACCGTATGGTTACTTATTTTGTTTCACTTCGGCAAGTTATTGTTTTACAAGACAGTTAAATAGGTGAACCCATTTCCGTTTTCGATTCATTGTTTTGAATCAAAACTTCGCTCACAAAAAAATATGATCTGAATAATTTGAGGTCAGCGTGGATGATGTATCTTTTTGGAAATGGTCATAGGCTTGACTGACTGCCTGGAAAATCAATAGGTCGTATGACCGACTCACTGTCAAGTCAATAGGTCATTTCAAAATTCTATCGGTAAAAAGCCGAAAACCGACGTTCATCCTGATCACTGCCACTTGCAAGTTTTGCACAGACAGACAGAACGACGGACACTTTTTTTTTTAATGTCTTTTTTGGATTATTTTAGTATTTAGGACTCATCTCGCACAGATTTGCAAAAATCTGGATTTTTGAAAAAAATTATGTGGAGATGGAATGAAATAGACTCACACTGCTATGCATGCCAGTCAAAAAGCGGCGACACAAGAGAATTGAACCCAATATTTAATATGGCTACAACATTACCTTTTCAAACGGCGTAGAGGCCACAGCCAGAGGCTGTGTGGCAATGAGCTCCGCGAGCTGGATATTGCCAAGACATTTTGAAGACCGTGTCATGTGCCTGCACTCCTCAGTCTTTGAGCCTCGCAACCCCCAGGATGGACAGTTCTCCTACACAGTGATAATTAGTAGGCATAAATATGCGTATTGTCGGTAACAGGGAGATGTGCACATTAGAAATCAAGGTATCGTTATGCACAATTTATTGGTGGTGGTAAACGACACTAGATGCAGCACTTTCTGACTAACGCATCACGTTTACCGTACTCGCTCATTCTTGTCGTGACATGCAATAACTGTCCGTTAGTAAATTTATTTTTTATAGTATTATTAAAGTGCTTTTGCACTTCAATGTTGCTCAAGGCGCTGGCTGATAGTGATACAAGATCTAATTCAAGATGCCCACTTGCAACCTTTGGGTGCTTAGCCTGGCGCCCAGACAACTGAGCACAACTTTGGGCCATGGGGAATGGAAAGGGACCTAGTGCGTGCTGGGTGTAGCTGCCACTCGCCCGTATAGGACATGAGCTTCAGGATCTTTAAAGTCCATGCCATGGAATGCATCCGTGCACAGACTAAACCTCAAGTGGTTTATACTGTCATCTAAAGGAATAGGGGACGCTTGCCTGAGCATCCGGGTCAATCAGGGACGTTTGCCTGAGCATCAGGGTCAATCAAATTGTTCAATTATGCACTAAGTGAAATCTGATCCAAAAGTTTACAGCACAAAAATGTAAGATCAGACTGCTAACTCAGCTTCAGCAAAGCAGGGATGCAAAGCTTACCAAATGGGAGTATATTACAGTACAAGAAACTCCAATCACATCATCAGATCATGGAAAAATCAACTGAAAGGATGGACAGGGACAACTGTTATTTGTTGTCTAGTTCCATGAATTTAGGACCCTCCATGCATGTGATTGCAGATTTCTGAGTGAAGTGTGTGTCTGACCTTTTGACTGGGGCTGGTGTGCATCCTACGAACCAGGTCCAGATATTTGCGAACTGGGGCATGGGACAGCAGAACAGTTCTCCACAGTCTACACACCCCAGCCATCCTGCAAAACGTCAGTAATGGCATTTCTTACTGCTTAGTACTGGAACACAGACAAGTAAAAAGGTTTAAGGACATAAAGAAAAACGCATCAGGTTAAAAGATTCTCTGTTCATGTAGATTTGCTAAAAACCTTTGTCAGGAGTTATCAGTCAATCCAAAAGTAGACTGATCATTGTATAGTCACTCTATCAGTATCAATGCCCAGAAATAATACTGCCTATATGTTACTTGTAACAGTGAGATATCGCCCCATAATTTCTGGGCAGCGATAAGTTTTCAATTTAATGACATTACTAGCTGTCAGGGCCAGCACTGTCAGTCCTCCCAAAATTGCATCTGCCATCAGAAGAATTAGTAATATGCATGATCTTGCAATTAGCACAATTCCTGGAATATATTAATTATTATATAAATAGTGCATTTGAACAATGACAAATTAACTGAAAATTAAATACATTAGTAAACATTTGCTGATTTAGTAATCTTTATTTTCTTCACATTCACACAGCAAGTACTGGAATATGGATAATGCTACAACATCTTAGTCCACTAACGGCACAAGCCAAAAGTTGAAGAAAAAAAATAAACATTCACTTCACAGTTACACACACCCACAATTAAATAAATTTTAAAACAACAACAACACACACGCCTGGACCACTGGAACAGTGAAAAGGAAGCTGTGTTAATGTTACCTGATGAAGTCGTTATCATCCAGGTACGCATGCAGCCATCTGAACACACCTGCTGCAGGCACGCTACGCTTGTGCAACTCCCCGACAATATCCATCGTGCCATAGCCAATGAATCGCCCCACCAGCATGCTCGGGACAGAGGGCAAACTTTCTTCAATAACCTCCTCCAGTGTCTCGAGTACTCTCACGGCACTTGTCACTGGCCGTACCGGGGAATCAGCGTTACACTGGTCCTCAACGTTATCTGTAAGTGTAAGTCTGTCTGTGCTGGACTCGCCTTTATCAACAACGTTCACTGCTACACAGTCTTTGTCCACGGCGTTTTCTGTCACTGTAGCCTTTCCTGCTTCGTGCCGTCTCGTAAGACCGCTGAAGTCAAAGATCTTTGTCGTTTTATTTTCGGGACTGACTTCAATCTTGTCTAGCCGCTCAGCCAGCTCCGTCCCTTGAATCACTTCGTCCACAGGGTACAAACGGGTTTGCCGCATTTTGCGAGGCGAGTGGAACGCTTCGTCCTCATCGTCCGAGTTGCTGCCGTAATGGGCGTTCGGGAACTGAACTCGGGTCTTGGCCCATCTGCTTGGCAGACTGTCATCGTCGCTGTCGACACTGCCGTAATCAGAGTAGTAGTGCTTGACTGGGCTGCAGCTGAGGGACGATGAAGCCTCGGAATGGAATTCATAGAAGGCTTCTCGGCACACTGGCAGGCGAGTTTGCATGGTATGTTGGTCGTATTTGACGAGGTGCGGGGTGAGGGCGCTGAATGCCGGGATTCCGATGGGAGTGGACCAGTATCCGATGGCAGCTTGCTTCACTGCAAGCTGCTCGCTGGATGAGGCACAATTGAACGACGGAGTGTGCGTAAACACCCCACTGTCCACCTCTGTGACTGGCGTGCTGGCATCGAGGGCAGCAGGTAAGACTTTGCTGCTTTCGTTGGGCGACAGCTTACCCACCACCGAAGGAGAGATGATATCCGCAGCCTTGCCCACGTACTTGGAGTGAGAGAAGAGAGAGTCTTTCACAATGGGGGAGAAATCATCCACATCGGACCTCGAGACGGAAGTGCAGGACTCTGTGCGGGAGCGAGTGAAGGACGGCGTGCTGCCCAAGCCACTGTCTTCTTCAAATCGGGGAAAGGCCACAATGCTATTAAACAGCTTCCCCACGTAGCGCCCGACCACCGGCGTGCTGGTGACAGGGGGTTGGAAATGGGTGCCCTCGCTGTCCACTTCGTCAAAATCATGTCCAGGGTCGAACACGCTGTCCACTTTGTCAAAATCATGTCCAGGGTCTAACGCACTGTCCACTTCATCAAAATTATGCCCAAGGTGGTGGTCATTAACGAGATGAGACGACTGCAGGTCCATACTGTGTGCAATAGCATCAATTTCGTTATCTCTCTCTGCATCCTGGTTGCCAACTGCAGGGCTGTGTGCCATCTGAAATTAACCAATCAATTAAGCAATAAATCAAACAGTTCCATCTCATCTGAAAATAAACACCTCAACCCATAAATGTTCAAATCAACATGTTACACTAAACAAAACCCACATGCTTCTTATGGAATGTGCAATATTTAACATGAAAATCTTTTAAAGTCTGTGTTATGGAATGCGTGCGTGCACACACTAGACCTTGGTTTATACTTTCATCTAAAGTAGGAGGAGCGCAGTGTCTCAGGGTGTTTTTATTGTTATTATTATTTTTTATATTTTTTTTCAACTCCAGCAATCAACAGGCTTTGAACCACTGTACAGGTTGCAATGTTCTCTCGCCTGACTTTGGAGTACACTGACTGTCCAGGCTGCAATGTTCTTGCCTGACATTGGAGTACACTGACTGTACAGGCTGCAATGTTCTTGCCTGACAATGGAGTACACTGCCTGTACAGGCTGCAATGTTCTCGCCTGACAATGGAGTACACTGACTGTACAGGCTGCAATGTTCTCGCCTGACAATGGAGTACACTGACTGTACATGCTGCAATGTTCTCGCCTGACAATGGAGTACACTGATTGTACATGCTGCAATGTTCTTGCCTGACAATGGAGTACACTGACTGTACAGGCTGCAATGTTCTCGCCTGACAATGGAGTACACTGACTGTACAGGCTGCAATGTTCTCGCCTGACAATGGAGTACACTGACTGTACAGGCTGCAATGTTCTCGCCTGACAATGGAGTACACTGACTGTACAGGCTGCAATGTTCTCGCCTGACAATGGAGTACACTGACTGTACAGGCTGCAATGTTCTCGCCTGACAATGGAGTACACTGACTGTACAGGCTGCAATGTTCTTGTCTGACAATGAGTACACTGACTGTACAGGATGCAATGTTCTCGCCTGACATTGGAGTACACTGACTGTACAGGCTGCAATGTTTCTTGCCTGACAATGGAGTACACTGACTGTACAGGCTGCAATGTTCTCGCCTGACATTGGAGTACACTGCGTACAACAATGTTCTGATGGTGTGGAGTACAATCTGTACAGGCTGCAATCAGTTCAATCTCGTGACAATGGAGTACACTGACTGTACAGGCTGCAATGTTCTTGCCTGACAATGAGTACACTGACTGTACAGGATGCAATGTTCTCGCCTGACATTGGAGTACACAGACTGTACAGGCTGCAATGTTCTCGCCGACATTGGAGTACACTGACTGTACAGGCTGCAATGTTCTCGCCTGACAATGGAGTACACTGACTGTACAGGCTGCAATGTTCTCGCCTGACAATGGAGTACACTGACTGTAAGCTGCAATGTTCTCGCCTGACAATGGAGTACACTGCGTACAACAATGACTGATGGGTTGTGAGATACAATCTGCCGTTATCAGAGGCGGTGCAATCAGTCAGCAATACAATACAACTTTATTCATCTCAGTGTGAGCATTACAGTGGAAGCATCAGATTACAAAACCCGGGTACAAACACTCCGCTGATTAAAACATACAGTACAATAATGTAACTGCTTCACCACTGCTCACAGTGGTAAAAAAACGGAAACTCCGATGGTATGGCCACGTCACCAGATCATCAGGTCTTGCAAAGACCATCCTGCAAGGCACAGTGCAAGGAGGTAGAAGAAGAGGGAGACCGAAAAAGAGGTGGGAGGACAATATTCGAAAATGGACTGGTTTGACTCTGAGCGAAACCATCAGGGTTGCTGAGGACAGGGAAAGATGGAGTACGCTGGTTAAACGATCATCTGCGGTGCCCCTACGACCTCCGAGTTATGGGATAGGATAGGATAGGATAGGATTGGATAGGATAGGATAGGATAGGATAGGACACTAATGTAAGCGGTAAGTTATAATAACAAATGCAACCACCTCAAAATATCGCAGGCAACAAACTTTAAACATTCAAAATTTTCTCTCTCCCCCTCTCTCTCACACACACACCCACCTGGCTCTCTGACTGAAGAATCCATAATTCATTAAATACAAATCATAACAAACAAATCCTCCTAATCACAATCTTCTACATCAAAGCAGACACAGAAACACTCTACACTCTACTACTCTCATCCACCACCACAACAATTTTATCACAGCTAAAATTAGCTTAAGACAATACGACGTCTGTTTACGGTAACATGGAAAAAAAGGCCAATAGGTCTGCTTTTTATTTTGTCTTCTTTTTCTTTTTTTAAAAACCTTTTCCACTTTGAGTGCAATGATCTTTTTTTCGCATTTTTCAATTTTTTGTCCTGACGATCCCCAAAAAAAGTTTAAGGTTGGGCCAGAAAATTAGGGTCAGTCCGGATAGCGTTAACAGACATATTTTGGGGAGGCAGGATGGGATGGTGGGGGGTCTTGGTAATGTTTCCAACGTAAATTATGCTTTTACAAATAAAATATTACTTTAGTAAAATATAATTAAAAAAGCAATTTCACCTCGAACGTACCCTCCTCTTCCACTCGCTTGCACACACCCACACCCACATGAACACACACCGACACCCATACAGACACAGCAGGGAACACAGCCGCTCAACCACTGGACTATAAAAACATTAAAAGTATAATGATTTAGCCAAAGTTTCTTTCCTGCAGCATTTTTCTGTAGTCCGACAACAAATTTGAAAACACTTTGTGCAGTTTGGATAAAACTGAAAGATTCATTAATAATAGAATTGCTGCAGGGGCAAGAAGGCAATTGGACGAGTGAGCCACAGTAGAAGACTCGGGTCGCCCCAGAGGATTTTTGCTCACATTTGGTGATTGTGCGAGTTCTATCAGCACCCTTAATAATAATAGTAGGCCTACTGTTCCAACAACTTTTATTTACACTTAAAAGAAAACAAATTTCATACAATTCCTATGCATTCTCAGCCATCAATGAAATGAATTAGCTAAACTCCTAAAAAAAGAAAAGGAACAGACTATTTCGTATAATCATGAATACTTTTATCCATTGTTCATATTGACTTACCTCATCAAAGCAATAATGATTCAAAACATTTATATATCAAAGTTAGGCCTACTTTAACTGAAGTATTTACAATTTACAAGTGCTTGTTTTTAAAAACAATAAGCAAAAAATTACACACTGGCATAATTACAATTTTGTTTCCTGATTTTTTTTTCAAAGTACATAAAAAAATAGATTGTACACACTTCAGTTAAAGTAGGCCTAAGTCCTAACTTTGAAATATATTTTTTTTTAAGACTATTGTCTTGCCGAGATGAGTGACAGTTTCAGCAAGTATCATATAAAATATTAACCATACTCATCAGATGAAAGTTTGCGCAATACTACAGAATTCTGAAACTTCGAAACTGTGTTCCTCGTGAACGGCACGGGCTTGACTATAGTCTATAGACTCTATAGCCACTGGCACTTCTAGTTCTAAACTAGGCCTACCGCCTAGTCGCGTAGGGCTCTAAAATAAAGCACAGCAGACAAGCTAATTCTAAACGTAAAAGATCGCAAGAAATAACACAACTCTACTTACTCTTGGAGCCATTTCCTACTGAAAAAAAAGTCTTTGCAGTGTCGGCCAGAGCTCTGTTTTAACAGAAATCTCTGAAGCCGACAAAGCGCGACGTTTGGAACCAGCGGGAACGGTCGGAACGGAAATTGCCGAGTGGGAGTGATGTAGCTCAAAACATGAAATACCAAACCAACACCGCACTTAGCAAATTTCAACGATCCAGCGAGGAGAACTACAGTCCTATAGCTATATATCAACTGTTGAGACACATCCCTAATTAAATCTGCATATATGAAGGTAGTTGGAAGGTTTAAAATGGTAGTTCTAAAAAAAAAAAAGTACTCGCCTTGAAACTCAGCAGACACAGTTCAAATTTTTCGCCATACGAGAAGTCCAACCAATCCGAAGCATTGGAACGTTATGAAGTTGTTTTTCCGGGTCAAACTTTTATGGTTGTGGTTTAGTAATCAAGACACTGCTTTAGTCTCTGCGTCTTCAGCTGGCAGCAAACAACAAAGCCGTGAACTGACAAAACCGAGCAAGTCCACAAAACCTACTTTCGAGAAAATCGACGTTTTGTGTTGCGCTATATTACGCGATCGTTTCTGGAAGTTTAAGGGCATATTATAACGCAATTCCTCGATTTAAGAGTGCATGTTAAAGAAATGTTTGCTAGATTTGATGTTTTAAGACTATTTGTGGACTTGCTTTGTTTTGTCAGATTATTCTTGAGATAGGTCTTTGTTGAGAACATGACAAAACCAAGCAAGTCACCCACTTGGTTTTGTCAGTTTATTATTGAATTAAATCCTTGTTAAAAAATTCACAAAACCAGGTAAGTCAAATCCGCTTGGTTTTGTCAGTTTATTATTGAGTAAATCCTTGTTTTCAAAATTCACCAAACCTAAGTCCCATAGGCCGTTTCTTTGTTAAAAAGTCTGACGAGATGAGTCACAAAAGTTCGGTTTTGTAAGATGTGGGTGTGGCAGTTAAAGTGGGTGTATGTGTGTGCGTGTTTATTATTGTTTTTAGCCATTCTTCACTTAATATTCCTGGGTTGGTATGCAGGAGTCATGGTTATGGGGTAGCCCGTAGCGCAGTGGGTAGGCGCCGGTGTCCAATGCCGATGGTCGCGGGTTCGAGCTCCGCACGGGGCAAATATTTGTGATTCTTATGAGACTTTACGGGTCACCGAGGGTTCTCTCCGGGTACTCCGGCTTCCTCCCTCCCTTCAAAATAATATTAGATGCAGCCAATTTAATTTTAAAAATACGAAACTATTTTCCTTTCAGTTTCCCATTGTAGCGATCTTCCTGCCTTTACACCACGTGTATGTCTTGTATTTTGTTGCCCTTGTTGTGTGTCTGTAATATATTTGTTGCTGTTTGTTTGTGGATTCGGGCACTGAATAGAATAGATCCAACGTTTCCCGGCGTGTCGTAAGAGGCGACTAACTGGGGTAATGTTAACACGGCATCACTGGGCGAAAGTCTTCTACACAGAAGTCACCGGCCAGGGCGAGGAACTCACGTTACTACAGGTTCAACGACCACGTGCTCAGGGCCAAGGCGAGCCACACTGTATTCGTGGATTTCGGCTGTGGCCAACAGCCTGGAGAGGATTGGGCACCGCCAGGTCTTTTTTTTGCCCAAGACACACTACATGATGACACTATCCACTAATTCCATACCGGATCGGTCGTCGCCCGGCTCAAGGACCGCGCCTTCCGTTGGCCACCAGGACGGAGGTGTTAAGTATGCTACTGATGGACAATTTAGCAAGATCCGCATGAGAAACAACATCGTCATAGGAACCTGGAATGTCAGGACCCTAACTGCGGAAGGAAAATTAGAAGAACTGGCCCACGAGTTGGACCACTATCGATGGAACGTTCTAGGCATCAGCGAACTGCGCTGGAAAGGCCTAGGTGAAACAACGACCGACAAAGGCCACAAGCTCTATTTCAGCGGTAGAGATGACAGGCACGAACACGGCGTTGGATTCTTGGTCCACAAGAACATTCTAGCCACTGTCATGGGTTGTCGCCCAGTCTCCAGTAGACTCATTACCATCCGCCTGAGAGCAGCCCCTTTCAACATCACCATGATCCAGGCCTATGCCCCAACATCAGACTATGACGACAGCGAAGTGGGGGATTTTTATGAAAATCTACAGGCGGTCCTTGACCAAGTGCCGAAGAAGGACATAGTCATAGTGCAAGGCGACTGGAATGCCAAGGTTGGCCAAGATGCGCACCACAACTGGGGAGACACATGTGGACCCCACTGCAACAACAAGACAAATGACAGGGGTCTGAGATTCTTGGAGTTTGCCAGATGCAACAATCTGGTACTGGCAAACACGCTTGGTCTCCACAAAAACTCCAGACGATGGACATGGCACAGTCCCGGCGGGGAGCATCACAACCAAATAGACTACATCATGGTCAAGAAACGCTTCAGATCAAGCATCAACATTGGCAGGACACGCACTTTTCCAGGAGCAGACATCGGAAGTGACCACGATCTCTTGATCATGTCTTTCCGGCTCCACTTGAAGAGAGTAAATACAGCAAAGTGCACTAGACTGAAGTTCGACCTCGACAAACTGGCTGATGGAGGGCATTCAGTTTTCCCACTAGGGTTGTTTCAGCAGATCTTTTATGCTTATTGGGGGTTGTCTGGTCCTGATTTGGCTCGGAAGAGTCCGCTGGACCTAAAGCAACAATTATGTAATGTAATGTAATGTAATGACAGTCAAAAGTTAACATGGAGTCAAATACTATTCCTAAATCTTTTTCACTATCACATTTAGTCACTAATACCTGTACATTGTTCACAGTCATGTAATAATCATTTTGGGGGTTGTTTTTGCCTATGTGAAGGACCTTACATTTAGTAGTATTAAAATATAGTTGCCAGGTTTCTGTCCATTTCTGTAGTTCATTTATATCATTTTGTATAATTTGACTATCTTTTGAAGAACAATATAATTTTGTGTCGTCTGCAAATATTTTACATGAACTATGCACAGATTCTGGCAAATCATTAATAAAAAGTATGAACAATATTGGTCTAAGAATGCTACCTTGGGGAATACCGATGAAAACTTGTTTTTTTTTTTTAAATAGAATATTCATTACCAACTCTAACTCTTTGTGTCCTGTCTGTCAAAAAATTTCTTATCCACTGTATGATATTGCCGGATATACCATATTCTTCAATTTTTAGGAGTAATCTTTCGTGGGGGACAGAGTCGAACGCTTTCTGAAAGTCTAAATAAAGTATATCAATAGTATCTTTGTTATCTAACATTAGTGTAAAGTCTTCCATAACTTCCAAAAGTTGTGTAATGCATGAACTATGTTTTCGAAAACCATGCTGGCAGTCAGAAAATAATTTATTGCTACACATATAATTTACTATAACATCACGTAATATTCCCTCCAGTACCTTGCAAATTACACATGTAAGACTAACAGGGCGATAATTACTAGGTTCGCTTCTTGTGCCTTTTTTAAAAATGGCTATTACATTTGCTTCTTTCCAGTCATCAGGGACAATGCCTTCGCCAATAGATTTATTAAATAATTTGCACAACGGAATAGAAAGTTCTTTATGCAACTCCATAAGTACTCTCGAAGGTATACCATCAGGTCCATAAGCCTTATTAGGATCTAAATTTTTTAATTTATCTTCAACCAACTTAGGTGTTATGTCAACCTCCGTAAGATTTATACCATTGCTTCTACCTGATTTAGTAACAGACGGCATAGTATCTAGCTTCTCTCTTGTAAATACACTTGCAAAAAAATGATTCAATGTATCAGCTTTATCTTTATCTGTTACAACGGTGTCACCACTACTAGTTGTTTATGGGCTAATACTACATTTTGATTGTAGTTTACTGTTAACATATTTCCAGAAGCTCTTAGCATTTGTTTTGCTACTTTTACACACTTTTTTTTTCATATTCTCGTTTGGCATTTTTGATAAATTTGTTACAATAGTTTCTTACCACTATATATCTCTGGTAATCCATTCCAGCTTTAGTTGCTAAGTACCGTTTGTATAGCATATGCTTCTTTTTTTTAATACTTTTTAATGTTTTACTGTTCATCCATATGGGCTTGTTTTGATTTTGTTTTATTCTTACTTTAGGAATATGTGACTCCATGCATTTTAAAATTTTAAATTTAATTTCTTTCCAGCAATCATTAAGGGGTGTCGGATAGTGCAGTGGTTGGAGCACTCGCTACTGTGTCGAAAGTGAAGCACCGTCCGGTGCGGTTAGCACTTGGATGGGTGACCGCTAAGGCGTGAAGCGACAAATAACAACGCCCCCAGTTGACTCAACTGTGATTGAGTACCTACTCTCTTGAGGGTGGGGAAGGTAAAGCAGCGAGGGAGAGAGTTGGGCATCACCCTCATTACGCTGGCCCAAGATAAGTGTGATCTCCAACATCACGCTCCCCTACGGCCACAAGGCTATGGGACTACCTTTACCTACCAATCATTAACACTTTTATTATCTAATACAGTCCAGTCTGTCATATTTATCTCCTCCCTCATTAAGTCATAACGTCATCTTTTTAAATTAAATTTGGTATCATTACCAGATCTGTCCTTATCGTGTTTGCTTCTATCTATATACATATCAAACGACAATGCTTCATGATCACTTTTACCTAAGGGGCATAAGTGTTTAATGTCCGAGATAAGCAGTTCATCATTTACAATAACGAGGTCTAAAATGTTTGACTGCTGTCCAGCTCTGTGTCTAGTAGGGTGTTACCATTTGGGTCAAGAATGAATCTCTAAGACACTCAACGAAGGCCGGGTAGCTCAGTTGGTAAGAGCGTCTTGCTAGTAACCGAAAGGTCGCTGGTTCGAATCCCGGATTGGTCAACGTGTGATCATATTATTTTCCCCTTTACCAACAACTGGCCCGCTGGTGTCAGTATAAATCGGTCCAGTAGTCACCTATATGCGAAAGTGTCGTGTGACTATAATCTACAAACAACAACTCAACGAACCTGTTACACTCAGTTCGATGATGGTGTTTTCTATCAGTATCTGATTCAGCCCAGATGCTTGAATTCCTGATAGTTGTGTAACTCAGATTCGTTTATTCACGCAGCCCGTCCAAACAGCATACAAGTCACAAAGTCGACGTATGAAGTTTTCCACTTTTATTCAGCACACATCAACAACTGCATACAATTCTCAACTCAACTCAACAACTTTCACAGCAACTTTCTAAATCACTATCAACAACTTTACTATCTCTCAACAGCAACTCGGCACACGATTAAATAACCTCTCTCTCTTCTCGAACAATTTGGTACACGGTAGAAATGACGCACTGCCACCAATCGAACTAAAGATCGTCATCACTGGCTTACGTCATACACATTTCCTCTACTTCCGGGAACATTCACGACCTTCGATATCCATCGGGAAATTTCTATCGACAGTAATAAACATGCAGATCCCGAAAATTCTCCAACAATATCGACTAACGCAAATCATCAACGTTATACAAAGCCTCTCCTAACAACAATGCAAACTCAAATCAAAGGTAAATAAACTCCATTATTGAATACTTTGCAAAACGAAACGATTAGATCTATCGTGCGCGCTTTAGACACACTTTCGTTCGTTTCAACGTAACATAACCCCCCACTCAAGAAGAAATTTACTTAATTTCTTTCAACAACGTTGAAACGTAATGCACAAACAAAGTACAGAATTAAGACTTATTTCAGCCTGTCTGAACACTATCAACGTTCTCAGTTCATTCACACAGAGTCAATGGTTTCATCTTCAAATCTGCCTGGATATTGTCAATGTTCACAGTTCATTCACACAGAGTCAAAGTTTCTCATCTGCAAGTCTTTCTGGATACTGTCAATGTTCACAGATCATTTACCCCGTCAACGTTTTTCATTTTCAAGTCTGTCATTACCAATATCCTTAGTTCGTCCACACAGTCAATGTTCTTTCGTTCGCAAGGAGACGACGCCCTTGTCAGTTGCGGTCGTCATCGGCCCAGGGTCAAAGACAATGATCACGTGGGCTTCCCTGGAATCAGTGCGTCTTCCGTTGTCTTCCTCTTCCATCGGATGTCCGACGCAGTCGACGTTGTCAGCTCCCAGGATGCATTTGCTGGGTCTCACGGTCAGGTTGGCTTCTGCGAGACGGTGGAACAGCTCCCTCAAAGTCTGCAGATGCTCCTTCCAGGTCTGGGTGTGGACTTCATGTTCGACCAAAGTCGTAGAGCCTGGGACATCATTGAAGTTGTGGGGAAACTCGCCCATAAGGTCCTTGAGCTCCATCTTTTGACCTTCCGTCAAGCTTGGTCCTAGCTTAACATCATCGATGCCTTCTTTGCTGTGGAAGTCTCCCAGTTCCAACAGTTCTTCGCTGTCAAAGCTGTCGTCGGTCACAGCTGCTGTTGCTGCATGTACAGTTTCTGGCGGCCTCTCCACGTACAGGTTAAGGAGGTTGGCGTGGTATATTTTGGAATGCTGGCCGACCTTCACCTTATAGTCGTTGATCCCCACCACGGTCTCCACTTCGTACGGGCCTTTCCACTGCATCAGCAACTTATTATGATCGGTAGGTAGCAGCACCAGCACTTTGTTGCCAGGTTTGAACTTCCTGCTCACAGCCCTACGATCATAGTAGTGCTTTCCACAGTCTTGGGACTTCTTCAGGTTTTCTCTGGCTATCTCGAGAGTCTGCTCCAGCTTCTCCCGTAGCTCAAACACGTACTGGTAGCTGTTCTTCACCTCTGGGGTGTCTACTTCTTTCGTCCACAGTTCTTTTAGGATGTGCATCGGCCCTCGGATGGTTCTTCCGTACAGCAGCTCGAACGGAGAAAAGCCGGTGGACTCCTGCGGTACTTCTCTGTAGGCGAAAAGTAGGGCGTTGATGTAGCGATGCCATTGTCTGGGCTGCTCGCTGCACAGTTTCTTCAGGGTGGACTTCAGCGTAGCATTGAACTTTTCGACGAGCCCGTTGCACATCGGATGGTAGGGTGTCGTAGTCAAATGCCGGATGCTCAGCAGTCTGTTGACCTCCGTCATACAGTCAGAGACGAACTGTGTCCCGAGGTCTGTCAGAATTTCTTCAGGCACTCCAACCCTACTGAACATGTCCACCAGTGCCTCTGCTACAGTTTCAGTGTCAATCTTCTTCAGTGGCACTGCTTCTGGGTACCGAGTTGCATAGTCCACTAAAGTCAGTACCCATCGATGACCTTCTTCACTCGGAGGTCTTATTTCGCCGATTAAGTCTAAGGCCACCCTCTTGAAAGGTCGGTCGATCAGAGGCATCCTCTGCATAGGCACTTTCGGGACCCTTCCTCGAGGTATGGTTTTCTGGCAAATGTCACACGATCGGCAGAAACGGCTGACGTCCGCATGAAGTCCTGGCCAGTAGAACACCGCCTGGATTCTGTCTGACGTCTTCTTGATACCTAGGTGACCTCCCATAATTGAGTCATGCGCTACTTCCATCACCGGGCGCCTTAAGGGTAATGGTACCAGTACTTGACGTAGTGGTTTACCTCCGTTGACCCTCGGGTGCTGGAAGATTCTGTACAGGATCTTGGCCTTCACCTCAAAATAGACCGTGCCACTGCCCTTGGTCACGTGGTCTTGGCGGTTCCTATACTTGTTTAAAGTGCTATCAGCTTCCTGGAGCTGGATCAGCTTATCTCTGTCCACGATGGCAGCTTTGGAGTTGTCGGCGACCTTCAGTGGCGTAGACGTCTTGTCTCTCTTTGTTACACTCAGTTCGATGATGGTGTTTTCTATCAGTATCTGATTCAGCCCCGATGCTTGAATTCCTGATAGTTGTGTAACTCAGATTCGTTTATCCACGCAACCCGTCCAAACAGCATACAAGTCACAAAGTCGACGTATGAAGTTTTCCACTTTTATTCAGCACACACCAACAACTGCATACAATTCTCAACTCAACTCAACAACTTTCACAGCAACTTCCCAAATCACTATCAACAACTTTACTATCTCCCAACAGCAACTCGGCACACGATTTTATAATCTCTCTCTCTTCCGGAAAGATTTCGAATACAGTAGAAATGACGCACTGCCACCAATCGAATAAAAGATCGTCATCACTGACTTACGTCATTCATCTCTCCACACATACCCCGAACCTTCCCTTACTTCGACAATCGTCCCGAACCTTCGATCGATGGTAAACAAGGAAATTGTCACAGGGCAGCCTGTGTGGAAACTGGGTAGTAAGTGCGGGTGGGGAGTTATGAGTTGGGGTAGTAACTGCGCGGTGTCGTATGTATGGTTATGTGCGTGGAAAGCGTGATCTTTGAACAGCATAGTTTGGCCAGCCAGTTGGGAAAGTGTTCACTGTTAGTCAGAACAGGTTTGGCAGAGCTACGGTGTAGACCGGGTTGTTTTGTTGCTCTGGGTGTTTTGGTTGTTCTGGAAAAGTAGGGGGGACAGTTATTAACGGATAATAGTAACTGGTTCCAAAAAGAGTATACTAGTTGGAAAAGGTGCTGTGTTTTGTAGTTTAGCTCTCAGATTGGAGTGCAGCTATAATATAGCAAAGTTTGTGCAGTGTGGTAATTTAGTGTGAGGCATTATCCACTAATGGAAACTACGCACTGGATTTACCCTACTTGGAGTACTGTGTAGGCAAGCAGTGTGAGGCTGGCTAGCTACAGGTACTTTTACAGTCGAGCCGTTGGGTGGGTGTGATGGTGATTTTCCTTACTGTGCTAATGACCAATGGCCGGCTGTTTGGGGTGTTGAACGATAGCTGTGCGTGAGGCTGGGGGGAGTATGGTTGCACTGAGGAGAGGAAGGGTGCGACTGAAGGAGGGAGAATGAGGGAGGAGAATGGGGGTGAAGTGTGATGAAGGTAGGATGGAAGTGGTTGCTGTTGTTGAGGTTGCGGTTGCTCAAGATGGATAATGTGTTGATGATTTCATGTATTCATTTGCAGCATTGTTCATTTCATGCTTTCATAATGTCATTTAGTTTTTGAATCATGTGTTGATTACAAGAGTCAGTGAAAGTAGTCAAGGGAAGTGAAATGAACGGCAGTGGCGCTTCCTCAAGATACAGGAATTAGTTAGTGTAGTAAGGGGGGAGAGTGTGAGGAGGGAGGGGGACAGAATCGGGTGGACATGACATTAACAATACGGCAAGCATGTTGCAGGTTCGAAAGTCGTCGAAGGTTCATCATCGAGAGTCTTTGTTCGTCGCTCAGAAGTTCGTCAAACTCTACAGTGCGACGACGACGACGACATCCGGTCGTTGGACCCACATCATCATCACCACCCGTTCGTCCACGTCCACGTTTGTTGACATCCTCATCTTTCCACCACCCCATCTTTCCCGCGTGATTGTGACGTCCGTTGCGGGACCTAGCCTCGGCGTTACGAGGTAGCCGACAGGGGGAGTCAGGCTGAGAGGCGTCGACGGCGGCAGGGCCGCCGCAACTACAGCGTCACCATCATCATCATTATCATCGTCATCGTCGGCGACGGAGGGAGTGACTACACCACTACGCCGGACTTACCAGCGACAGTCCAGCGTCAACCACAACGAGGAGGCAGCTACCTTTCGGAGGCGTCAACGGGGACACCCTACTATCAGGTCGGCTCGTTCTTTATTTGTCCCCCTCTTGACTCTTGCCCCCTCTGTGCCCGGACATTGGCGTTGCACAGTCGTTAGTTAGACGTGGTTGATCAGCAACCCCCGTTCATCTGACATTTCCATTTCATTGCTCATTGATCCATTGATTGTTCCATCACCATTTTTCTCGTTTCATGTGTAAATGTTGTATGTGTATGAGTGTGTGGTATGAATGAATAAATAGCTTGAAAGTTGTATATATATTCGTTGTGTTTTCATCCCTTCACGTCTGCGGGAAACTGTCATTCTGTCTGGGTTGTCTGCGTGTGTAAGGTGTTTGTTTGTGGCGTCTGCCCGGATAGTCGTGGCAGTGACATTTGGTGGAGATGCAGGGTAGGTGTGAGTGTGCCCAGACGTGAAGTTGTCTCGTAATTGTCCTGTGGTGTCCGAGTGTGTGAGGCGTGATTCGGTGAGAGTGTGCACCCCAGCGGGTGGTTGGAGGGAGTCAGGTCGCTGTTCAGCGGAGGCTCACAGCCGGCCTAGGTTCGACCACACGTGAGGGAAGGGGCCATTGCACTCTCCAACCGGTTCGCTGCCTTGCAGGCCAGTTTCCACTGTTTGAGTGGGAGGAGGTGGGTGATAGGTAAGGGAGATAGCTTAGTTAGGTAGTTAGTATCTAAGGCTAGGCTAGGTTAGGTAGGGTTGTAGGACTTTGACTTGCTGTTGTTGTCGGTTGTTGTTGCTTTCCTTAAGCAGGATGGCATCGATCGAGGAGGCTGAAGGAGTGTCACCGATCGCGGCTCGTACGCGTTCTCGCGTGGGTGTCACGATGGACGAGCGCACGGCGGCAGCAGCTGATACGGGAGTCACCGATCTACCCCCTGCGGACGAGCGACGGAGATCGCCGGTCAAGTCATCGCGTCGTGGGTCAGTGGACGAGGAGTTGACGACGTTCGAAGCCAGAGACACAGTGAGTGATCCTTTTGTGACGGGATTTGGCGCGACTGGCGGGATGTCAGCAGGCACCGACGTCTACGGAGACCAGGATCGTCTGAGCGACGCAACGAGGCCGAAGAGGTTCGAGACCAATCCCTACCGTTCGATCTACAAGGCCGAGGCGGCACTGACGCCGAGGACGGGACCATTCGCAGACGAGACGCCGATGGAGCGGATCTTGAGGCTCGCCAAGCGCGAAGGATTGAAAGGTCAGGCGGCGTTAGACTACGCGGTGGACCAAGCGGCGAGGCAGGAAGAAGCAAACCGGAGAGAGAGAGAGAGGGAGAGAGAGATAGAGCTGAGGGCCAGTGAAAAAGACGCAGACCGGAGAGAGAGAGAGAGAGAAGGAAAGAGAGCACGAACTAGCGATGGCGCAACTTAGGTTGCAGGAAGGCGCCGGGGACCGCAGGAATCGTCAACCCGAGTTCGAGACGGTTAAGCTCCGGTTGCCATTTTTCGAAGACAAGGACGACCTAGAAACCTACTTGTGTCAGTTCGAGCGTTTTGCCAAGGCTCAAGACTGGAAGAAGGACACGTGGGCTATTCGCTTGGGGACCTTGCTGAAGGGGAAGGCGAGGGAAGTTTACGTTGGTTTGAATGAGGACGACTCTGCCGACTACGAGATCCTGAAGGCAGCGTTGTTGGTACGATTCAACCTGACGGCCGAGACGTATCGGAAGAAGTTTCGCCAGCTACGAAGGGAGCCACCAGAGACTTTCAAACAGTACATACGGAAGTCAGAGTTGTTCCTGGAACGCTGGATGGGACTAGCGAACAAGAAGGCCACGTATGCGGACTTACTGGACCTAGTGCTGATGGAGCAGATGATCAACGGTATGACGCCAGAACTGGTCACGTTCGTGCGCGAGCGCAACCCAGCAACGGTGGAGGAGGCCGCGACGTTGGCGCAGCAGTACGTCGACGCCAGGGCGGGAACAAACCTACGTTTCCCACCACGACAACCGTTTACACCCAGGGACAAGAGCGAGGGTCGCCAGCCAGCGGGACCACGACCCAACTCGCCTGACAAGCGGGTGTGTTACACTTGCGGACAGAAAGGGCACGTGAAGCGGGATTGTCCGAAACGCAGCGAGCGAAGTGGAGCAGCGTTGCGCATCTTGAAGGAGGCAGGCAAGGAGGGAGATCCTCGGTTCCAGAGCCAAGTGGTAGTGGAAGGTGTTCCGCTGACGGCTGTGAGGGACACGGGGGCCGACTTGATTTGCCTGCGGAAGGGAGAGGTTGCCAACCTTGACTACACAGGACGCACGCAGCGCATAGGATTCGCCGTTCGCCAGCTATCCAAGTCGCTACCGACAGCATGGGTACAGCTGGAGTCACCGTTCTACACCGGGAGAGTGGAGGTAGTGGTGGTGCCGGACTTGATTTACCCAGTGGTGATCGGCAACTGGGCGAGGACGGAACAGCAAGGAGACACAGCACTGCCAGTATTCGGCGAGGGAGACGCGGAGTGTTGTGCTGTGCGGACACGAGCGCAGCCAGCCAAGGAGCAAGTCGCTACAGAACCGGTGGTGGTCGGACCGACTATGAGCATCGTCGCGACGCCGAAGGAGATGCGCCAACTGCAGTTGGGAGACGACGAGCTTGCGAAGGTGCGACAGTTAGCGGACCAGAAGGCAGGAAAGGAGCAACGAGGCAAAGGGCAAGTGGCATTTGTCTGGAAGCGGGGCCTTTTGTACCGCGAGTACACAGGACAGAACAAGGTGGACCGCGGCCAGTTGGTGGTACCAGCCAAGCTTCGACCGGAGGTGCTACGTGTGGGACACGACACACCTATGGCTGAACACCGAGGAGCCAAGGGGACCCTAGATCAGGTGTGGGCCAAGTACTACTGGCCAGGGATGTGCCGCGATGTCAGGAAGTACTGTTCTTCATGCGACGTATGCCAGCGGACGACACCCAAGGGGCGCATCAGGAAAGCGCGTGTTCAGAGAGCCGGCAAGAGCAGGAAGTTGAAGCGGTACGTGGAACGTGCGGCAGAACCAGAACCGACGGTGGCCGTCGTGTTGGACCAAACTGAGACGGTGGGAACCACAGATATCAGCTACCAGGGCGCTGTTCCACAGATACCGCTTCAAGCGAGCGAAGGGCCAGTGGACGTGCTGATAGACACGGAGCTGTCTGCGCTACATGAGAGAGCACCGCCGCTGGACGAGTGCGAGGTGATGTCGACCGACGACAGCCCTGAACGTAACCGACAGCATCCGCTACCATTTTCGCAGATGGAAGTCGCCAAGAGTGAAGTGGAACCGATTCTGGAGTTGGGGGTTATCAAGTCGTGTACATCGCCGTACAGAGCACCGATCGTGCGAGTAAGGAAGAAGGGAGAGGTCAACAGAAGGGATGGCTGCCAGAAAGTTTTCGACAATTTGAGGGAGGCAAGTGAGCCAGCGGTAAGGCTACCAGTATTGGAGGAGGAATTCATCTGGAGGACGAACGCACCTCAACAGTGCCAGACTCACCCGATGGGCTATGCAGTTGCAGGCCTATGTCTTCACAGTTCGACCGATTCCAGGGAGAGACAACATCGAAGCGGATTTCCTCAGCAGATCTGACCCTGTGGAAGATTAAGTTTTGAACTCTGCGTAGTTTCGTCTTGGGAGGGGGGTGTGTCACAGGGCAGCCTGTGTGGAAACTGGGTAGTAAGTGCGGGTGGGGAGTTATGAGTTGGGGTAGTAACTGCGCGGTGTCGTATGTATGGTTATGTGCGTGGAAAGCGTGATCTTTGAACAGCATAGTTTGGCCAGCCAGTTGGGAAAGTGTTCACTGTTAGTCAGAACAGGTTTGGCAGAGCTACGGTGTAGACCGGGTTGTTTTGTTGCTCTGGGTGTTTTGGTTGTTCTGGAAAAGTAGGGGGGACAGTTATTAACGGATAATAGTAACTGGTTCCAAAAAGAGTATACTAGTTGGAAAAGGTGCTGTGTTTTGTAGTTTAGCTCTCAGATTGGAGTGCAGCTATAATATAGCAAAGTTTGTGCAGTGTGGTAATTTAGTGTGAGGCATTATCCACTAATGGAAACTACGCACTGGATTTACCCTACTTGGAGTACTGTGTAGGCAAGCAGTGTGAGGCTGGCTAGCTACAGGTACTTTTACAGTCGAGCCGTTGGGTGAGTGTGATGGTGATTTTCCTTACTGTGCTAATGACCAATGGCTGGCTGTTTGGGGTGTTGAACGATAGCTGTGCGTGAGGCTGGGGGGAGTATGGTTGTACTGAGGAGAGGAAGGGTGCGACTGAAGGAGGGAGAATGAGGGAGGAGAATGGGGGTGAAGTGTGATGAAGGTAGGATGGAAGTGGTTGCTGTTGTTGAGGTTGCGGTTGCTCAAGATGGATAATGTGTTGATGATTTCATGTATTCATTTGCAGCATTGTTCATTTCATGCTTTCATAATGTCATTTAGTTTTTGAATCATGTGTTGATTACAAGAGTCAGTGAAAGTAGTCAAGGGAAGTGAAATGAACGGCAGTGGCGCTTCCTCAAGATACAGGAATTAGTTAGTGTAGTAAGGGGGGAGAGTGTGAGGAGGGAGGGGGACAGAATCGGGTGGACATGACATTAACAATACGGCAAGCATGTTGCAGGTTCGAAAGTCGTCGAAGGTTCATCATCGAGAGTCTTTGTTCGTCGCTCAGAAGTTCGTCAAACTCTCCAGTGCGACGACGACGACGACATCCGGTCGTTGGACCCACATCATCATCACCACCCGTTCGTCCACGTCCACGTTTGTTGACATCCTCATCTTTCCACCACCCCATCTTTCCCGCGTGATTGTGACGTCCGTTGCGGGACCTAGCCTCGGCGTTACGAGGTAGCCGACAGGGGGAGTCAGGCTGAGAGGCGTCGACGGCGGCAGGGCCGCCGCAACTACAGCGTCACCATCATCATCATTATCATCGTCATCGTCGGCGACGGAGGGAGTGACTACACCACTACGCCGGACTTACCAGCGACAGTCCAGCGTCAACCACAACGAGGAGGCAGCTACCTTTCGGAGGCGTCAACGGGGACACCCTACTATCAGGTCGGCTCGTTCTTTATTTGTCCCCCTCTTGACTCTTGCCCCCTCTGTGCCCGGACATTGGCGTTGCACAGTCGTTAGTTAGACGTGGTTGATCAGCAACCCCCGTTCATCTGACATTTCCATTTCATTGCTCATTGATCCATTGATTGTTCCATCACCATTTTTCTCGTTTCATGTGTAAATGTTGTATGTGTATGAGTGTGTGGTATGAATGAATAAATAGCTTGAAAGTTGTATATATATTCGTTGTGTTTTCATCCCTTCACGTCTGCGGGAAACTGTCATTCTGTCTGGGTTGTCTGCGTGTGTAAGGTGTTTGTTTGTGGCGTCTGCCCGGATAGAGTCGTGGCAGTGACAGAAATCCAGAGTATTCTCCGACAATATCGACCAACGAAAATTATCAACGTTATACAAAGCCTCTCCTAACAACAATGCAAACTCAAATCAAAGGTAAATAAACTCCATTATTGAATACTTTGCAAAACGAAACGATTAGATCTATCGTGCGCGCTTCCGACATACTACCATTTGCGTTTCAACGTAACATAACCCCCCACTCAAGAAGAAATTTACCCAATTTCTTTCAACAACGTTGAAACGTAATGCACAAACAAAGTTCAGAATTAAGACTTATTTCAGACTGTCTGAATACTGTTCACAGTTCATTCACACAGAATCAAAGTTTCTCATCTGCAAGTCTTTCTGGATACTGTCAATGTTCACAGTTCATTCACACAGAGTCAATGTTTCTCATCTGCAAATCTTTCTGGATACTGTCAATGTTCACAGATCATTTACCCAGTCAACGTTTTTCATTTTCAAGTCTGTCATTACCAATATTCTTAGTTCATCCACACAGTCAATATTCTTTCATCCGCAAGGTAACGACGCCCTCGTCAGTTGCGGTTGTCATCGGCCCAGGGTCAAAGACGATGATCTCGTGGGCTTTCCTGGAGTCAGTGCATCCTCCGTTGTTTTTTTCTTCCGTCGGATGTCCGACGCAGTAGACGTTGTCAGCTCCCAGAATGCATTCGCTGGGTCTCACGGTCGGGTTGGCTTCTGCGGGACGGTGGAACAGCTCCCTCAAGGTCTGCAGATGCTCCTTCCAGGTCTGGGTGTGGACTTCATGTTCGACCAAAGTCGTAGAGCCTGGGACATCATTGAAGCTAGGGGAAAACTCGCCCATAAAGTCCTTGAGCTCCAACTTTTGACCTTCCGTCAAGCCTGGTCCTAGCTTAACATCATCGATAACTTCTTTGCTGTGGAAGTCTCCCAGTTCCAACAGTTCCTCGCTGTCAAAGCTGTTGTCGGTCACAGCTGCTGTGGCTGCGTGCACAGTCTCTGATGGCCTTTCTACGTACAGCTTAAGGAGGTTGGCGTGGTATATCTTGGAATGCTGACTGACCTTCACCTTGTAGTCGTTGATCCCCACCACGGTCTCCACTTCGTACGGGCCTTTCCACTGCATCAGCAACTTATTGTGATCAGTAGGTAGCAGCACCAGCACTTTGTTGCCAGGTTTGAACTTCCTGTTCACAGCCCTACGATCATAGTAGTGCTTTCCACAGTCCTGGGACCTCTTCAGGTTTTCTCTGGCTATCTCGAGAGTCTGCTCCAGCTTCTCCCGTAGCTCAAACACCTCTGGGGTGTCTACTTCTTTCGTCCACAGTTCTTTCAGGATGTGCATCGGCCCTCGGATGGTTCTTCCGTACAGCAGTTCGAACGGAGAGAAGCCGGTGGACTCCTGCGGTACTTCTCTGTAGGCGAAAAGTAAGGCGTTGATGTAACGATGCCATTGTCTGGGCTGCTCGCTGCACAGTTTCTTCAGGGTGGACTTCAGCGTAGCATTGAACTTCTCGACAAGCCCGTTGCACATTGGATGGTAGGGTGTCGTAGTTAAATGCCGGATGCTCAGCAGTCTGTTGACCTCCTTCATGCAGTCAGAGACGAACTGCGTCCCGAGGTCTGTCAGGATCTCTTCAGGCACTCCAAGTCTACTGAACATGTCCACTAGTGCCTCTGCTACAGTTTCAGTGTCAATCTTCTTCAGTGGCACTGCTTCTGGGTACCGAGTCGCATAGTCCACTAAAGTCAGTACCCACCGATGACCTTCTTCACTCGGAGGTCTTATTTCGCCGATTAAGTCTAAGGCCACCCTCTTGAAAGGTCGGTCGATCAGAGGCATCCTCTGCATAGGCACTTTCGGGACCGTTCCTCGAGGTATGGTCTTCTGGCAAATGTCACATGATCGGCAGAATCGGCTGACGTCCGCATGAAGTCCTGGCCAGTAGAACACCGCCTGGATTCTATCCGACGTCTTCTTGATACCCAGGTGACCTCCCATGATTGAGTCATGCGCTACTTCCATCACCTGGCGCCTTAGGGGTAACGGTACCAAGACTTGACGTAGTGGTTTCCCTCCGTTGACCCTCGGGTGCTGGAAGATTCGATACAGGATCTTGGCCTTCACCTCAAAATAGACCGTACCACTGCCTTTGGTCACGTGGTCTTGGCGGTTCCTGTACTTGTTTAAAGTGCTATCAGCTTCCTGGAGCTGGATCAGCTTATCTCTGTCCACGATGGCAGCTTTGGAGTTGTCGGCGACCTTCAGTGGCGTAGACATCTTGTCTCTCTTGGCCTGGGCCCTGGTAGTAACAGCACTGACGATCTCTGGTCGGCAGGGCTGAGCCAGAGTAACCACACTGTCCCGTAGCAGCTCTGTAAGGTCTCCATCGGGAAACGGCAATGGATCCTCCTCCACAACTTCGACGCGTTGGGTTGAGGCAGGACACCACTCTGGATCGGGGTCGTCGGGTCGTCTCGCGCCGTCGATATTCCCGATCATCAAATCATACAGCGGCTTCTTCAGGCAAACCGCTTCGACTTCGCCTATGTAGAAAGGGGTGTTGACATGAATCTTCGCAACTGGCGCTCTCACACATTTGCTGTCGGCCATGAGTGTCCATTTTGAATCGCCAGTGAACTGTTCTTTAGCGATTAGGTCTTCTCTGACGATGACCCCACTGCAGCCAGAGTCTCTTAAGACAGTCACTTCATGATTTCCGACGCGTCCCTTGGAAACAGGCATGTTCTGGACGGTCATAGCTGCGCTGGCGACGACGGGGATGGATTTCCCGTTGGCAAGGAGAAGTTGGCCATCGGTTATGCACTCTTGCACGTCCGCAGGAGTAGCTGTGCGCTCGGTCTCACTCGGAAGAATGACGCTCCCGCCGCACACTTGATGGTCAGATCTTTTGGTTTGCCGTTGATTGGAGAAACGTCTCTGTCGGTTGCCCGCCGCTGCATTGTCCGTACTGCTCCGCTGTCCGCTACTTTTGTTTTGAGGACAATTAGCCGCCCTGTGGTCTGTAGCGTTGCAGGTGAAACAGCCTCTTGAATGCCCTTCCCTGGGAGGAGGCGTGGAGTCCGTTTGTTTCTGGTTCGTCTGGCTCCCCTGTATCTGGTTCACATGGTTTCCAGTCTTCTGAAAATGTTTCGTCGCGCTGGGTGGCCCCAGGGTTTTCCCATGAGCGATGAGATATCTTTCAGCAGCCTCAGTCACATCTTTAAGCGTCTGCAGCTTTTGTTCTTCTAAGTGGGTCGCTAGGTCCTTGTGACAGGCATTGAGAAATTGTTCCTTCACGATCAGGTCATGGAGACTGTCGTAAGACTTGCTTTCGCCTGATAACTCCACCCACTTGTGTAGATATGACGACAGGCGCTCCACAAACTGCTTTGGCGTCTCGTCTGACTTAGGCCGGCATTCACGGAAGCGTTTACGGTAGCCCTTCTCTGTAAAGTTGTAGCACTGCAACAGGGCCTCTTTCAAGACGTCGTAGTTTTTGGCGTCATCGTTCGACAGTCTGGTGTAAACTTCGAGCGCTTGCCCTGTCAGAAGTGCACTTAGTCGAATCGCCCAGTCTCGAGGTTGCCAATTGGAGCTTTCGGCGAACCTTTCGAATCTCGCCAGATAGCTGTCGATCTGGTCCTTCCCGTCGACGAATGCTGGCAATTTTGGAGCTTTGTTGTCACTGATAACTTGTGGCGCATTCTGCTGTTGCTGGATACGCGCCATTTCTAGCTGGAACTCAAGACGCTTCAGCTCGAATTCTCTGTCTTTTTCTTGCCGCTGCTGTTCAATTTCTAGACGCTTCTGTTCTAATTCTCTTTCTTCACGGCGACGCTGCTCTTCTAATTCTCGTTCTTCACGGCGACGCTGCTCTTCTACTTCTAGACGCTTCTGTTCTAGTTCTATTTCTTTTTCTAGACGCTTCTCTTCCAATTCTCTTTCTCGTATTCTCTCCTGAGACTTGACGTACTCCGTCAGCTGCTTGCCTTTTAGATTCAGTTCAACCCCTTTCTGCCAGAAGTCAGCCATCTTGATGCTTCTGGAAAGTTCTTTTAAAGAAAGTTCTTTTCTAGAAGGTTCTTTTTCTAGAAAGTTCTTTTTCTAGAAAGTTCTTGACTGTAGAGTTCTTTTTTTCTGGAAAGTTCTTGACTGTGCTGTACCTTTCTAGACTGTTCTAGAACAGCACGCTTTCTGCAGTAGCGCTGATGCTTGTCACTAGTCGCTTTCGCTGACGCAGGCCCCGCTGTCCTCGTCGTATGCGACGCTGCACCACGCTGGTGTTGATGTACACGCTCCTGTGCTGAAGTAGACGCGACGTCCGCTCGACGCTCGCTGTAACACTGGCGATGTAGCTCCGAGACTGTCCCTCGACGTAGTCTTACGGTAGCCACGTAGTCCCGATCTGTTGTTCGCTCACGAAGCAACTCTTCAGCGACTACACGCCCTTGCAGTCAACCCGAACCTATCGGTGATGTAGTCCCAGTATGTTGGCCCCTCTCGACGCAACTCGTTGGCGGCTACCCTCGATGACTGCCTCTCCTAACGTTGACTCGCTTGTTGTAGCAGTTGAACCCTTGGCTATGGCGTGAATCGCGGCTTGACCCCCAAAATGTTACACTCAGTTCGATGATGGTGTTTTCTATCAGTATCTGATTCAGCCCCGATGCTTGAATTCCTGATAGTTGTGTAACTCAGATTCGTTTATCCACGCAACCCGTCCAAACAGCATACAAGTCACAAAGTCGACGTATGAAGTTTTCCACTTTTATTCAGCACACACCAACAACTGCATACAATTCTCAACTCAACTCAACAACTTTCACAGCAACTTCCCAAATCACTATCAACAACTTTACTATCTCCCAACAGCAACTCGGCACACGATTTTATAATCTCTCTCTCTTCCGGAAAGATTTCGAATACAGTAGAAATGACGCACTGCCACCAATCGAATAAAAGATCGTCATCACTGACTTACGTCATTCATCTCTCCACACATACCCCGAACCTTCCCTTACTTCGACAATCGTCCCGAACCTTCGATCGATGGTAAACAAGGAAATCCAGAGTATTCTCCGACAATATCGACCAACGAAAATTATCAACGTTATACAAAGCCTCTCCTAACAACAATGCAAACTCAAATCAAAGGTAAATAAACTCCATTATTGAATACTTTGCAAAACGAAACGATTAGATCTATCGTGCGCGCTTCCGACATACTACCATTTGCGTTTCAACGTAACACTCTTGGCCTGGGCCCTGGTAGTAACAGCACCGACGATCTCTGGTCGGCAGGGCTGAGCCGGAGTAACCACATTGTCCCGTAGCAGCTCTGTAAGGTCTCCATCGGGAAACGGCAATGGATCCTCCTCCACAACCTCGACGTGTTGAGTTGAGGCAGGACTCCACTCTGGATCGGGGTCGTCGGGTCGTCTCGCGCCGTCGATATTCCCGATCATCAAATCATACAGCGGCTTCTTCAGGCAAACCGCTTCGACTTCGCCTATGTAGAAAGGGGTGTTGACATGAATCTTCGCAACTGGCGCTCTCACACATTTGCTGTCGGCCATAAGTGTCCATTTTGAATCGCCAGTGAACTGTTCTTTAGCGATTAGATCTTCTCTGACAATGACCCCACTACAGCCAGAGTCTCTTAAAACAATCACTTCATGATTTCGGACGCGTCCCTTGGAAACAGGCATGTTCTGTACGGTCACAGCTGCGCTGGCGACGACGGGGATGGATTTCCCGTTGGCAAGGAGGAGTTGGCCATCAGTCATGCACTCTTGCACGTCCGCAGGGGTAGCTGTGCGCTCGGTCTCACTCGGAAGAATGACACTCCCGCCGCACACTTGATGGTCAGATCTACTGGTTTGCCGTTGATAGGAGAACCGCCTCTGCCGGTTGCCCGCCGCTGAATTGTCCGTACTGCTCCGCTGTCCGCTACTTTTGTTTTGAGGACAGTTAGCCGCTCTGTGGTCTGTAGCGTTGCAGGTGAAGCAGCCCCTTGAATGCCCTTCCCTGGGAGGAGGCGTGGAGTCCGTCTGTCTCTGGCTCGTCTGTCTCCCCTGGATCTGGTTCCCATGGTTTCCAGTCTTCTGAAAATGTTTCGTCGCGCTGGGTGGCCCCAGGGTTTTCCCATGAGCGATGAAATATCTTTCAGCAGCCTCAGTCACATCTTTAAGCGTCTGCAGCTTTTGTTTTTCTAAGCGGGTCGCTAGGTCCTTGTGACAGGCATTGAGAAATTGTTCCTTCACGATCAGGTCATGGAGACTGTCGTAAGACTTCGTTTCGCCTGATAACTCCACCCACTTGTGTAGATATGACGACAGGCGCTCCACAAACTGCTTTGGCGTCTCGTCTGACTTAGGCCGGCATTCACGGAAGCGTTTACGGTAGCCCTTCTCTGTAAAGTTGTAGCACTGCAACAGGGCCTCTTTCAAGACGTCGTAGTTTTTGGCGTCATCGTTCGACAGTCTGGTGTAAACTTCGAGAGCTTGCCCCGTCAGAAGTGCACTCAGTCGAATTGCCCAGTCTTGAGGTTGCCAGTTAGAGCTTTCGGCGAACCTTTCGAATCTCGCCAGATAGCTGTCGATCTGGTCCTTCCCGTCGACGAAAGCTGGCAATTTAGGAGCCGTATGGTCGTTGGTGACTTGTGGCGCATGCTGATTGTTTTGGATACGCGCCAACTCTAACTGGTACTGACGCTCACCTTCAAGACGCTTCAGCTCGAACTCTCTTTCTTCACGGCGACGCTGCTCTTCTCTCTCTTGACGTTGCTGTTCAATTTCTAGACGCTTCTGTTCTAATTCTCTTTCTTCACGGCGACGCTGCTCTTCTAATTCTCGTTCTTCACGGCGACGCTGCTCTTCTACTTCTAGACGCTTCTGTTTTAGTTCTATTTCTTTTTCTAGACGCTTCTCTTCCAATTCTCTTTCTCGTATTCTCTCCTGAGACTTGACATACTCCGTCAGCTGCTTGCCTTTTAGATTCAGTTCAACCCCTTTCTGCCAGAAGTCAGCCATCTTGATGCTTCTGGAAAGTTCTTTTAAAGAAAGTTCTTTTCTGGAAAGTTCTTTTCTGGAAAGTTCTTGACTGTGCTGTACCTTTCTAGACTGTTCTAGAACAGCACACTTTCTGCAGTAGCGCTGATGCTTGCCACTAGTCGCTTTCGCTGACGCAGGCCCCGCTGTCCTCGTCGTATGCGACGCTGCACCACGCTGGTGTTGATGTGCACGCTCCTGTGCTGAAGTAGACGCGACGTCCGCTCGCCGCTCTCTGTAACACTGGCGATGTAGCTCCGAGACTGTCCCTCGACGTAGTCCTGCGGCAGCCACGTAGTCCCGCTCTGTTGTTCGCTCACGAAGCAACTCTTCGGCGACTACACGCCCTTGCAGTCAACCCGAATCTATCGGATGTAGTCCCAGTATGTTGGCCCCTCTCGACGCAACTCGTTGGCGGCTACCCTCGATGACTGCCTCTCCTAACGTTGACTCGCTTGTTGTAGCAGTTGAACCCTTGGCTATGGCGTGAATCGCGGCTTGACCCCCAAAATGTTACACTCAGTTCGATGATGGTGTTTTCTATCAGTATCTGATTCAGCCCCGATGCTTGAATTCCTGATAGTTGTGTAACTCAGATTCGTTTATTCACGCAGCCCGTCCAAACAGCATACAAGTCACAAAGTCGACGTATGAAGTTTTCCACTTTTATTCAGCACACATCAACAACTGCATACAATTCTCAACTCAACTCAACAACTTTCACAGCAACTCTCTAAATCACTATCAACAACTTTACTATCTCTCAACAGCAACTCGGCACACGATTAAATAACCTCTCTCTCTTCTCGAACAATTTGGTACACGGTAGAAATGACGCACTGCCACCAATCGAACTAAAGATCGTCATCACTGGCTTACGTCATACACATTTCCTCTACTTCCGGGAACATTCACGACCTTCGATATCCATCGGGAAATTTCTATCGACAGTAATAAACATGCAGATCCCGAAAATTCTCCAACAATATCGACTAACGCAAATCATCAACGTTATACAAAGCCTCTCCTAACAACAATGCAAACTCAAATCAAAGGTAAATAAACTCCATTATTGAATACTTTGCAAAACGAAACGATTAGATCTATCGTGCGCGCTTTAGACACACTTTCGTTCGTTTCAAAGTAACAGAACCTAACATTTTCTTCTCCTGACCAAGCCCCATTCCAAGAAATATTAGGAAAGTTAAAATCTCCCATAATACATACATATTTAAAATTAGATATACATTTAGACTGTAACAGGTCAAACAATTTTAGTTTATTTTCCTCTGTCGAATTAGGGCTTCTGTATATACATCCAATTAGAATATTTTCTTCCTTTGGCTCATTTTTAAATGTGCACCAAACACTTTCTTCATAACCATAACTATCTAGTGCTGTAAATTCTTGTGCGTTTAAAGTTTGTTTAATATATAATACAGTTCCTCTCTTTGGATAATTATTAACAAATGTATCATATCCTTTGATCTCATACTCCGCCATTGAAAGTTCTTTACACCTTTTCGGTACTGTTTCAGTTAATGCTATTATAGAGGGGTTTGATTCCTCTATTATTTTAAGAAGTTCATCTTTTTTATTTATTAAACCATCTATATTTGTGTATAGGACCCCACATTCATTTTGTGGTATAGTAAGTTGTGGTTTTTTGACATTTTTACTTTTCCCTGTCTTGGGCTGTACATGTTTAAAACTATTTACATCCTGGTTGTACTTATAATTTCATTTATCATCTCCTGCCTCGTCGTGACCAGGTCTGGACGACCATTTCACAAACACAATTTTCCCATTCCTCTGTCCAATGTCACACTCACCATTTTCTATTCTCTGCTTTAGTTCAGCTCTCAACTGTTTTTTTTTTCACGCTCAATAGGAGTATAATCTTGATTTACATAGATCTTCTTTTCATTGGGGACCCCTTTATTCAGCAGATGGGCACTTCTGAGAATCTTCTGCTTAATCTCCTCACTCTTAACTCTAATTTTGATCAATCTTGGTTTGTTGCCGCCAGCTCTGCCAAGACTAGTGAGGTCACTTATTTCCTCTCCTTCCAGCTCTGGGCAGGTTTTAGTTAGCAAACTCTTCACTCTCTGCATCTCATCTTTCTTTTTTTCCTCTTGTTCTGTCCTGTTACTTTCTGGCAAGTTTACTATGATCAAATTTAGCTTTCTCTGCTCTCTTTCAAACTTTTCATCAAATGCCTCAGCTAGTTTTTTGTCCACCATTTTTTCTATTTTTTTCATCAAGACTACTGCCAGTGCAGCTTGCTTCCAGGTTCCCTAATTTCTGACTCATTTTTAAAAATAGCTTTGTTAACTCCTCCAACTGTGCCTCAACCTTACTTTTCTTTTCTCCCTTATAATATAAATAAATAATATAATATCTTTTCTCCCTTCCCAGAACGGCAAGTGTCGCACACAAACTGTACGCTATCATCTGAATGCTTCAAGAGCTGAAAGTTATTATCAGTAATCTTTGCACATTTTCTATGTGCCCACTGTTTGCAGCAGAAACATTCAAGCACCCCGTCATCATCTGTCTCTGCAGCTGAGTCGCAGTAGTTGCACATATGGAACCCTGCTCTTGCTCCCCCTATTAGTTTTTCTAAGTCTTCCATCCCTGATTCCAATTGACTACTTTTTCTCCCCACTCCTTCGTTTTTTCCACGCCCTTTAGGTCCCTTGTTTGTCATAACTTTGATTGTCTCTGTGTCCAAGCCTAATAAATTCAAAATAATAAGCTAGTAATTCCTTCTATAATTATTTAGTAATTTTAGACAGGTCTACAAGTGCACTTATTTTTCAAGGTCCACAATTATAAATGATCAACAAAATTACTTACCTCCTGTTACAAAACATCCATGCTCGTTTAAACAAAGTGCAAGATAAAGAAACCAACGTAAGTAAAGATTAATAATACACTTACAGGAATATGAAATGTAATAAATAAGTGAACACAAACTGAAAGTCAGAAAGGTGAGTTGAAAATGGAGGTGAGCGATCTCTCTGGCAATCTATATATACAAAGAAGGTAGGCTACTGCGTAGTAGATATTCTTTGATATACATAAATTGCTTAGCCGGAAGTCCTTCTTCGCATCTACTGTAAAGTTTGTCCGGTATGGACGCTGATCTGGGCAGGTGCTGGGCGCTGCGGATCGGCCTGCTGTGCTCTCAAAACCCGCGAAATCGTTATAGCCGACATTTCCTTACCGAACATTTAACCGTTCCTGAGATAAATAAATAAACAAAATGTCCACAAACTGCAATAGCCTCATTCCGCGCGGCGCTTCCGATTCAACCCGTGTCAAGAACGTGCCGTTCCGTAATACTGCAAATTTTGTTTTATTTCAATTCAAAACACTTTTGCACTCATGTCACCAATCTTACAAAATTTTGTGTTTAACTAATTAAATTTAATTAATTAAAAATCGAATGAAGGTTTCAGCATGTTTTCCCATATAGACAAAAAAATTGATGGTCTTTATACAACGGCTTGGTAGCTCACTTAGTATGACATTCGCCTACCGTGAAGGCGACCCAAGTTCAAATCTCCCACGGGCCATAATTTTTTAATGTTTGTTTTTTTACACTACAATATGGATATTTTTCTTTTTAATTTAGGCTTTTAACTTATTTATTATTATTATTATTATTATTATTATTATTATTATTATTATTATTATTATTATTATTATTATTATTATTATTATATTATTATTATTATTATTATTAATATTATTTATAAACTAATAATAATAATAATAATAATAATAATAATAATTATTATTATTATTATTATTATTATTATTATTATTATTATTATTATTATGATATCTTATATCAAATTTTATTTTAAAACCTGGTGTTTTTCATGATTTCTATTATTATTATTATTATTATTATTATTATTATTATTATTATTATTATTATTATTATTATTATTATTATTATTACCAAGGATCGGGATGGGGTGGTACGTGTAGATAAAAGGGGGCTACGGGTAGGTTTAAAGGGGCATGGGTAAGCATAACGGGGATACGGGTATATATATAAGGGGGTATGGTGATGGTCGATTCCGTCTCTTGGTGGACGGTTTGCCCGTACCACCGGTTTTAACTATTTGTTTTGGTCCTGATAGGATTTTTATACTCACCTGTCATTTCAGTATCATTTCATTCCCCACGGCCATCCCTCTCCCCTGCTTACCGCAGCTCCCTCCCGGGAAAGTATACCTAACAGACCCCATGCTGGGTAGTTTTCATGTCACATTGATCAGCATCATTTCACTACTATTAGACAGATTCCGATCCATCTACATTTTAAACTACTTACCCACCCACCTCGGACCCTTCCCTGCTTCCTGCTTGCGTCCTTGCCGACCACATGCCCACCCCCCCCTACTCCCCACCTCTGACGAGGGCCCTGCCTGCCCTTCTGGTCATCCCTGGACCACCAGCCCTCCATCCTACCTGACCGCTGCCAATCGCTGCCTCTTCCGACTCATCTCCTCCTTACACTGGTCGTTGCAGCTGCATCATGCGCTCCCTCTTCAAGCGACTCCCTCAGCATCATGACATCTTATTACATCGGAGCTCCTTCATCAAAGTCCCCTATATGCAACTGTGTCCGGGGACGGTAATCTACTCAACTAACTAACTAACTGGTCGATTCCTGTCCCCTATACGCTAAGGTGTCCGGGGACATATATTTACTTAAGAAAGAAAGACAGTCGATTCCTTTCATCCATACCTGCGAAACAATCAACGGGGAAGTATCAGGGAGGGTACTGGTATGTTACAAGTGGGGTACG
Organism: Oncomelania hupensis; assembly: GCA_036898135.1. Lineage (NCBI taxonomy): Eukaryota > Metazoa > Mollusca > Gastropoda > Littorinimorpha > Pomatiopsidae > Oncomelania > Oncomelania hupensis. Next base: position 5,504,619 of record CM072526.1, on the reverse strand, counting down.
GAATGTATCAAGGGGGTATGGGGAGGTATCAAGTGGGTTCGGGGAGGTATCAAGGGGGTATGGTGAGGCATAATGGGGGGGGGAACGGGGAGATATCGGGGGGGGGGAGGTTATGGTGAGGTATCAAGGGGGATATGGGGAGGTATCATCGTCCAAATGAAACTCGCAGACAACAGTTGTCTCTCTGTCTACATTTTAAACAGCAACCTGTGTACCCTGGCTTGCCAGGGTACAAAACCACTAGTGGTAAATAGAACTATACCAGTTCAAGAACAAGTATTTTCTTATAATAATTTTATCTGGAACTTATTCCACAAAATATAATTGATTTTATCAATTATTAGAAAACAATTTAGATTTTGATGCCGTTTCGATCAAAAGTTTAGCAATTATTTTTCCTCAAACAAAAACACGGCCGCCATCTTGAGTAAGGGTGTCGTGCCGCGTGACGTGACAAACTACGCCTGCAACTTTGTCCTTTTTACGATGGCAAAGAGTGGTTGCTGAGGCCCCGAATGTCAAGAGTCGTTATTCTTGAAAACGAAGCATGGACAGATGTACTATTGTAAAGGAATTTAAAAGTAAATAAATATGATAAATAAATACTACAATTACAATAAAGCACAGATTTAAACAAACAAACAACAACAACAACAACAACAACAACAATAATAATAATAATAATAATAATAATAATAATAATAATAATAATAATAATAATAATAATAATAATAATAATAGCCGAACAGAGAATGTGACTCCCGACTCTCGACTACGACCTTGAGGACATGGCCCGACACGAATTGTTAATTTCAATTACCCCTCGTAAGAGAGACATAAAATTATTTGCTCTGCAAGGCGGGGAAGCATGTTGATAGTAAACCGAATTGCCGGCTACTGCCACTATCTAATCCTATCCTATTCTAACCTATCCTATCCTATCCTATCCTATCCTATCCTATCCTATCCTATCCTATCCTATCCTATCCTATCCTATCCTATCCAGTAACTTGAAGGTCGTAGGGGCACAACAGATGATCGTTTAACCAGCGTAGCCCATCTTTCTCTGTCCTCAGCAACCCTCATGGCTTCGCTCAGTGTCAAGCCAGTCCATTCTCGAATGTTGTCCTCCCACCTCTTTTTCTGTCACCCGCTTTTTCTGCCTCCTTGCACCGTGCCTTGCACGATGTCTTTGTAAGGCCGGAGGCTCTGGTGACGTGGCGCCATACCATCGGAGTTTCCGATTCTTCACCAATGTGAGCATGTCATCGTATTATCCGATGGCTTGTGTGATGGTCTGTCGGACTTCGTCGTTGGTGATGTGCTGGGTATACGAAATGCCCAGAAGACTTAGTCTTCTGTAGCACCTCGTCACCATGATTTGTATTCTTCGTTGTAGACTTGCTATGAGGGCCCATGTCTCGCAAGCGCATAGGAAGATGGAGATGACAAGGGAGCGCAGCAGTCTTACTTTGGAATGTAGACTGATGGTCCTGTCTTTCCAAATGGGCTTCAACCTTGTCAGGGCAGCAGTTGTTTGTGCGATCCTGGAGAGGACTTCCTGTCGGGACCCATTGTCTGATACAACGGCTCCTAAATATTTGAAGCTATGCACTGTGTTAAGGGATTGGCCTTGGACTTTGATGTCCATGTTGATGGTGTTGTTGGTCATCATTTTGGTATTCTCTGTACTTATTTTCATTCCTTAGGCTCTGGAGGTGGTGTCAAGCCTCTGTACCAGCTGTCCAAATTTTGTGTTCCTCTCCAGCCAATCCATCAAGGTCATCCGCAAAACGGAGGAAGGAGATTGCTCTACCCCCTATGCTGACTGTGTCTTCGTTATCTGCAAGGGCATCTGACATGATGCGTTCTAGGAAGATGTTGAAGAGTGTTGGAGAGAGTAACGCACACTGATTGTTGTTCTGAACCAGTTTCCGCTGGCGCTGTTGTGGAGGACTGCACTGGTAGCCTTGTCATATAGGCTTTTGATGATTTCAATAATTTTAGGGCTGATGTCGTACACTCTCATGGTTGCCCACAGACCTGCATGCCAGACTCAGTCAAACGCTTTCTTGAAGTCTACAAACACATGATATAGATGTTTTTGGTGCTGTAGGTATTTCTCGCAGATTATTCTGAGGTTGAAAATCTGTTCAGTGGTACTTCGCCCTGCCATGAATCCTGCTTTTTCTTCAGCTATTATTTGTTCACCTTGGGGTTTCAACTCTGTCCATCTAAGACTTCTTGTTCTTCTGTAAGTCATATGCCAGACTTGCTTTGGATCGTGGAGACCTTGGGCTGTTTAACACTTATCAGCCGCTTCACAGTCTCATAGGCCTTCTTGCTGTTGTTCTTGTTCAGACTGTTCTCTATTTCCTAGCATTGATATTCTATCCAGTTCTCCTTTGGTGTTCGCATTCCTTTTCGGATGTCATTGTTAATTTTTCGGTAGGCATCAGCTCCCTGTGAGGAGTTCTTTTTCTTTTTCATCTCTCTTCGTTTATCTCACAGATACAAAAGTTCAGGTGTGATCCACGGTTTCTTCTTTGGGCGCTGCTTGCCAAGGATCTCAGGACAGCATCTGGCACAGCGGAGTTGAAGGCTCATGATGTTCACATCTACTTCACCAGCTCTCGACGACCGATCCGGTACAGAATTAGTGGCTCTTTTCATCATGCAGTACAGTGTGTCTTGGGCAAGAAAGACCTGGCGGGACCCAATCCTCTCCAGGCTGTTGGCCACAGCCGAAATCCACGAATACAGTGTGGCTCGCCTTGGCCCTGAGCACGTGGTCGTTGAACCTGTAGTAACGTGAGGTTCCTCCGCCCTGGCCGGTGACTTCTGTGTAGAAGACTTTCGCCCAGTCATGCCGTGCTAACATCACCCCTGTTAGTCATTTCTTACGACACGCCGGGAAACATTTGGGGTCTATTCTATTTAGTGCCTGAACCCTCTTGATGGACGCGCATTTAAGAGCACATGGGTTATTTGTGGTGGTGAAGAAACGGAAACTCCGATGGTATGGCCACGTCACCAGAGCATCAGGCCTGGCAAAGAATATTCTCTTTGAGAGGGCTTATTCTATTAACTGCGTTCACGGCGCCGCGCAAAAGATCAGCCAACTTCCAGCCAAGTGACCCCAACGACACCGACTCCGAGGTCTGGCCCTCCGTCTGCCTAACATTCACCGGGAACTTACACAGCCCACCGCCAGAACCAACAGGCGGACCCGAGGGGCCGACGTTTGGTCTTTGTCTTCTCCGTCCAACCACAGTCCTAGACTGAGTAGCTAGCCTCGCTAGTAGAGGGATGATCGGGGGAAGCCAACAAGTGGACCTCTTCCTTGGGAGGGGAAACGAACCCAAGGTTTTTAGCTATCTCATTAGCTTCCGAGGGCCTCTCTGTCTCCCAGGATATCCGGATCCTCATCAGAAGTCCCAGTGGAGGAGTCCGAAAGATTCAAAAGCCCAAACGGCCACGCGCGAACTAATTAAAAATCCGATTCAGGCCCGATCTAAACATCTCTATATAAAACCGAATTTCACTCAAAACGTTATCCAAAAGAGCAAGAATAAAAGTCTATCACCAGGCCCGCAAGAGCCGAAGCCAACAGTCACAGTCAGTCCATCGCGCACAAACGGTCACAAGAAGGCAAAGCAGCGAAATAATCCACTACAGAAGTCCAGGCAAGCACGTGTACATCGGTCCCGGCAACAATTCACACATTTCCACAATGGCATAAAATCGAAGAAGCGAAGCAACGAAGTATTCCACAGCATAAGTCCAGGCAAGCACGTGCACATCATCCTCGGCGACACAATTCACAAACTTCCACAATGGAATAAAATCCAATAAAACCTAGTCACAACCAGAGCGAAACGAGGAAAGGCCATCGACGTACCCTCTCTTTTCAAAAGCACAGTATGGAAAATCCATCACAATAAGTGAAGATGAAGTATATTTTCCTTCAAAACATCACAAGTTCACAGACGCAATGTCTCCATCACCGGAACCGGAAGTGCAATGCGCAATGCAATCCAATGGGATTTGTGGTTCTCACACTGAAGAGTTCTTATAGGGGTGGCCTGGTAGCACAATTTCCAGGGTGCTGGTTTCCTGTGCTGAAGGTTGCGGGTTCGAACTCCGGGTGGGACTAATTAACTTACGTGACTCAAGTTAGATACCCTGATCAAGACTTTTTAGGATATCGACCGGGGGTTTTCTCCAGTTACTCCGGTTTCCTTCCTAAAGAAAAAAAGAACAAATCCATTTCCGTCTTGTTTGGTAGATTTATGTCCCCAGACACAAAGGGTATAGTGGACTTAAAAGACGATGCCTCAAGTTGTTATAAGAAGGCAAGGTGTTCTGAACCGGGCACCGATGGCGCTGTTGTGAATAATGCTAGGGTGCTGTAGATTCTGATGGTTGCTCACAGAGCTGCATGGCAGACCCGGTCAAACGCTTTCTTGAAGTCTACCAATACATGAAATAGATGTTGTTGGTGCCGTAGGTATTTCTATCAGATTATTCTGCGTGCGTTAAGGATGCCTACTCTCCCCAACACTCTTCAACATCTTCCTAGAGCGCATTATGTCAGATGCCCTTGAAAATCACGAAGGCACAGTCAACATAGGGGGTAGAGCAATCTCCAACCTTCGTTTTGCGGATGACCTTGATGGATTGGCTCGAGAGGAACAAGAACTTGAACAGCTGGTACAGAGGCTTGACAACACTTCCAGAGCCTATGGAATGGAAATAAGTGCAGAGAAGACCAATATGATGACCAACAATACCAATGGCATCAACGTGGACATCAAAGTCCAAGGTAATCTCTCAACACTGCTACAAATATTTAGGAGCCATTATATCAGACAATGGATCCCGACAGGAAGTCCTACCAAGGATCGCACAAACAACTGCTGCCCTGACAAGGTTGAAGCCCATTTGGAAAGACAGGACCATCAGTCTACACTCTAAGGTAAGGCTGCTGCGCTCCTTTGTGATCTCCATCTTCCTATACGCTTGCAAAACATGGACCGTTATAGCAGACCTACAACGAAAAATACAAAGCATGGAGATGAGGTGCTACAGAAGACTTCAGGGCATTTCCTATACCCAGCACATAACCCACGATGACATGCTCGCAGTGATGTTGTTGTTGTTGTATCAATTTTTACTCATCAGATTAACATAAGTTGTACTGATAAACGAAGTGATGAAGAAACTGAAACTCCGATAGTATGGCCACGTCACCAGAGCATCAGGCCTCGCAAAGACCATCCTGAAAGGCACGATGCAAGGCGGCAGAAGAAGAGGGAGACAGAAAAAGAGGTGGGAGGACAACATTCGAGAATGGACTAGCTTGACACTGAGCGAAGCCATGAGGGTTGCCGAGAGAAAGATAGAGTACGCTGGTTAAACGATCTCCTGTGGTGCCCCAACGACTTTTGGGATAGGATAGGCAAGGTGTAGCAAGGATGACGTAAGGAAGTTGAGCGCTCGAAGCAGCTGCAACATTGGTGTGGAAGATGCGCAAGATGACGGAAGGCAAGTCATGAGGAGATGTGCCGATCAGAGGCCAAGGTTAGGACCTTGCAGACGTAGTTTAGGCAGAAACAGAAAAACGCTGGCGGCGAAAAACGCCTGTAGTCCGGAGGTTGCCACTCTCCACGACAGCTGCTGTGTTGCCCAGTAGTAGTAAAAGATATGGGCAGGCGAAGAGTAGAGGGGCCGAAAGCACAGTGACGCGGCGCCTGTGGATAGTCGGCAGCCGGCACTCAGTCCAAGGAGCCCAATGGGAGGAGAAGATGAAAGGTTGAAGTATGATGTGGAGTGTCCGTGTCAATATCTCTCCAATCTGCCGGGCGACGCTGCCAAAAAGACCGAAGGGACAACCCGAAAACTCCGTTAAGTTAAGGGACTCCGGCGGCCGGAGTCTGAACGTCTCTTGGAGCAGGCGCGAGATGTGCCAGATTTGACCGCCGCAGTGGAATTTGCTGGTCGGCACGGGGGCGACCGCCGCAATCGCTGACCTATATCCATGGCCGCAATGGAAGATGCAAGTCGGCAAAAGGAGATGTGCTCAGCGCCTCTGCGAATGGTCTGTCTGTCTGTCTGTTATTAAATTAACGTCCCCAACACCAAAGCGTAAGGGGGACGAGTGTTGAAATCATAAGAAAACGCCGACAAGCAGCTGAAGAAAAAAGTTTATATGCAGGTAGAGAAGACAAACTTGCTGTAGTAGAGTGTGTGTAGAGGCGGAGCGCTCAAAGGCGACACAGTAAGAAGAAGCAGACCGCTGCCGAGAAGAGAGGCGTCGCAGAGGAAAGGCGATACCCGAGGAGAGGTGCTACAAGCTAAATAGGAAGGATATTCGGAGTAAGGGATTTAATAATATATATAGGCAGACCAGGTCTGCCGAGCTATGGCTGGCAAAAATTGGACATATAAAATATTATCAAAAATTAAAAATCCTTCAGGACCACGTTAAAATCTAGCGAAGAACTAATGAAAAAGCAAATTTAGAAAAATGTTAAAAATGGATAAAAGGCGAAAAAAGCCGCCGGGAGACCAGTAAAAGAACAAAAACGAGTTATAAAATGCGCAACGGCGCTCGGGGGAGATACTGGTTAAAAACTGATGCCGAAACACCAACTGTAAATAGCTAAAACGGGTGGTCAAAAGCCACCTTGCAAAAAATAAAACCGACTACGGGGCAGCCCCGCCAGCAGGAACCGGCTTGGGTAAGGTGCCCGAGAAAGAGCGAAGTGCATCGGCAACGGCGGTGTGTTTTAACCTTGGATGAATTATTTTATATATTATTCCTCCAAGGTTTTAACCCCCGGCGGAAAATGTCCAGGGCATCTTTTAGTTCAACGGCATCCAAGTGGGGCACGAGAGCACTGCGAATGGTCAGTGCAGAAGCTCAAGTATTGCTGGAGCCAGCAACCGTCTAGCAGCGGACTGTCCGTCTTCTAAAAGCGACTTGCCGTTCACCACATGTTTGAGTAATGAATATATGTAGGAGTGTCTGTAACATGTAAGTGTGTATTTTCGTTACAGATCGCCGCGTGTTGAGTCTGATTGAGGGATAAAGTGCGTATAGCAGCCAATAGTAGTAGCAGTAGCAGCAGCAGCAGCAGCAGCAGCAGTAGTAGTAGTAGTAGTAGTAGTAGTGGTAGATGATGCCGATATTAAACGATGGTAGAAGTAGACTACTACTACTACTACTACTACTACTACTACTACTACTACTACTACTGCTACTACTACTACTACCATGTTCACCACCGGCAAACCCCGTTGGGGTGCCGGGGGTTTCAGTATAAATAGTATCCCCACTTTCTGGAAATTTAGTGCTTTAAATTCCCACTGTCGCTGTCTTTCTCATTTGCTCTTTCTCATTCCTGCTCTGTTCTATCAATCTCCTATACTATCGTCTTCTTCGCTAGCCCAGTCTCCTACCTTTTTTCTTGAAAACTCTTCCGGGACAAGACTCCTTATTTGTGTATGAGGTCTGTTGGATCAGCTTGGGAATATTGGACGCTTTCTGCCAGGTGGTCACTAGGGCTTCCTATGATGTTATTATTTAGCAATGTAGGCATTTTATATGTATGTGTTTTGTTGATAATTTATAATGATGTTTGTATTCTATTTTGTTTTTGTAAACGGGGGTTCGATAAGTTGGGGTGAAGCCTCAGCCGTCCCCTGCGTGGGATGACTTTATTGTAAAGTGACTGGCTGGTGGAGAGCTTTCGGTTTTTCCACTAGGGTTGTTTCAGCAGATCTTTTATGCGGATCGGGGGTTGTCCGGTCCTGATTTGGCTCGGAAGAGTCCGCTGGACCTAAAGCAATAATAATATAATGTAATGTAATGTAATGTAATGTTCACCACCGGCAGAGATGGTGGAGAGGCGATCGACGTAAACCTCAGCCAGCCGTCTCTGCAAAGAATGTACACATTCTTTGGTCTCTGTTACACAGTGTGGATCCTGTGCTCGGTGCTATACCCACACTGCGTAGCTAAAACACACCGAGACATACGTTGGCCTCTCCTTAGTTAGTATTATTAATAGAGAGGCGAGCGTATGCCTCGGCGAGTCTCAGCTACGCAGTGTGCTTTTATGCTCTCGTCCAGAATTCTATCGGAGGACGAGAAAATCAATGAGCAATTTCATTTAGCGAATGCTTCCGGGTCTCTATTTCCAAGTTTTATATCTATTTCCGGTTTCTTTAGCGTAGACGCAATAATCACGGTTCACGTGTAAGTATGCTCTTGTTATTATGTTGTTTTGAAAGGTGTGAGTTTTCTTCTTCTTTCGTTTGGGGCTGCCGACCTCATCTTATTGAGGACGCTGCAGCCAAGAACGTGTATGATAATAGAGCGAATTCCTAGTGTTTATCTCTTAGCCTGCTGACATGTTTTTCCTGCTCTGTGCTAAACTTGCCTAAAGAAAATTTTGACTTACGATTATCATTAAAAACACACATGGCGTGACATGCCTTCTTATTATATATGCCATTGTTGCTAAATTATTACACCTAGATATATTAAAGTATATTTCAAATGAAAGGAAATTGAATAAAGATTCCAAAGAACAGACACAAAAAAGTGTAAGTTAGTAGTAGTACAATTATGGGATGGAAAGTTAGGGGATGAGCAAACAAATTCACTCTCATTCAAATGCACACCATGCACACCCATTCATACGCAAAGAATTGCAAAATAGAAATAAGATTTATTACCAAAAATTATGTGAACCAAAATGGACTATAATCAAAGCCTGATAAATACAGAAATAGTCTGTGTAAAAGGCAAATAATATTATTATAGATCTAGTGAAAATAACAAAGTTTTTTTTTTGCCTACCGTCGTCTGCTAAAGATTGTAGGCGGCGATCTTCTTCTTCGTCCGAAACGTAGTCACTCACTCCAGCCTCCGTCAAATAAACATCATCACCCGCATCAAAATCTTCATCCCCACTATCATCATCATAGTTTTCTTCCTGAAACATTTGCGCCACCTCTTCTGCAGTGTATGTTCTGCGTGCCATGATGGCGATGAACGAGGCGGGAAATTTCACCAGCAACAAGTGCTTCGACACGTGCTTTTTGTTTGAAAATTACCTCTTAAACCAAAAGATTTTTCTTTCCAAAAGAAAACATTACAGTTGAGGGAAACAACTTTTGTTTCATAATCATGACCAAGGATTTATTTTATAAACACTTTTACCTCCTGTAGACATCGCATTAGGTTTGCGTTAAACACCCAGTGCTACGTACGTTGACAGCGTAGCCTAAAAGTTAAAGAGTGATACTAATAGTAATAGTAGTATTTATAGGCTGTGGATGCTGGATCACTTAATGTGTTCAAGAGTAGTCTGGACAAGTTATTTAAGGATAGCATCTACTCCACCAAATTGGAGTCTAAAAAATTCTAAACTGGTAGGCACTGAGGCCAGGGGTTTGGGTCTCGGGACCCTCATCAAGATCTATTATGAGGGCCAAAGGCTTTTTTAGCCTGCATGCCGAACTATGCTATGCTATCCTATCGGCTATCCTATCCTATCCTATCCCGTAACTCGAAAGTCTTTGGGGCACCACAGATTATCACTCTCGTGGGGGTGCCGGAGGTTTCTGTATAAATAGTATCCCCACTTTCTTGCAATTTAGTGCTTTAAATTCCCAATGTCGCTGTCTTTCTACTTTGTTCTTTCTCACGCCTACTCTGTTCTATCAATCTGCTATAGCCTATACTATCTAAGTATCTTCTTTGCTAGACCAGTCACCTACCTTTTTTCTTGAAAATTCTTCCGGGACAAAACTCCTGATTTGTGTGTGAGGTCTGTTGGATCAGCTTGGGAATATTGGACGCTCTCTGCCAAATTGTCACTGGGGCTTATTATGATATTATTTAGCAATGTCGGCATTTTATATATATATATATGTTTTGTTGATATTTTATAATGATGTTTGTATTCTATTTTGTTTTTGTAAACGGGGTTCGATAAATTAGAGTATAGCCTCAGCGTCCCCTGCTTGGGATGCCTTTATTTTAAAGTGACCGGCTGGTGGAGTGCCTTCAATGTTACTACTAGGATTGTTTCGGCAGATCTTTTAGTTTTATATGGATCAGGGGTGAGTCCTCTTTCAGCCAAGTTGTTGTCTTGATTTTGTGGTCCTGATTTGGCTCTTTGCAGTCCACTGGACCCTGTAAGCAATGAATAATTAACTAAACACAGATTATCGTTTCAGCAGCTGTTACACTCAATTTGATGTTGGTGTTTTCTATCAGTATCTGATTCAGCCCCGATGCTTGAATTCCTGATAGTTGTGTAACTCAGATTCGTTTATTCACACAGCCCGTCCAAACAGCATACAAGTCACAAAGTCGACGTATGAAGTTTTCCACTTTTATTCAGCACACACCAACAACTGCATACAATTCTCAATTCAACTCAACAACTTTCACAGCAACTTTCCAAATCACTATCAACAACTTTACTATCTCTCAACAGCAACTCTGCACACGATTAAATAACCTCTCTCTTTTCCGGAAAGATTTCGTACATGGTAGAAAATGACGTACTGCCACCAATCGAATAAAAGATCGTCATCACTGACTTACGTCAATACATATTTTTATATCTTCCAGAACGACCTCTTGCTTCTACATGTATCAGGAAATTTCTATCAAGAGTAAACACGCATATCCAGAAGATTCTCAAATAATATCGACTAACGCAAATTATCAACGTTATACAAAGCCTCTCCTAACAACAATGCAAACTCAAATCAAAGGTAAATAAACACCATTATTGAATACTTTGCAAAACGAAACGATTAGATCTATTGTGCGCGCTTCCGACATACTTTCGTTCACGTTTCAACGTAACATAACCCCCCACTCAAGAAGAAATTTACCCAATTTCTTTCAACAACGTTGAAACGTAATGCACAAACAAAATCCTCAATTGAAACTAATTTAAGACTTTCTGAATACTGTAATTGCGCTCAGCTTATCTACACAGAGTCAATGGTTTCCATCTTCAAATCTGTCTGGATATTGTCAATGTTCACAGTTCATTCACGCAGAGTCAAAGTTTCTCATTGTTCAAGTCTGTCATTACCAATATTCTTAGTTCATCCACACAGTCAATGTTCTTTCTTTCGCAAGGAAACGACGCCCTCGTCAGTTGCGGTCGTCATCGGCCCAGGGTCAAAGACGACGATCACGTGGGCTTTCCTGGAGTCAGTGCATCCTCCGTTGTCTTTTTCTTCCGTCGGATGTCCGACGCAGTCGACGTTGTCAGCTCTTAGAATGCATTCGCTGGGTCTCACGGTCAGGTTGGCTTCTGCGGGACGGTGGAACAGCTCCCTCAAGGTCTGCAGATGCTCCTTCCAGGTCTGGGTGTGGACTTCATGTTCGACCAAAGTCGTAGAGCCGGGGACATCAATGAAGTTAGGGGGAAACTCGCCCATAAGGTCCTCGGGCTCCAACGTTTGACCTTCCGTCAAGCTCGGTCCTAGCTTAACATCATCGATGCCTTCTTTGCTGTGGAAGTCTCCCAGTTCCAACAGTTCTTCGCTGTCAAAGCTGTCGTCGGTCACAGCTGCTGTGGCTGCGTGCACAGTCTCTGATGGCCTTTCCACGTACAGCTTAAGGAGGTTGGCGTGGTATATCTTGGAATGCTGGCCGACCTTCACCTTGTAGTCGTTGATTCCCACCACGGTCTCCACTTCGTACGGGCCTTTCCACTGCATCAGCAACTTATTATGATCAGTAGGTAGCAGCACCAGCACTTTGTTGCCAGGTTTAAACTTCCTGTTCACAGCCCTACGATCATAGTAGTGCTTTCCACAGTCTTGGGACTTCTTCAGGTTTTCTCTGGCTATCTCGAGAGTCTGCTCCAGCTTCTCTCGTAGCTCAAACACGTACTGGTAGCTGTTCTTCACCTCTGGGGTGTCTACTTCTTTCGTCCACAGTTCTTTCAGGATGTGCATCGGCCCTCGGATGGTTCTTCCGTACAGCAGCTCGAACGGAGAAAAGCCGGTGGACTCCTGCGGTACTTCTCTGTAGGCGAAAAGTAGGGCGTTGATGTAGCGATGCCATTGTCTGGGCTGCTCGCTGCACAGTTTCTTCAGGGTGGACTTCAGCGTAGCATTGAACTTTTCGACGAGCCCGTTGCACATTGGATGGTAGGGTGTCGTAGTCAAATGCCGGATGCTCAGCAGTCTGTTGACCTCCTTCATGCAGTCAGAGACGAACTGCGTCCCGAGGTCTGTCAGGATCTCTTCAGGCACTCCAAGTCTACTGAACATGTCCACCAGCGCCTCTGCAACAGTTTCAGTGTCAATCTTCTTCAGAGGCACTGCTTCTGGGTACCGAGTCGCATAGTCCACTAAAGTCAGTATCCACCGATGACCTTCTTCACTCGGAGGTCTTATTTCGCCGATTAAGTCTAAGGCCACCCTCTTGAAAGGTCGGTCGATTAAAGGCATCCTCTGCATAGGTACTTTCGGGACCCTTCCTCGAGGTATGGTCTTCTGGCAAATGTCACATGATCGGCAGAAACGGCTAACGTCCGCATGAAGTCCTGGCCAGTAGAACACCGCCTGGATTCTATCCGACGTCTTCTTGATACCTAGGTGACCTCCCATGATTGAGTCATGTGCTACTTCCATCACTTGGCGCCTTAGGGGTAACGGTACCAAAACTTGACGTAGTGGTTTACCTCCGTTGACCCTCGGGTGCTGGAAGATTCGATACAGGATCTTGGCCTTCACCTCAAAATAGACCGTGCCACTGCCCTTGGTCACGTGGTCTTGGCGGTTCCTGTACTTGTTTAAAGTACTGTCAGCTTCCTGGAGCTGGATCAGCTTATCTCTGTCCACGATGGCAGCTTTAGAGTTGTCGGCGACCTTCAGTGGCGTAGACATCTTGTCTCTCTTGGCCTGGGCCCTGGTAGTAACAGCACCGACGATCTCTGGTCGGCAGGGCTGAGCCGGAGTAACCACATTGTCCCGTAGCAGCTCTGTAATGTCTCCATCGGGAAATGGCAATGGATCCTCCTCTGCAACTTCGACACGTTGGGTTGAGGCAGGACTCCATTCCGAATCGGGGTCGTCGGGTCGTCTCGCGCCGTCGATATTCCCGATCATCAAATCATACAGCGGCTTCTTCAGGCAAACCGCTTCGACTTCGCCTATGTAGAAAGGGGTGCTGACTTGAATCTTCGCAACTGGCGCTCTCACACATTTGCTGTCGGCCATGAGTGTCCATTTAGAATCGCCAGTAAATTGTTCTTTAGCGATTAGGTCTTCTCTGACGATGACCCCACTACAGCCAGAGTCTCTTAAGACAGTCACTTCATGATTTCCGACGCGTCCCTTGGAAACAGGCATGTTCTGTACGGTCACAGCTGCGCTAGCGACGACGGGGATGGATTTCCCGTTGGCAAGGAGAAGTTGGCCATCAGTCATGCACTCTTGCACGTCCGCAGGAGTAGCTGTGCGCTCGGTCTCACTCGGAAGAATGACGCTCCCGCCGCACACTTGATGGTCAGATCTACTGGTTTGCCGTTGATTGGAGAAACGTCTCTGCCGGTTGCCCGCCGCTGCGTTGTCCGTACTGCTCCGCTGTCCGCTACTTTTGTTTTGAGGACAGTTAGAAGCTCTGTGGTCTGTAGCGTTGCAGGTGAAACAGCCCCTTGAATGCCCTTCCCTGGGAGGAGGCGTGGAGTCTGTCTGTCTCTGGCTCGTCTGGCTTCCTTGGATCTGGTTCCCATGGTTTGCAGTCTTCTGAAAATGTTTCGTCGCGCTGGGTGGCCCCAGGGTTTTCCCATGAGCGATAAGATATCTTTCAGCAGCCTCAGTCACATCTTTAAGCGTCTGCAGCTTTTGTTCTTCTAAGTGGGTCGCTAGGTCCTTGTGACAGGCATTGAGAAATTGTTCTTTCACAATCAGGTCATGGAGACTGTCGTAAGACTTCATTTCGCCTGATAACTCCACCCACTTGTGTAGATATGACGACAGGCGCTCCACAAACTGCTTTGGCGTCTCGTCTGACTTAGGCCGGCATTCACGGAAGCGTTTACGGTAGCCCTTCTCTGTAAAGTTGTAGCACTGCAACAGGGCCTCTTTCAAGACGTCGTAGTTTTTGGCGTCATCGTTCGACAGTCTGGTGTAAACTTCGAGAGCTTGCCCCGTCAGAAGTGCACTCAGTCGAATTGCCCAGTCTTGAGGTTGCCAGTTAGAGCTTTCAGCGAACCTTTCGAATCTCGCCAGATAACTGTCAATCTGGTCCTTCCCGTCGACGAAAGCTGGCAATTTTGGAGCCGTGTTGTCACTGATAACTTGTGGCGCATGCTGTTGTTGCTGGATGCGCGCCAACTCTAGTTGGAACTGCCGATCAGCTTCTCTTTCCTCACGCCTGCGCTCATCTTCTCTTTCTTGCCGCTGCTGTTCAATTTCCAGACGCTTCAGTTCAAATTCTCTTTCTTCACGGCGACGCTGCTCTTCTACTTCTAGACGCTTCTGTTCTAGTTCTATTTCTTTTTCTAGACGCTTCTCTTCCAATTCTCTTTCTTCGCGGCGACGCTGCTCTTCTAATTCTCGTTCTTGTATTCTCTCCTGGGATTTTACGTACTCCGTCAGCTGCTTGCCTTTTAGATTTAGTTCAACCCCTTTCTGCCAGAAGTCAGCCATCTTGATGCTTCTGGAAAGTTCTTTTCAAGAAAGTTCTTTTTCTAGAAAGTTCTTGACTGTAGAGTTCTTTTTTTCTGGAAAGTTCTTGACTGTGCTGTACCTTTCTAGACTGTTCTAGAACAGCACGCTTTCTGCAGTAGCGCTGATGCTTGTCACTAGTCGCCTTCGCTGACGCAGGCCCCGCTGTCCTCGTCGTATGCGACGCTGCACCACGCTGGTGTTGATGTATACGCTCCTGTGCTGAAGTAGACGCGACGTCCGCTCGCCGCTCTCTGTAACACTGGCGATGTAGCTCCGAGACTGTCCCTCGACGTAGTCTTACGGCAGCTACGTAGTCCCGATCTGTTGTTCGCTCACGAAGCAACTCTTCAGCGACTACACGCCCTTGCAGTCAACCCGAACCTATCGGTGATGTAGTCCCAGTATGTTGGCCCCTCTCGACGCAACTCGTTGGCGGCTACCCTCGATGACTGCTTCTCGTAACGTTGACTCGCTTGTTGTAGCAGTTGAACCCTTGGCTATGGCGTGAATCCCGGCTTGGCCCCCAAAATGTTACACTCAATTTGATGTTGGTGTTTTCTATCAGTATCTGATTCAGCCCCGATGCTTGAATTCCTGATAGTTGTGTAACTCAGATTCGTTTATTCACACAGCCCGTCCAAACAGCATACAAGTCACAAAGTCGACGTATGAAGTTTTCCACTTTTATTCAGCACACACCAACAACTGCATGCAATTCTCAATTCAACTCAACAACTTTCACAGCAACTTTCCAAATCACTATCAACAACTTTACTATCTCTCAACAGCAACTCTGCACACGATTAAATAACCTCTCTCTTTTCCGGAAAGATTTCGTACATGGTAGAAAATGACGTACTGCCACCAATCGAATAAAAGATCGTCATCACTGACTTACGTCAATACATATTTTTATATCTTCCAGAACGACCTCTTGCTTCTACATGTATCAGGAAATTTCTATCAAGAGTAAACACGCATATCCAGAAGATTCTCAAATAATATCGACTAACGCAAATTATCAACGTTATACAAAGCCTCTCCTAACAACAATGCAAACTCAAATCAAAGGTAAATAAACACCATTATTGAATACTTTGCAAAACGAAACGATTAGATCTATTGTGCGCGCTTCCGACATACTTTCGTTCACGTTTCAACGTAACAGCAGCGTACTCCATCTTTCTATGTCCTCAGCAATCCTCATGGCTTCGCTCAGTGTCAGACCAGTCCATTCTCGAATGTTATCCTCCCATCTCTTTTTCTGTCTCCCTCTTCTTCTGCCTGCTTGCACCGTGCCTTGCAGGATGGTCTTTGCAAGGCCTGATGCTCTGGTGACGTGGCATAGCATCAGAGTTTCAATTTCTTCACCACTGTGAGCATGTCATCATGTTGTCCAATGGCTTGTGTGATATTCTGTCGGACTTCGTCGTTGGAGATGTGCTGGGTATAGGAAATGACCAGGAGTCTTCTGTAGCACCTCATCTCCATGCTTTGTATTTTTTGTTGTAGGTCTGCTGTGAGGTTCCATGTTTTGCAAGCATATAGGAAGATGGAGATGACAAGGGAGCACAGCAGCCTTACCTTGGAGTGTAGACTGATGGTCTTATCTTTCCAAATGGGCTTCAACCCTGTCAAGGCAGCATTTGTTTGTGCAAACCTGAAAAGGACTTCCTGTCTGGACCCATTGTTTGATACAAAATCCAGACAAAATAAATGTTAAGAGTTTTGCCACCTTGCGATAACCTCAGTTCACAACTGAGGGGGGCATTAGCTCAGACTTCAGAAGCAATCAAGTTTGGTCATAGAAAATTCCTTTGGGCTAACTGAAGGTAGTCAACAGCTGGAATAGTTTGCCAAGGCTGTCGTGAATGCACCAAGTGTGAACTGGTTCAAGTGTAGACTTGATAGTCTGATGAGCGACCAGATCATGGTAGACAGAGATACATCAGTTCGTGTTACACTCAAATCGATGTTGGTGTTTTCTATCAGTATTTGATTCAGCCCCGATGCTTGAATTCCTGATAGGTGTGTAACTCGATTCGTTTATCCACGCAGCCCGTTCAATCATCAACAAGTCACAGAGTCGACGTATGAAGTTTTCCACTTTTATTCAGCACACATCAACAACTGCATACAATCGCCTTTTCACTCTCAACTTTTTACTTTCCAACTCACTATCAACAATCTCTCAAAACAGTGAGGCACATAATTTTATAGCCTCTCTCTCTTCCCGAACAATTTAGAACACGGTAGACTAGAATGACGCACTACAGCCAATCAAATAAAAGATCGTCATCACTGACTTACGTCATACATCTTTCTAAACATTCCAGGAACGTTCCCTCGAACTTCGACATTTATCGGGAAAATTCTATCGACCGTAAACACGCAAATCCAGAGAATTCTCCAATAATATCGACTAACGAAAATTATCAACGTTATACAAAGCCTCTCCTAACAACAATGCAAACTCAAATCAAAGGTAAATAAACTCCATTATTGAATGCTTTGCAAAACGAAACGATTAGATCTATCGTGCGCGTTTCAGACATACTTTCGTTCGCGTTTCAACGTAACAGTTCGAGATCACTTTGATCTGCCGGTTTGTAATGTTGGGTATTTTATTTTATTCGAGATTATTTCTTTTTGCAGGGTTTCAAATATTGTTGACGTTAGAAGACTAGCTTGCAATCATGGATTCGGAAAAGAAAGACGCCCCACAAGCACCGCCGAAAGCAACAACCATGTATTACATTTGTGGAGGTGAACTATAATAATTGTCATTATTTTGTCTCGCTGTTTTGTGTGCTTTTATTATTTGTTTTAAATTTATTTGAAAAATATATTATTTATATATTTTAACAGTTTTATAATTGTAGATAATATAACTTCAGTTTGACTGGTCCGTTGATTACATGCATTCAAAATCTGATACTAGTTATGTGATACTTATGCAGACCTGTTTACCTTACGCATTAGGGGTAATACATTCAAATTCCACATTTAACAGTTTTATTATGCTATTACTCCTGTCTCTCAGATTACACATTAAACAAAACAAACTAAATGTGCGCACCCACAAAGCACTCAATAGTATTAGGGTGAAGAGAAAAAAAAATGTGATTGCAATCATAAGGAAAATCATGACTTGAGTCACTGATTTCGTCAGACTGCTTTGATCGCATGATCTTGCACAAAATGACAAGGCCACGACCGGCCCGCTAGGAACGTTGAGTGTGAAAAATACCTGTGAAGTAATATAGATGATACAGTAACATGAATGTTTATGGGATATTATCTTTTTCGCTAAACTTAGCAAATGAATTTCTAGCGTTAATGTAAAAAAAATTTGTCGCTGCTTTTCATAAATTTTGACTTTGGGCGCAGCAAGGGTAACAACTCGTGTGCTTTTGTTTATGCACAGTGACTGTGCGCATGTTTACCAAAATCAAACATGACTACTGACGACTCGCAGCGTCAATCCTCCCATTCAAATCATGACTTGCAAACATGTACTGTCATTATAATTGCAATCAAAACATTCGTCGACAGACCTAGACTTTAGTGATGCGCAGATGCTGCAAGCTTGCTGATTAACCCTTAAGGTGGTTGTCACAACAAAATGCGCGCTATACAATTCATCGGGTTTTGCGGATCGCGGTTATTGCCCTTTTGCCATCTCTTAACTCTTAGCGTCCTATAAGGTTTTCTGTACATTTGCGCCTATATCCTGTAAGGATTTCAAGTTTATTGCAATAAATTGGGTTATGAATTTGAAAAAATTGCTAAAAATTTATTTATTGTCACATTAACTTCATATTTTAGGATATGTTTACAAAGTGGTTATTCTATGTACCCAAAGAACCATTTTGACTTTAGTACTATTTTTACCTGTTGGAATCTTGTAATTAATTCATAATTACAGGTATTTTTACGGACTATGTTAATAAAACAACAACAAGACAGTGTGGATTGCATGTGAATGTGTGCACAGTCAGTCAACACAGACAAGAAAACTCACTCTGGTTGTCTATACCAAGTCCTTGTGCTCTTTCAGCAATAAGGTTACAAAACTCACTATTACTGTCGGAGCTAACCCCAGCCATCATGGCTGAAAATTTCGCAAACTCAAACCTCAAACAAAATCGTTAAAAAGGTTCACAAAACCACGTCAAACTTGCGAAAACGATAGCGGAAAACACACGGGAACCTTTCCGGAAGTTGACTAAACCTTCTCTCACGCACAGGAGAGTTCCTATTTCCTGTGATTTACTGACTAAAAGGTGCACTAACGAGGCGCGGATTACCACGCTTCAGGATTATGGGCGAGGCGCGCATTACCGCGCTATAGGACGCTTAGAGTTAAACAAATGGCTTCTCTTTCATCGCAACATTTGACAAAAACGAACCTGAACATGGATTGTAACTATTTGAAGGCCATCGTGCAATGTTTTCAAGTGATTGAACAGAGAACCATTTTTTTTGTCTTAAGGAATGTTCGGTAAACCTACTAGGGTAAGAGTTCATTTTTATTCCAGCGGAAAGTGTCATTCTGTGTGTTGGTATCAATCCATCAGTTGATTAATAAATGAATACATTTGAGTGTATCAATGTTTGCAGACTGCCACAGCGAGAACGAAATCAAGACAAAGGATCCCATCCGATGCCGAGAGTGTGGCTACCGTATCATGTACAAGAAACGCACCAAAAGAAGTATCCTTTGTTCACCAGCGCCAGCGTTTCAGCTGTACTGCATCGACCCATTTCAATCATATTTTGCTTGCAGATTGTTCAGATAAGGGCCAAACATTGTAGGATTTGATTGTGCTTCTGTAGCATAAAACGGAGTCACAACAGAGCCATGAAAATGAACACTTTTGAAAATGCTTTTTTTTTCTC
The DNA here is from genome assembly GCA_036898135.1 of Oncomelania hupensis. Classification (NCBI taxonomy): domain Eukaryota; kingdom Metazoa; phylum Mollusca; class Gastropoda; order Littorinimorpha; family Pomatiopsidae; genus Oncomelania; species Oncomelania hupensis. The sequence continues at coordinate 5,484,990 of CM072526.1, read as the reverse complement.
TCTCTCTGGCTATGCTTGTGAGCGTCTGGAAAGGTAGAAACATATTTGAATGGCTTTCCATCTTGTTTGTGATGCAAACCATAGAAAGGAAAATCCAGTTGTGTGCTAATATTCAATACTTTGATAGCTGCTTTGGGTTTATTTTTTTAATAAATATATTTTGTGTTGATGTTTTCATGTCACTGCCCTCCTCCCCTCCCCCCACCCTCCCCTGCTTCTTGTACTGTCCTTTTTTTGTGTGTGTTTTTCCTTAACCGTTACCAGTGGTGGTATTTGATGCCCGATGAGACAACAGGACCAGAGATATCATCATCATCACCATTATCATCGCTTGTCGTCGTCACACAGAGTTGGCATTGTCTTGATTGTAGACTTTCTCAAGGTTTTGTCCATTCAGCAAGCTAATGAGAGGACGGATATCAATGAATGAACCGCAGTGTATATGAAAATTTGTTGTGTTCTATTTCTCTGTGTGTGGGAGGGGGGATGTGTTGTGTATGTGTGTGTTTGCACATGTGATGTGTGTGTGGGGATGTGTTGTGTATGTGTGTGTGCACATGTGATGTGTGTTTGGGGGAATGTATATAAATGTGTGTGATCCGGGGACTATGGGAATGTGAATTAAAATGCATTCCTACAGAATAACAATGCATTTTTATTTTTATAATTTTCTATAATATATTTTTTAAATTTAATTTTATTTAATATTTTAAGACTATCGAGTGCAGCAAGTGTCGCCACCTGCTTAAATATGGCTGCCTACACCACAGAAGAAAATAGTGTTTCTAATTCTTTTAGGTAACTGCAATTTGATAATCAGAATCAGGCTCTTCATTGTCCCCAAGAAAATATATGAGAATGGATAGTTCATGTCCCGCTAAACCACTCGATTCCGCCTGACCTTTGCTGGGAGAAAAGCATGTTCTATAGATTGTATTAATTACACATACTGTACCATGACTCAACAAGTGCAATGTTTTGGCGTTGCTAGGTGATAGTGCCCTTTTAGCGGAAGCTGGCAAAATCCAATCAAACATAGAGTTGCTTCCCTTGCACCAAACCGTCCCGTGTCCCACGTGCTACAATACGCGTCTAAGCGCTCACGGCAAAGGACAGCACACCTCATTCCTTTTTTGGCACTTGGTTAGAGTGGTTGTGCCTACTGTAGCTCTTTTTGCTGGCTTACTCCGTTCGCCCGGTAGTTCGTTGTCGCTACTGCCGGCGGAGTTGTAAGGTTTTCTTTATGGTTTATTATCCTGTTATCCTGTTACCGCAGCGGTTCGTCGAGTTCCACCCCGTCGCTGCGTGTCTCTACTTCGTCGACCGTTCCCGCTAGTTGGGTCGGTTTACGGTCCTTTCTGTTGCTGTTAGCGCAGCGCCCGCTACGATCGGGGTTTTCTTCCGTCCCCTCTTCTGCCGTCTTACGACTGCTTTGCTTCGTTGGCTTCGCTGTTTGTCCACTCCTGCGCCCCCTTCTTCGTGGTCCTCTGCCTTTCAGGTCAGTATAGGCTGTGGTAGGGAGGTGGGGAGTGGTGGTAGTGAGGTGAGGGGGGCTCCTTGGTCTTGCCAGAAGTGACCTTGGGGCCGTTTCTGGCCAAGGTTACGGCCAGAAACGTATAAGTGGTCGCCCTAGTTTAGGACCACATCATATTTTCCAGCAGGGACGCTCCGGCACGGCCGGGCCAGCTACTTGCTGAAGCCGTTCCCTTCTGTTTCCTACGGGATTCAGACCGGGTCGGGACTTCTGGCTCATATAAGTGGTCGCCCTAGTTTAGGACCACATCAATTTCCGGCGGGGACGCCCCGGCACGGCCGGATACGCTCCCTGCCGAAGCCTTCCCTTCTGTTTCCTGCGGGATTCAGTCCGGGTCGGGCCTTCGGGCTAATGTCAAGCTTGGGACATATTCAACACTGCACGCAGTGTTTCGTCCTACGGCGACAGGGGGTGTGGCTTCCGGTTCGTCCGGTTTGTCCCTCACCCCCTCGGTCCAGCCCCCATTGCTCTCCACTTCCGCTTGCGGTCGTGGGGCGGGGGCTCTGGTTTCCGGTACGGGGGGTACGGTGCACCCGTCACCCTCTTTTCCGGTTTGGATTCTCCCTCTCATCCTCCTTTGTACTCCACTTCCGCTTGCGGTCGTGGGGTGGGGGCTCTGGTTTCCGGTACGGGGGGTACGGTACACCCGTCACCCTCTTCCGGTTTGGTTTCTCCCTCTCATCCTCCTTTGTACTCCACTTCCGCTTGCGGTCGTGGGGTGGGGGCTCTGGTTTCCGGTACGGGGGGTACGGTGCACCCGTCACCCTCTTTTCCGGTTTGGATTCTCCCTCTCATCCTCCTTTGTACTCCACTTCCGCTTGAGGTCGTGGGGTGGGGGCTCTGGTTTCCGGTACGGGGGGTACGGTACACCCGTCACCCTCTTCCGGTTTGGTTTCTCCCTCTCATCCTCCTTTGTACTCCACTTCCGCTTGCGGTCGTGGGGTGGGGGCTCTGGTTTCCGGTACGGGGGGTACGGTACACCCGTCACCCTCTTCCGGTTTGGTTTCTCCCTCTCATCCTCCTTTGTACTCCACTTCCGCTTGCGGTCGTGGGGTGGGGGCTCTGGTTTCCGGTACGGGGGGTACGGTACACCCGTCACCCTCTTCCGGTTTGGTTTCTCCCTCTCGTCCTCCTTTGTACTCCACTTCCGCTTGCGGTCGTGGGGCGGGGGCTCCGGTTTCCGGATCGGGGGGTACGGTTTGCCCGTGGCCCCCTTCCGTTTCTGGTTTGAGTCAAGCCTTCCCTGTTCACCCTCCGACCTCTGTCACTTCCGGTTTCGGTTGTGGGTCGGGGGTGCTGGTTTCCGGGGCTGTTGGTTCGGGTTTTTCGTTACCTTCCTCCGGATTACATGCGAACGCCGCTTTGCCTTTGTGCGCGCCGCCTTCTGGTGGGGGTGGGGCACTCTTGGTTCCTCCTACCCTAGTTTCTGTTTGCTCGGGTGCTGGAGCTTTGTATCCGGCTCTTAACCCTGAGGCTCTTTTATAGAGGCGGTTCAACACGCTGCGGCTTTTTGTCCTCAGGTGATGGAGGAGGTTTCGGTACCCCTACCTCACCTCCATTCCTTCCTAGGCGGGACTCTTGCTTCTGCCGAGTCTGATGAGGCTTGCCTTGTATTCAGGGAGTCTCCTAGTGTTAAAGGTTTTGTGGATTGGGCCTTCTCTACGGCTAGAGGACTTTAGAGGGCGAGGCCTCTTCCTCTTCGTTTGAGGAAGTCCCTCGGTTCCCTAGAGCTTCCGCTGTGGGCTCTTTTGTTGAGTTCGTCTTCTTCGACCGGTGTTCCCGGGAAGTTCCTCTCCCGGTCGTTTCTTCCGAGGTATTCGCTCCCGGTTTCCCAGGATGATCTCGCTCTTTTGAGGGGCCTCAAGCCTTTACCTCCTTCGTCGATCCCTGTTCCAGTCGGTGGTCTGGCACGGATAGAGGTGGCTATTGTTAGGTCCCTTGAGTTTATTTCTCTCGCTGACGCGCTTTCTGCTGCGCTGTCTTCTGCTTTGCCTTCTGGGCATGTATTCTGCGTCGAGGGTTCGTTGATTTCGGTGAGGTCCTTGTTGCAGGCTCTCTGTACCTCCATCGTTCGGGTTGCGAATCGCAGGCTTTTGCCTATGTCAACCTGCTTCTTGCGCGTCGTGACGCTTTTCTTCAGTCAGCGTCTCCGTTGCCTCCGCTCTTGTCCTCTTCGCTTCGGGTGGGACCCTTGGTGCCCGACTCTCTGTTTGGTCCTTACGTTCGCTCAGCTGTTCGTGAGGAGTCGGAGCGGTCCCACTCAGATGGTTTCGCCTTCTGGGCTCGGGACTCTCCTTCGGCCCCGTCTTTCTTTCCTGACAGTTGTCGAGGTCGCTCGGTCCGTGATCCCTCTCCTCGGGGTGGGCAGTGTGGTACTTCCTCTTCCCGTCGCATGGTTGAGGTACGCCGTAGGCGTTTACGCAGTGGCGCGTTTTTCTCTATCCCTGCCTGTCCACCCCTAGGTGCTCTTCCCTTCCGGGCTGGTGGCTTGGCTCGTCAGTTTCTTGCTGGGTCATAGCCCTTTTCCAGAAGGGCGCTATAGAGGGGGTCCTTTGCCCTCACTCCCGGGGTTTTACGGCCGCCTTTTCGTTGTTCCCCGAAGGCTTCCGGCGGTTGGCGCCCGGTGGTCGATTTTTCTGACGCCTATTTCCATGTGTCTGTTCATCCTCTTCACAAGCGTTGGATGCGTTTTCGTCTGGAGGGATGGGGTTTTTCTTTCGAGGCCCTTCCCTTTGATTTGTCTCTCAGTCCTTGGGTTTTAACAAGGATTGTTAAAAAAAAAAAAAAAAGAAAGAACTCGCTGCCGTAGTCCTCGGACTCGGGGTGCGGTTCTCTGCTTATCTTGTTGACTGGTTGGTCAAGGCTAGTTCTCACGATCTCTGTCTGGTGCACATCAGGCTCGTTCTCCTTTGGACTCGGCGCTTGGGGTTCTCTGTGAGCCCTCTCAAGTCTGAGTTGTCTCCATCTCGGGTTTTCAACTACCTGGGAATGTCGTTCGACACTCGCGATTGGTCGGTCTGCCCTTTGGCTCGTCGGGTGCAGAAGCTTCAGTCCCTTCTGCTACTTTTGGAGAGTCAGGTTATCGTTTCAGCCAGATGTCTGGGCGTCTTTGGTCGGTTGGGGTGCGCTTACGGGCAGCCTTTCAGCTCTCGGGTTTTGGTCTCCGGACCAGCTGTCTTGGCATTTTCGTCGCCTGGAGATGGAAACCGTTTGCCTGGCTCTTCATCGTTTTCTTCCCTCCCTGCCTCGGGGCCTTTTGCTCGTTCGCTCCGTCAGTTCCTCTGTGGTTTCTCTCTTCTACCACTCCGGGGTTACCCATTCCCCTGCTCTCTCCATGATGGTGGAGAGCCTCCTTTTGTGGTTAGCTGATTTCGGTTATACGCTTGTGGCCAAGCATGTCTGCGGCTCTGTCAATGTCTTAGCCGCTCTTCTGGGTCGCCCTCATTGTGTGGTCCACACGGGTTGGACGCTGTCCCTCTCTGTTCTTCATCCAGTTTGGGCGGAGTGGTTTAATCCACTGATCGATCTTTTTGCCACTTGTTACTCTTCCAGGCTACCCCTGTTTGTGTCGCCGGTCACAGATTGTCTGGCTGGGGCGGTTGTCGCGTTGTCCATTTCTTGGGAGGGGTTGGAGGCTTATGCCTGCCCGCCATTCCCCCTCCTTCCGCGGGTTCTCAGGAAGGCTGGAGAGGAGTCCCCTTCTCTCTTTCTCGTGGCTCCCTTTTGGCCAGCTCAGCCCTGGTTCCCCGATCGCCTTCGTCTTTCCCAGGGGCTGTGCTTCCTCTAGCTCTCGGGGCGCTTTCGCTTCTGCGGCCTCCATCCGGGATTCCACACGGCATTCCAAGCGTTCTCCGTCTTCACGCTTGGCTGTTGTCCGGCCTTCGTTAGGGGCTTCTGGGCTTCAGGAGACCCCGGCCGGTTCCAACTTGCTTCCTGCTTCTGTCCTGCCATTCTCGGGAGGATGGCTTCCTGGAGTCGGTTCTGTGGTCTTAGCCCTGCAGTCCCGGTCCTCTTTTCCAGCCTGTTCACGGTAAGTTTGTGTCAGATAAAGTTGCTTCCCTCCGTCCTTTTCGTGCTAATCTGCACTTGTTGAGTCATGGTACAGTATGTGTAATTAATATTAAAATTTTCTCTCTAAATTTATTATTAATAAGCATACTTACCATGACTCAATTTAATATCCCTCCCACCTCCCCGCAGTTCCAAATAAGGAATGAGGTGTGCTGTCCTTTGCCGTGAGCGCTTAGACGCGTATTGTAGCACGTGGGACACGGGACGGTTTGGTGCAAGGGAAGCAACTCTATGTTTGATTGGATTTTGCCAGCTTCCGCTAAAAGGGCACTATCACCTAGCAACGCCAAAACATTGCACTTGTTGAGTCATGGTAAGTATGCTTATTAATAATAAATTTAGAGAGAAAATTTTAATTTCAGGCTGATTTATTTTTGTCCGAAAGTTCTGACAGGATTCTTTTACGTCTTTGACCAATTGAACCATAAAATATGGACCCTGTCTGCGTTGAATGGATTTGGAATGTTTTACCTATGTTTAGTGTGTGTTTGCCCGATCTTCTAATGTCAGAGATTCGTTTATTTGCTACCATCTGCACAAGCATTCATTCCGTTGTTTCGGATCATGACAGTACGCAACAGCAAGGTCAGTATAAACAAGATTTTTGGAACCCGTGGGTTATAGAAGGCATCTTATGCAGTGTGAATGTGAATATTGTACGTTTTTACTTGAAAAAGGAGTGATTGTATTGACATGGACTAGAAAGGAAGTTTAGAATTATGGTCAAAAGGAGAGATCGAGCATGTGAGGGAAAAACAAATGTGACGTTGTGAATAAATTGATGAAGAATTGAACTGTTTGATGGTGTGTATCTTTTTGTTGGCAGCTCTTCTGTGTATCTTTTTATTGTCAACTTTTCTGTATATTTTTTTGTTTGTATCTTTTTGTTGGCAGCTCTTCTGTGCATCTTTTTATTGTCAACTTTTCTGTGTATTTATTTTTGTTTTCAACTCTTCTATGTATATTTTTGCTAACAACTCTTCTCTGTTCTGTCATTTATATATTTGGTTATTATTCTGCAAAACCAACTTCAAATCAAAAGAATCATTGAACTTTTCTCAATATATAAAAAAAAGACCAAGACAGCAAACGGGATAAATATAAAAACTATGCCAGTAACAATAATACGTTTAAAAACTCGTTAGACATACTTCCAGAGTTTAATTAAAAATATGTTTTATTGCTATGATGAATGAACTGCAGATGAAATGACATGCTCAACAGACCCACGGGAGTTGTTGCCAAGTTGATGAAGGGGCCTTTAGAAAGGCTTCACGGCATGTTTTTCTCCCCACACCACCACCACTAATATTGCTACTGCATGTACTACTCCACCTTCTCCTCTCCCCACACGCTAAATAAAAGGAAAACAATTGGTGGTTAAAAGGAATGACTCGCACTGCAAAGGAAAGACCGGCCCAGGCTTATGTCCGCATCTTCCCAATCTCTGCTGTTGGTCGTAAAGCCTACCTATCACGCCGGGTGACGTAACGTTGTTTGACCCTTAATTCTCCCCTTCTTTTTTTCAGTTCAGGACTTCTTGTCCTGATTTGGCTCGGAAGAGTCCGCTGGACCTAAAGCAATAACCATGTAATGTAATGTAACGAGCTATGTGATGACAATACTTCAAGAAAACCGGCAAGTTGTTACCATTGGCAGAGATTGGGGAGATGTGAACGTTGGGAATGGGTGGGAATGATTATGATGATGATGGACATTAATACAGAGCCGATATCCCAAGTCATCTTAGCATGCTTAGGCTGTTAAATAAAGAGAATAAACGCTGTAAAACATTTGTTGTAGAAAAACAAAGTGTAAGGTGAAACAATGGGAAAATAAAGTACGGGAGGGGAAGAAACATAAAGGTTAAAAAAAAAATACACACACAAATGCCGTTCATTATTATACTTGAACGTTCTGACCTCTCGGAAAACGGTGCCTTCGTGTGCCTCTGTTTTATTATCGGAGTACTCTAAATATGCATTGAAAAACGTTTATAAGGGGAAATAACTGTGACAGAAGAAGCAGGCCTATGGATTCGTCAGTCTACACAATTTAGTGCGGAATCATAAGAAATATTGTGTTGTAAATTGCTTATTTAGTGACAATGAATTGTGACACTTTCGACAAAGCTCTGGACTTAGAGAAAGATGGCAAGAAAGAGGAAGCCATTTCTGCTTACTCCGATTTTATTTCACAATGTCTGTCTTGTGGACAAGAGCTGGAGCCTGAAATGTGAGTAAAGTTGCTGTCTAATGTCTGCTTACTTCCCTTTTTGTAATGTAAATAGTTAAATAAACTTTGTTCATATTAGGTTGCAATATTATTTTATGATCGGTTTGTGTATGTGTGTACTATCACACTCTGTTGAATTGAATTTTTATTTTATTTATTTATTTTTCAAGGAAGGAAAAGTTAGCACTGGCATACAACAACCGTGGTTTTCTACAGTATTTGAGAGTGGAGTTTAGGCTTGCTGTACAGGACTACACTAAGGCCCTGGAACATGACAACCATCTTGCCGTTACGTATTACAACAGAGGACTTATCCACTATCGACTCAGTATGTACAGTTATTATTATTATTATTATTATTATTATTATTATTATTATTATTATTATTATTATTATTATTATTATTATTATTATTATTGTGGTGTCCGCATAGCTTGAGTGTTTAACTGTATACTTGCTCACTTGCATGCATTGTAGAGGAGCATTAGAACTAACGCCAAAAGGATGAATGGTTGGCTTAAAGTTTATTGGCCTTCTGCATGAAAGCATAATTATTGACAAACCATAAAAGATCAGACCAAGGGAAGTAATTAACAACAAGCTGAAAACTTATTCTGAACACAAACGATGGAGAAATAATAATTAAAAACATTATAAATGATGAATTATTATTATTAATATTATTAACAAATGACGAATTATTATTAATATTAATTTTATTATTAAAAATAAATAATTATGATTATTATGATTATTATTAATTTTATTATTATTATAAATTTATCATCATCAGAAGTGTTTCAACAACTGCTTTGGTTTTGTTGTGCTAATAATGCTGCCACTGTAATTGCCCAGATTGAGATCAATAAAGTTGTATTGAATTGTATTGTATAGTATTGTATTGTAAGATATGGTTTGCGCTTTGAACCGATTTTTTTCATAGGAAAAAATGCTACATAAATATCTTTATAATTTATTAATAATTATTGTAATGTAGTATATTGTCTTGTATTGTGCAGGCAGGTTTGGAGAGGCAGTGCAGGACTTGAAACAAGCGTTAGCATTGGACCCAAGCCTGCTACCAGCCAAGGAGTGTCTTCAGCAGTCGTTGTTGGACTTGCAGCGTGTAGCCAACACTAAGGCACAATCTTGATGCTCCATCTTAGCCTCTCAGTCAAGGACCACGAAGTGGAAAAATTACGTCCTATTTGAACATTGCTGAAAACTTTGGTTTCTAACTGAACATTGCTGCTGGTTTGTAACTTTTGGTATATTGCATGCTAGAATACTTTTCAAGTATATCAGTGTTCCCTACACACACACAAAAAGAGAGTCCTTGGGACTCCCAGGTATAAAATTTTAAGAGTCCTTGTGCAAATTTTGGGAGTCCCCAAATCGGAAAAAGAAATGTAAAAACAAGTCGAAGCCTCACTTTTTTTCTTTTACTCTGTTAAAGCGTCACATTAGTTATTATAATCATATAAAACCAAAAAATTAAAACATGTATTAAATACCCTCCCGCTTGCGTCAAACTGGCACCACTGGAACTCATGCAACCATCTGTCGTTGAGTTTTCGTTTCTTTGGACGCTTTACTTCAGTTTGAGTTTCATCATTTATTTGTTTATCCTTGCTGTGGAGTTCCGTATTTTCGATAATGACAGGATCTGTACTTGATGTTGCTGTGCATGAACGGGTTTTTGGCCCAGTCATCCAAGTCAGAAGTGACATGATCGTGTATGATAGAATCAAAGAATGGATTCACAAAGATTTCTTCTGTTCAGTGAATGGATCGCTTAGAGGAAGTTTACAATGCGCAAGCGATTTTTAAGGACGACAACTCCCGACACAATCTTTAATCGTCTGCAATGGCAGTCTCAGTTGGGTTCTGATTCTTATTATGCCGTGAATTAGTTCGCCACTCGTTGGTCATATTTTTTACTTCAGCGATTCGAAAAAAATGTGTACCTCCACAGGACGCACACATGCAAATTTTTCTGCGTCATTTTTCATATTTTTGTGCGTAATTGACGCACTACTGTGCGTAATCGGGAACACTGTATATATATCTATAAATATATATAATATATATATATGCACTCTCCTGGCACACTGATGACCTAGGTTTCAATCCCGTGGTGGGCAACATACAAAGTGGCCATTTTCACTGACCATCCTAGCTGTGTGATTGCTCTGGTGGTTCAGTGTTGATTTAGGTCTCTATCCCTTGGTCCCTGGGATGGTTATCCCCGTCTGCCATATCACCAATGGTGGGTATAGACGTTCAACTTCAATCTTCATTCTTTCATTCCTTCATATCTATAATATTTTAGTTTAATTCAGCCAACCATTTTAGCATCAAAGATACAAAACTCACAATTTTCAATGCGAAAAACATTCATGTTTATTTTCTCCAATGTGAAATCTTTTAGTTTTAATGTAATATACAGCTGTGATAAGAATGAAAATTATAATGGTTATATGTACTGTTCATCACAAGAAATTTGTTTGGTAATTGGAATAAATTAGTAATACATTTCCAGCATGAAAACTCTCGCTATTATTCTTGTTTCGATTCATTAACAGGATGATGCGCAATTGTGAATGAATTTTTATGGATGGAAACAAATTCTATATGGACATTCATGATTATGACATACAGTTATCCGCTGTTGACATTGTAGTCATCAGCACTAGCTTGTCAGACGCAAGCAGTGTTGAAAACCAGAATGTTCAACTTGCCCGTAGGTTAAACTGACCTAGCTGAAACCAGGAGTTGGCCAGAAAGAAGTCCTGCAGAAAGCCGGCCAGCAGTCCACCGGAAAGCCAGTAATCTGTCAGAACATTAACTAGCCTGGTAACAAACTTTCATAAAACTATAAAGTGGATGTTTTGTGTGTGTGATTGTGATGAAAACCAGTGCACGATTCAGCAAAACTTGTAAAATTAAAGGTTAATGTACAGTTTAGCTCCCTTTTTTCCGGAGCTGTCCAGAAAGTGGCTGTTCCTGTCAACTCCTTCTGAATGTGATCAGGGCAGATGAATGAATTTGACATCCCCGAGGAAGTGATAACAGTCACAGCCATTGGGCTAAAAAAAATATGGATTTTTGTTTTTCCAACACTGGCAAGAAAATTAACGTTTTTGGAAATGCTTATTTTTTGGGATAAGTGTGTGTGTCTGGAAATACATTTGAATGGCTTGTCATCTTTTTCTGGCATTTGGAGACAAGGCAAAAGCTTTCACACCTAACTAAGCCATCTCAATGGTTTTGTTTCTGTAAAATTTTCTGCGATAACATGGGAGGGTTGTTAATTGTTGAGGTACATACATGCTTAACTTGTGACTACACAGTGTCAAAACAGAAAAATCATTTTCAATGTGAAAATTCATTATGTGTTCAATTCGCAGCCGTTCTTTTATCACTTTTTGTGTTGTTGCAAAAGACTCGTGAAATTCTCACACATTTATGCAAGCTCACACAAGCATGGGCGCAGACAAGCTTACAAATACACCTACTGTCACTAACAAAACACATGCTAACACTTAGTGAAACACACACACACACACAATTGTACAACTTCTAATCACAGGCTGTGAAGTCTCGTCTTTCGTAGGCCTCAATTACATACTATATATACTACATACGTATGTAAGAGGCCTACGAGTTTATAAAGACGAAAGACTTTAGAGCTTGTTTTCTAATGTGCATGAGAAATGTGACTTCATCTGTAACAACTGCTTGCAAACACAGATTTTTGTATATTACTGTTTTCTGTTCAAAAATGCCAATCGTCTTTGCTTCAATAGTAAACAATGCAGTTATTATTAAAATAGATGGTAGTTGAAACACACAAAAAAAGCCATCTATATCTTTTCGAGGACCGCTTCAATCAGGCAATTTATGATGCTAACGAAAACCAGTTACTCTGTTTCAACAGTTCAAGTCGGTACACAGGAAAGCTGAGAACACAGCCTTGTGTAACTAAGGTCACATTATCAACCTATCCTATCCTATCTCGTAACTCAAAGGTTGTTGGGGCACCACAGATGATCGTTTAACCAGCGTACTCCATCTTTCTCTGTCCTCAGCAACTCTAATGACTTCGCTCAGTGTCAAGCCAGTCCATTCTCGAATGTTGCCCTCCCACCTCTTTTTCTGTTTCCCTCTTCTTCTGCCTCCTTGCACCGTGACTTGCAGGATGGTCTTTGTATGGCCTGATGTTCTGGTGGCGTGGCCATTCTATTGAGTGTTTGTTTCTTCACCACTGTGAGCAGGTCATCATGTCCAATCGCTTGCGTGATGGTCTGTTGGACTTCGTCATTGGTGATGTGGTGAGTATAGGAAATGCCCAGAAGTCTTCTGTAGAGCCTCATCTCCATGCTTTGTATTCTTTCTCGTAGATCTGCTGTGAGGGTCCATGTTTCCCAAGCAGATGGAGATGACAAGGGAGCGCAGCAGCTTTACCTTGAGTGTAGACTGATGGTCTTATCTTTCCAAATGGGTTTAAACCTTGTCAGGGCAGTAGTTGTTTGTGCGATCCTGGAGAGGACTTCCTGTCGGGACCCATTGTCTGGTACAATGGCTCCTAAATATTTGAAGCTATGCACTGTGTTGAAGGATTGGCTTTGGACTTTGATGTCCGGGTTGAGGCCATTGGTGTTATTGGTAATAATTTTGGTCTTCTTTGCACTTATTTCCATTCCATAGGCTCTGGTGGTGTTGTCAAGCCTCTGTACCAGCTGTTCAAGTTCTTGTTCCTCTTGAGCCGATCCATCAAAGTCATCCGCAAAACGAAAGTTGGAGATTGCTTTACCCCCTATGCTGACTGTGCCTTCATGATCTACAAGGGCATCTGACATGATGAGCTTTAGGAAGATGTTGGAGAGAGTAGGCATCTTTGACCCACACCGATTGTTGTTCTGAACCAGTTTCTTATGGCGCTGTTGTGGAGGACTGCACTGGTAGCCTTGTTATACAGGCTTTGGATGACTTCAGTAATTTTAGGGCTTATGTTGTATACGCTCATGGTTGTCCATAGATAATAATTAATACAGATTATGTCCAGGACGTTGTCATTTACTTCAGATTCCCTGTTTTTGTGTTGAGACACCCTTCTACTCTGTGTTTGTATTGATAGTTATTTAATAATAATAATAATAATAATAATAATAATAATAATAATAATAATAATAAAGTTTTTCTACACTTGAACTTCTAGCGCTGAGTCCAAAGAGATCACTGCTATTGTAGAAGACGAAAAATACATTGAATTGCAGTTATTGAAATTTTAGACTGAATGCATCCAATACCATTAGTGAAAGGAGGGAGGAAACCGGATTACCTGGACAAAACCCTCCATCTTCCACACTACAAATCATTGTGTCTGAATAAAGAGATCCTCACTTAAGCACAGGATAAAATACTTCGTCGTTACATTTCCTGGGTAGCGTCAAAAGCTACCAATATGGACATTCTTATTTACAATCGAATTCACTACAACGTGAAGACAGTTCTTGAACAATGGAATCGGAACTTCTCTTCAGTAATTTTTGTCTCCCTGCTATTATATTATTTGTTCGCTTTGACCCCCTTCTCACGTGTGAAGCGTCTGGCAGTGTATTCTATCAATTGTGGGGCACCGTAGTCTATCGGCTGTAATCATAGCATGCTTTGGCTTCTGTGACTAACCCTCAAGAAGGGAATCCTTGCAGACCCAGATTAGTGTGCGTGTGTGAAAAAGATGAGGATCAACCGAATCGTATGAGTTTTTCGTTAAAGTACGATGAACCGCTGTGAATTCTCTCCAGGAACTGCGAGTGACCGTCCCAGCACTTGATTTTGTCGTCACACATGCGGACAGTGAAGTACTGGGTCTTCTTATCAAACCTCAGCGCTACCAGGTGAGAGTGACCTCCGTCGAAGGTCGTTCTCAAGGTCACTCGCTTCCCGCGCTTCATGAGGGTGTAGAGTTGCGCGCGGTTCACCTCCACGTAGTGCACGTGCAGAGGCACATAAGAGCGCTTGGAGGGTGACGTCACCAGCGTCACGTGGCTCGGAACTTCGAACTTTGGCCTCTTATCGTCGGGTTGTGGCGTGTTGGAGATGATGAAGGCCAAATCAGACGCGTTCTTGCTGGAAAACGCCTGTGCCAGGATGAGACCTTCGTTTTCATCGAAGGTGATGTTGTCCAAAAGTGCTTCTTGGTCAGAACTGTTGCTTTCTTTGTTAGATGAGGTTATTTTTAGCACTGTTGTAGGCTTTTGAATAAGACTTGACCCTGACGCCGCTGATGATGCTGACTTTAACGACGACGACGATGATGAAGGTGATGATGATGACGACGACGATGATGATGATCCTCCCACGCATTTCTCAGATTGTTTCTTCACCAGACACGATGGAGTGTTTCTGAAGTATTTGACGTGGTCACGCATATTCATGACAACCTCTCGCAAGGCCTCCACCTCTTTCCACGCAGTGTTCCCTTCTGCGTATACGGGCATGACGGGATAGCGCGTGCGCACGACTCCTACGCCGTCAATTTCCGGCAGGAAGATACGTACGCCGGAAGCCACCACGGCTTTGACGTCACCCGCTTGGTCAAGGACGCCTACAACGCCCTTGACCGTGTCAGCAGGGTCAGAGTTGACTTCCTTTGCAGAGCGGAAGAACTTGGATGGTGTGTGGTAGAGGTGCCTGCTGTTGGTACCGTTGAAGGCTTCTTGTTGGGTAAGCTTGCCATTCCTGAAACCAGGCAAGATAATGTCTCGACATCAATATAAAATTAAAACATGATTCGTTCATTTGACATGGCCGTTAACCAAGTAGAATGGATCTTCCATATCAAAACGAAAGTGGAGCCTATGCCTCCGTGATTAAAACATTTGTAAAGGAAAGATGACTAGGGTTTAATTCCCTCAGTCTGTCGGCCTCACCTGTATTTGTTGCAATCCGCCTCCTCCTTTTAATCATCATGATTAGCATCAACAGAACATACATTTAAAATCCACCACCAGTCTACTATTATCAAAGTCACAATTAACATTGTGGTCATACAGTGGGTCTATTAGATTTAAAAGAAGCGTTTGACCAAACGTCTGAATTATCAGCACTGTCATTTTACAAAGAAATTGCCATAGGCCATAACCAATAGATTCGGACACTACGTTTAAAAAATGTGAACCGTCTTTAAGTAAACAATAATTATGAAGATTTTAACCTTTTCCCCGCGGTTACGGTTCTCCCCAAGGGACCCTGATTGAGCCCTTTGTATTCAATGTTGTAAGGATTCCACATGTGGAGCGGCGTGAGGTAGACGATCTCCAATGGTATAGCGTAGGTCACTTGCCTAGTGTAGGTCTTGCAAGTCTTCACACCGCCCTCTGACCTCCAGCAGTTTCTCGTGGACATTGGGGCTACTTGAGGCTGGTGGAAATACAATACACTACAATACAAATGACAATACAATTGTCCAACTTTCACACTGAATACATAAAAGTGGAAAAGTAACATACAGCGTGGGCGCAACACTTTACATAAAATACATAATTTTCAATTACGCACAAATCACAGACCCAGCTGAGGTTACCCGACCCCCCCCCCCCTATCTCTCTCTCCTCTCTCTCTTTCATTCTCGTTCTCTCTTATACCTCTGCCCCTCTTACATCCATGCACAAACACCCACACACATAATCATACACATATTTGTACATACGCATCAACCCTCAGCTCTATCAACATCATGAATTACTGCACAGTACAATGGAGCTAAAATAAGAACGTCAGTAAAAAATGATTTTTTTGTGGTGGGGGTTTGTATTATTACGTCATTCTACGGAAGAGGATAGCATCTAATAAAGGATGACGTCCAGTCTCTTCTCTTTGAGCGAGCCACTTCCTACTTCAGTTGTACACAAAGATTTGGTCTTTTCCCCCCCATGTGTACCCTACCTGTGTCGTCTCAGCGATGAAGAGGTTACGGTCAGCAAAGCCAATGTGGGCGATCTTCTCACCCATGGCCCCGGCCTGAGCCAGCTTGTACCAGCGGTGATAGTAGGCCGTGTTGAGCGGGCTGTCGTTGTGGCCTTGCAGCTTCAGGCTGCCCATGGACTTGTCCAGCAGGCGTGACCCGTAGCCGTTTAGACCTGTGGGCAGTCAGTGGTCAGTGAGCTTGATAGATCTCTGACACTCGACTAGCGTCAAGGTCGTCTATTTAGTGGAAACTTGCTTATTCAACTCCAACATCTATGCGCTCGCTCAAAAGCCCTATTCTTTCTCCCTTCCCACCCTCCCACCCCTAAACACGTCCACGTCCATCAGGGTATCCATTGCAACATATCCAGATGACATAGACCATCTTTATGACCCCGACAGGAATCTATTCCTATAGACTATTGACGTTGACATACCAGGGACGTGTTTCATGATTTTATCCAGCAGCGTCCATCTGTACGCCTTCTCGCCGGAGAACGGGTTGAGCGAGAATCTCGCGGCACGTGACATGACGTAATCGTCCCACGTGTCTTCGGTCGCGAGGCGGTTGCCGAGGTCGTCGATGGGCTTGAGGTCCGAGAGGTTTAGGTGGTGGTGGAGTGGGTGGCACAATATACGGTAGGTCCAGTGGACGAGGGCGGGCACGCCGTCAGTGATGTTGAGGACCATGGTGGGCAGAAAGGCCAGGTTCTCCTCCGCGTCTTTGTCGCCCGTGTAAGACGTGAAGCGGATCTTCTCCTGACATACACACCCCAATAATAATGTAAGGTAAGTGTGATGATTGATGAATTGAGATTTGTGACAGGAAACAGTGAAAATGATAGTATGAATGTGTTGTATTGACGAGATGTGGTATTTTATAAACTAAGATAGATGCTTTCATATGCGTTTATAACTGGATATAATTATTTATTATATGGGTTTTAAATTACAAATGGGTGATTGTAATAGTTTGTGGATTTTTAAAATACATATATCTTTACAAAGCGCGTTTTAATTTTTAAAATAAAGATCTAGGCTTGTGTAAATTACTTATATGAGGCAATAAAGATGTATTGCATTGCAGTGCATTGCATAGTATTGTATTGTATTGTATTGTATTATGAAGGTTTCCCGCTGGCTTTGGTCGTTAGGGAGGGGATGAAGGCAGGGTGGAGAGAGAGAGAAAGAGGGGGGGGGGGGAGGGGTGTCCCACTTTATTCAGATCCAGCTTTATGAAAGCTGTGCTTCTAACTCGAACGGCTCAGTGAAAGTAGAAGCAGAATTGTTTTCTTACCTGTAAGTCTTGCCAGTCGTCGGCGTTGATGTGGTGTCGCTCACTAAGGAACGGCTCCCTCAGCGACACGTCTGTCGTCCACCACCCTTCCAAGTAGCACATCACAGGTCTGAAACAGCCATCATCATCATCATCATCATCATCATCATCATCATCATCATCATCATCAATCATCAATCATCAATCATCAACCATCATCATCATCATCATCATCATCATCAATCATCATCAATCATCATCATCATCATCACAAACGGTGATTTCCTAACAGAGCGGTTTTAACCTATTTATTTCCTATACAGTCTTCCTCGTGCAAATCTTCTAGAAAGTTCAGCCGGAGAGCAAGTTAGAGTTTAGTTTGTAAGGTTAAATCACACTGCTAGGATTTAATCTCATTATTATCAACAGCAGCAGGAGTAAAAACAACAACAGCAGCAGCATCTTCATTAACAGCTGCAGAAACAACAGCAGCTACATCCTCAACTCTGACATCATCATCTCTGACGTCAACATCGGCAGCAATAGTAACAGCTGCTGCATCATCAATTCTGACATCATCATCAGCAGCAACAGTATCAGTATCAGCACTTTTATCATCAGCAGCAATAGAATCATCATCATCATCATCATCATCATCATCATCATCATCATCATCATCATCATCATCATCACCATCATCGTCGTCGTCGTCGCCGTCGTCGTCATCGTCGTCACTAACACAATTTTCATCTTCATCATTCCCTGCACCACTTATCATTATCAGCAGCAGCAGCAGCAGCACCACCACCACCACCGTCGGCACCGTCATAATCAATGTCAACAACATTGCCTGCAGACCAAGTGTACATGTTTGAGAAGGCTACACTAACATAAAATAGTGCCTGTAGTCTCTGGTGCTGACGTCATCGTCCCTCCAAGCCTTAAACCACTGCCTCATCTCCTCAATCTGCCCTTCCACGCTACTCTGGCTCAGCACGGCGGGAGGCACCGCGGGAAACGGAATGGCCTCTGTCCCCAAGTACTCTCCCTTGGCAGTGGGCATGCGGAGTGAGTAGTCGTTGTGACGAGTGCGGAAGTGGACGCCATTGAGGACAGCCTCGATCTCGCCCATCCCGCAGGTGCGCGGCATGTCCGCGTGGTCGTGCATGGCGGCTACACTGCGCCCAGAGTGCGTGGTGCTGTGGTAGGGTCGAGTGCCGTCCCTGTCCAGGCGAATCTGTCACGTGGAGCCACAATGGATTGAATTAGTAACAAAATAGGTTTATATATTTTATCTAAGCCTACATTTTGGCCAATTTATCTCGTTAAATATAAACATCCTTTAAAATTGTTGTTTCTCTCTCCCTCCCCTCTACTCCCACCCTACACCCCCCCCCCTTTCCCGATTTTTGGGTGGATACAAGGACTATCCTAATCTTAATAATAATAATAATAATAATAATAATAATAATAATAATAATAATAATAATAATAATAATATAATCATGATCATTATCATGATCATCATGATCATCATGATCATGATCATCATCATCATCATCATCATCATCATCATCATCATCATCATCATCATCACCATCACCTGTTTGACTCCAGAGTCACCGTCCGATTTTATCATCTCCTCGTGCGACAGCTGCATCATCATCAGCTGCTTCGACAACACCTCCACCGCTTCCTGCAGTTTTGTCATCCGATGACGTTCGTCTGACGTCATTGATGATGCAGACAGTTGTACTGTTACTCCAAACAGGACGAAGAGGAAGCGGAGCAATATGGTGGAATGATACTGAAAGGTAGATTTTAAACAGTGAAAACGCTTTTGATTTGTTTATATATAGGCGAGCCACTCTGGAGTCAAATAGATGGTGGTGGTGGTGGTGGTGATGAGGATAATGACGATGATGATGATGATGATGATGATGATGATGATGATGATGATGATGATGATGATGATGAGAATGGACCACCGATAGCAGTAGCATGAACCTATATACCTAGGACCTCCTGTACTATCGAGGATCCACTACCTCTTGGATATCGGGATCCATTCTACTACCCCCGTTGGGGTGCCGGGGGTTTCTGTATAAATAGTATCCCCACTTTCTGGAAATGTAGTGCTTTAAATTCCCACTGTCGCTGTCTCTCATTTGCTCTTTCTCATTCCTGCTCTGTTCTATCAATATGCTATACTATCTTCTTCTTCGCTAGACCAGTCACCTACCTTTTTTCTTGAAAACTCTTCTGGGACAAGACTCCTTATTTGTGTACGAGGTCTGTTGGATCTGCTTGGGAATATTGGACGCTTTCTGCCAGGTGGTCACTAGGGTTTCCTGTGATGTTATTATTTAGCAATGTAGGCATTTTATATGTATGTGTTTTGTTGATATTTTATGATGATGTTTGTATTCTATTTTGTTTTTGTAAACGGGGGTTCGATAAATTAGAGTACAGCCTCAGCCGTCCCCTGCGTGGGATGTCTTTATTGTAAAGTGACTGGCTGGTGGAGAGCTTTCAGTTTTACCACTAGGGTTGTTTCAGCAGATCTTTTATGAGGATCAGGGGTTGTCCGGTCCTGATTTGGCTCGGAAGAGTCAGCTGGACCTAAAGCAATAATCATGTAATGTAATGTAATGTCCATTCTACTAGGTTAATTAATGCCCCCGTGCGTTAGCTGACAGGTACTCACTCGCTGACAGACAGACAGACAGACACACACAAACACATACAGAACTCACACACACACACACACACACACACACACACACACACACACACACACCCACACACACACACACACACACATGCACCACGAATAGTGCTACTTCCATAATGGATCTGACGAACACATACTTCCCACTACGCAAGTTTTATGATCATTTTCTTAGTTTTTTTTTTTTTTTTTTTTTTTTTTTAGTCAAACGAGTTTGCACCTAGGTGTCCACCTTGTGCATCTGCTGGCTCTTTCTTGCTGGTTGTTTGATTTCTTCGTGAGTTATTAACGTCTTGGCTTCTTCATTCGCTCAGCCTTCCTTCAGATCCCTCTGTCGGCTTTCGAACCTTTTCTTCAAACGGTCCATGCATCTGGAACAAGCCCCTCTTCCCCCCCCCCCCCAATCTCTCTCTCTCTCTCTCTCTCTCTCTCTCTCTCTCTCACTGTGGCAAAATCCAACCTTCTCTTCTTTCAAACAGCCCTTGCTTGATGGATCCCTGACACTCCGTTAGCGTCAAGGTAACCTGCATGTTTAATGTAAACTAGCCTATTTTTGAGGAGGGCTTATCTATAGACCTATGTCTAGAGGTAAAAATACTCGGCAGTATATCACGACAAGTTAAGAAGCCGATACTGTACTTCATTAGGGAGGCAATTAAGGCAACGCCAACAGACTAATTAGGCATATAGATAGCAGCAGTCTGACCAGCTCAAAGATAATCTGCTATGACCAGGTCAGAGCGGTCAGCTAAACACAGAGGCAGGGATTCCAGAACCAAGATAATCTGCTAGGACCATGTCAGAGCGGTCATCTAAACACAGATCGAGGCAGCGATTCCAGAGCCATAGCTTTGACAACAGCGGGGCTGAGACTCGTGGCCTGCTATCTCTCGCAAGTCCCAGCAGATGTGGTTTACAGGGTAACGTAACGTAACGTAAGGTAAGGTAACGGAGTAGTTTCCCCTTTCTTGTCCGAAGGACGGAAGGGAATGCAATGCCGGCGCGATCACGGAATAAATGTCAAACAAACCTGCAATCTGCTGTGGAGGGTAGGCTTGCTCAACAGCAAGCTGAGACTTTGAGAAAAGAAGAAGACGTCGTTTAGACTCAGATACGCTGTATGATCTCTGATAACAGTATCCTTGTGTCACAAAATCGTCAGAGGTGTATAAACTGGCTGAAACAATAGCTATATTATCAAGGATGAGCGAGAAGACAGAAGGAAGAGGAGGAGGAGGAGGAGGAGGAGGAAAAGAACAAGAAGAAGAAAGGTCTGGAGGAAGAGAAGAAAGGAAGAGGAAGAACAAGAAGAATGTTGGATTTCGGATGAAGGAGGAGGAGGAAGAACAAAGATCAAAAGAGGAAAATAAAGAAAAAAAGAAAGCGAATAAGAAAGAAAGAAGAAAGATAGATAGAAAAAAAAGATATAAGAAAGAAGAAAGATAGATAGAAAGAAAGAAATATAAATTTTTAAAAGAAGAAGAAGAAGAAGAACAAGAAGAAGAACAAGAACAAGAAGAACAAGAGGGAGAGGAAGAGGAAGAAAGACCTGGAGGAGGAGAAGAAAGAAAGAAAGAAAGGAGACCAATTTTGGATATCGGATGAAGGAGGAGGAACAAGAGGAGAAGGAAGAAGAAAGAAGAAGAAAGACCAAAGAAGGAGAAGAAAGAAAGGAAAGGAAAGAAAGAATAAATGAAAGAAAAAGAGAGAAGAAGAAAGAAAGATAGATAGAAAGAATAATAAGAAGAAAGAAACAACAACAACAACAACAACAACAACAGCATAACAACAACACTACTCAAAATCACCATTGTTGACAGCAACAACAACAACAACGACAACAACAACAGCATAACAACAACACTACTCGAAATCACCATTGTTGACAGCAACAACAACAACAACAACAGCATAACAACAACATTACTCAAAATCACCATTGTTGACAGCAGCAGCAGCAACAACAACAACAAAAACAGCGACACCACCGCTATTGACACCACCAGAATCTACAACAACAAAAACAGCAACAGCAACAACAACAGCTACACCACCTCTACTAACACCACCACCAACATCATAAGCAATAATAAACAGCACGTGTCTGTTTGGCTAATTATAAAGTTTGTTCACCTTTAGAATGAAAATAACAGCTCATTTGCCACCTCATTCCAAATTAAGATCGTCATCCATTCAATAGCAGATTGGCCACGTGGAAGTAATTAAGGACAATGAAAAGATAATTTGAAAGTGGTATCAGACGTTTAGCCAAATAGTGTTTCACGCTCTATCATGCACAACAAGATTAAAAGAACGAGTGAAGAAAGTAAGAGGAGGAAGAAAAGGAAGGGGGGCGACGAGAAGGAGAAGAAGAAGAAGGAGGAGGAGGAGGAAGAGGGGGGAAGGAGGAGGAGGAGGTGAAGATGAAGAAGAAGAAGAAGAAGAAGAAGAAGAAGAAGAAGAAGAAGAAGAAGAAGAAGAAGAAGAAGAAAGGGGTAGTTAAAAAAAAAAGCAAGTTCACATAATTCAGTACGGCTTAAAACACACACACGCACACACACACACACACACACACCCACGCACACACACACACAAGCACAAACATACAATTTCCACTCACCCCTCAGAACTGCCATTTAAAAAAGGCGCAAGCACTCTGAGCAAATGGACCCTATACTCTCCCTTTAAAGTCTCCCTTCATAGTTGCATTCGTGTTTTAGAAGTTCTCTCACCATCTTCTATTTACTACGAGACAAACTCTTGCATTGTATTACTACCAGTAGCCAGTTCCACAGCCATTTTTACTCGTGATAAGGTTAAAAAAAATCTTTTGCACTATAACGTCTATCCTATCCTACCCCGTAACTCAAAGGTCGTTGGGGCACCACAGATGATCATTTAACCAGCGTACTCCATCTTTCTCTGTTCTCAGCAACCCTCATGGCTTCGCTAAATGTCAAGCCAGTCCATTCTCGAATGTTGTCCTCCCACCTCTTTTTCTGTCTCCCTCTTTTTCTGCCTCCTTGCACCGTCCCTTTTAGGATGGTCTTTGAAAGGCCTAATGCTCTGGTGATGTGGCCATACCACTGGAGTTTCCGTTTCTTCACCAATGTGAGCATGTGATAGTGTTATTCAATGGTTTGTGTGATGGTCTGTCTGATTTCGCCGTTGGTGATGTGCTGGGTATAGGAAATGTCCAGAAGTCTTCTGTAGCACCTCATCTCCATGCTTTGTATTCTTCATTGTAGATCTGCTGTGAGGGTCCATGTTTCGCAAGCGCATAGAAAGATGGAGATGACAAGGGAGCGCAGCAGCCTTACCTTGGCATGTAGACTGGCGGTCCTGTCTTTCCAAATGGGCTTCAACCTTGTCAGGGCAGCATTTGTTTGTGCGATCCTGGAGAGGATCGCACTATAATGATTCAAGTTCAGTTCACACAATACCGAATGAAAATATTAAACCATTGGCTTAAAGTCTTCTAAAAATAAATATAAAGAGTAGTGTGAGCGTTTCCAGCTTTCCTTCCTCTTCTTCGTGTTCCTGTTTTTCCTCCTCGTCCTCCTCCTCCTCCTCCTCATACTACTACTACTACTACTACTACTACTACTACTACTACTACTACTACTACTACTACTACTACTACTACATAAATGTATGAAGCGTACATATCTCACACAAAAAGAATGATTCAAGACGCATTTCCACGCATAAAATACCACTACTACTACTACTACTACTACTACTACTACTACTACTACTGCTGCTGCTGCTGCTGCTGCTACTACTACTACTACTACTGCAACTACTACTACTAATATTTATATAGCGCTTTTTCATATTTAAAAAAAAAAAGTTCAAAGCGCATCCGCGCACATTATAGAATAATGGGACAGAAAACTGGTAAATCTTTTCTATTCTCTCAGCCCACCACCACTGTTACACACACTCTTTGTCACAAGGCCATCACGAAAGTTCATGTTCAAAACATTAACAATATCAAATAGCGCAACTATGTACGAGTCACTCCCTTGGAATTTCGATCAACCATTAATTGTGGCTGCCCTAACCAAGAACAATAAGATCAACATTGAAGTTTAACGTGCCCACCCACAATGGGCGGTTTGGCAGTCGTGGATAACCTTTTAAAGGAAGAAGAGGGTATATGGACGTGCATCCACAAGAGGGACAATGAGAAATGGCCATTTTTATCTTGGACATCACGGGATTCCAACCTGGGTCATCGGTGAACTACGGCGGGTCTGGCAAGAAGAAGAAGAAGAAGAAGAAGAAGAAGTAGAAGGGTCAGGTTTAACTTGGTCTGCAGGAAAGGAATTCCAAATCAGTGGGCCTGATACCTTTAATATGGAATGCAGAAGGTACTAAACCTATCAGTTAGCTCTGCTGATGACGTCATTCGTTGTACGTTTACTTGTTCTAGATCTCTGGAAATACTCGAGTACATTATTTTTTCTAAACGTTGACCCTCGTTCAAAGATGGCAAAGGACCTTTTCACAACCGTGGACGCAGCTTAGGCTCGTCCGATTTCCAGCAAATTATGCGTGTCAGGCTCTCTGTCGCCACCGTTTCTTTGTTGCCGCCAACCGATCCGCGCCACTCTGTCGTAAACCGTTGCGGTGTCGCATGTCGTCCGTCAGCTCTTTTTCTGTGTCACTGACATTATGTAAACGTCGTAGTAATCCACATCCTCCTCTATCTCCTTTGATCTTCCGTCTTTCTCTGTCTGTCTGTCTCGCTGTCTGTCTGTCTCTCTAACTGTAGCTATATATAACAACTAATATAACTCTGTTGCGGCAATGACAGCTGCAATGTTCTGTACAACCGAACTATGTCAGATGTATCTAAGATCGAATTGTGCAGGTAAAATAATTCCTTTCTTTGTATAGTGCGGTAAAAAAAAAGTATTTTGTGCACCATGAATTCAACGGTAATATATATAGCAATATAGCAATAGTTGTGAAACAATTAACGCTATGAACTGTAATAAAAAACAAAGATACATCAATTAAAAGAACGCTAATTTTGGAAACAAACAAACAAACAAAAGCAAAAAACCTTTACAAAACAATCCAAAAAAATAAATGCAATATTTACTTTTTATCTCTGTCTGTCTGTCTGTCTGTCTCTCTCTCTCTCTCTCTCTCTCTCTCTCTCTCTCTCTCTCTCTCTCTCTCTCTCTCTCTCTCTCTCTCTCTCTTCTCATCCGATCTCCCCGATTTGAGTAGGTCTACTATATATGTTCTCTTACAAGCGAAGACAGATCATGATAGTACACAGAAATCAGCGTTAGCGTAAAAGGTTTTGCTCATAAACAAAGGTGCACAGCGTAAATGAGACTGACAGAGGCCGATGGTCCCTTCCACACAGGTAGGAACAGAAGAACGTAAGCCCAGGGTAGTCTCCGCTAAGAAGCGTGAACCATAGGGAGAAATGAGGTTTTGGGGATTACACAATGGTCACCTTGACACGGATCTGAGGGCAACGGCTTACACTACAACCACACACACACACACACACACACACACACACACACACGCACACACACCTACACACACACACGCCCCCCCCCCCCTCCACAGAGAGAGAGAGAGTATGTGTGCGTACAATAGCAAGTAGCCAACAGGAGCAGCTTCCATGTTCCCTAACCTTCTTTCTCATCTTTCTGCCGCGTTCAGTTACTACACTGCCGGTGTAGCAGGCCAGATTTTTTTTTTTAATCAGTTTATAGTCCCCTCTCTTCCCGTTAAGGATGTTATGTTATGTTATGTTATGTTAATCAGTTTATAGTCCCCTCTCTTCCCGTAAGGATTTTCAGAGAGGAGACTCTGATTTTCAGAGAGGAGACTTATATATACCTACTGGGCAGGCCAGATTATACTCCGCCTCAAGTATACCCAGGGTATAAACTGGCCTAGCCCAGACTATGCCCCCGTATAAACTGGCCTAGCCCAGACTATACCCCTGGGTATTATCTGGCCTAGGCTCGTTTAACCCTCTCCTGCCCATTATAACCCCCCCCCCCCCCCCACTACGGAAGACCTTATCCTTCACGTTACTCTTTAATTTATGTGTTGTAATTGTTCTGATGCACTCAGATAGATAGATAGATAGATAGATAGATAGATAGATAGATAGATAGATAGATAGATAGATAGATAGATAGATAGATAGATAGATAGATAGATAGATAGATAGATAGATAGATAGATAGATAGATAGATAGATAGTTAGGGTCAGGGTCAGGGTAAGTTTGGGGTATTTTTGTTGTTTTTTTACACGCAAGATCACGCAAGATAAAGGCTGTTAGCTGAGTTCACTCAGGTTTTTTTTTTCTTTTACACGCAAGCAAAAGGCTGTTACCTGAGAGTTGGTCACGCAAACGGTCATGTACAACAAACCCATGAGTGAAATCTCTTTAGGTGGGGGTATATTCCGGGCGCGAAGGGTATGACCTGGCCTAGGCTGATCTATACCCAGGGGGTTAAACCCGCCTAGGCTACATTATACCTAGGGTATAAAGTAGCCATGGATATATTCCGGCCTGTTACACCGGGATAATGTAATATATACTGGTGGTAAACTGCTTTCGAATGTACCGTCCTTCTGCATTATTATCATTATTAATTTTTTTTTAGTTAATCGTTCTCATCTAGCGCTTTCCAGCGCAAGAGCTGCTCAAGGCGCGGCCCGATACAGGATCCAACTCATGCGCCCACTTGTAACCGTTGGGCGCATCACCTGACGTACAAAGAACTGAGCGCAGTCCTGGGTTACCGTTGTAATGTACAGTATACTACCTCCATATTGTTTTGGACTAAATTGCTGTACTGCACTGCTATTGAAAAAGGGCGAAGCGGCGTTTATTTATTTACTTATTTATTATTATTATTTTTTTTTTTTGCAGAACTACATATTATTTCTTGTTTTATGTCGACAGAAGACACAGGTCATAGGCGCTTGTATCCGGACACGCGACCGCCTGTGTCTATGACGCGTCTCCTTTCTGTATTATAGGTAACATGAGGCAGGGAAGGGAGACGCGTCATAGGCATAGGCGCTCGCCTTCCCGGATACAAGCGCCTGTGGTACAGGTGTTCCCGTAACATTTGGGTCGTTGGAGAGAGACACATATGGGACCTCCCCCTTCCACTTTCCCCCCCCCCACTCTAGTGGCGTAGCTAGGGATTTGGGGACCCGGGGGGCTCGGACTCTTTGGGGGCCCCTGCATTTTGACATTCGACATTATGACATGAGATAATGTACTTAATAAATATATAAGTATAAAAACAAATGGCAACAGTGTCACTAACTTATACAACGTGAATAGCCAGATTACATGGTGCCGGTGGCGTAATATTTAATGTAAAAAAAAAATCGGACATTTCTTTGGGGGCCCCCCTCAAGTGGGGGCTCGGGAGGACTTTGGAATTTGGACCCCCACTCCCTCTCCCCTAATTACGCCACTGCCCCACTCCTTTTTCTTTTCTTTTTTTTTTCTTTTTAAAATCTCCATAGCTGCCTTGCCTATCTCCGTTCTAAACATTCACAGAAGGATGGAGTTTTTCGCTCTAATAATAATAATAATAATAATAATAATAATGATACAAGATGCTATTACGGACTTTTTCTTCAATGGAACTCAAAGCGCGGCGACTTGAAGAGACCGGTATTACAGGCGGAAGAAAAATCCATGTTTGCTTTTTGAAATTTAGATTTGACGGCATCCAATACCATTACTGAAGTGAGGGAAGAAAACCGGAGTACCCGGAGAAAACCCTCGGTGTCCTGAAAAGTCTGGTACCTAAAACACGTAAGTTCGGCCCGTGGCGGGGTTTGGAACCCGCGACCTTCGGCCTAGGAAATCAGGTCACTATCCTCTGTGCCACCAGGGCACCCCTGCCCAACTAAACTGTAGTCTACACGCCACAAAGGCAGAGAATGCAGACATAGGCTACACGCGTCGCCAAAGTTTAGAACTTGGGAACACAAAGCTAGAGCTGTGAAAACATACGCCTGTAGTTGTTTTTTATTTAAAAGAAAAGCAAAAAAAAACAACACCAATGGGTTACGCTGCTGGCAGTGGAAACAGCGTACACCTTCGAAGGTCTTGGCGCACGCCCCAAAACAAAATGGCGCAGATTCCACATGAAAGCGATAACAATAATGCGTTTGTCATTTCGCCTTTGTTGTCTCTAATGCCAAAGAGCTCACAGTAGGCCAATGCTTTTTTTTGGGAACTTCTTCGCTGAATTCGGCGCAGTTGATCGCGTGATTCTGCCTTTTGGTGTATTCTTTAGCTTTTAATTATTACTGTGTGAGGACAATATTCGAGAAAGTACTGGCTTGACACTGAGCGAAGCCATGAGGGTTGCTGAGGACAGAGAAAGATGGAGTACACTGGTTAAACGATCAGCTGTGCTGCCCCAACGACCTTTGAGTTACGGGATAGGATGGGATAGGATAGGTTAGGACTATCCTCACAGACTATACCCAGACAGAAAACTCCCGTCAATTTGCGTTGCCTTTTTAAAAGAGTTGCATTCACTCGGTGGCAGGGAGTCGAGCAGGGTGGCAGGGAGTCGAGCAAGGTGGCAGGGAGTCGAGCAGGGTGGCAGGGAGTCGAGCAGGGTGGCAGGGAGTCGAGCAGGGTGGCAGGGAGTCGAGCAGGGTGGCAGAAGGGCTCTAGGAGCCGTTCAGACCCACAGGCGCTTGAGCTGCTAGGACGGAGGACCTATCTATCGGGCATTCCCCACTACCGTGGAGATTATGGGATCCAGAAGTCCAGGCGTCGACAGCGACCTGTGGGAGATACCGATACGTAACTCCACCTCATCCTTCAACCTTCATCTTCTCCTTGGTTGGACTCCATCGACTGGGCGGCGGTTGCTCTTCGCCGACGGCGCCTCGTTGCTCTGCTTCCGCAGTGGCTTTCCCTGGCAGTCCTTTTTTCTTTCGCTATGATTGGACAACACAGGAACCATTTGGGAGAGTGGCCACTCCGAACTGCAAGCGCTTCGCGCCGCCAGTGCTCCTCCGTGTTTGTCCCCCTCACGGCCTTCATGCTGGATCATCACCGACCCTCTTCATCACCTGCTGGACATCTTAACTCATCATCGAGCGAGCCTTTTTCCTTGCATTTGCGCGTCTGCTTCTTCATCAAGAGTACCGCCCTGAGCGCACCGCACTACCTGACTTCTTACTGTTTGTTGTTTGTATGTAGATTATAGTCACACGACACTTTCGCATATAGGTGACTACTGGACCGATTTATACTGACACCAGCGGGCCAGTTGTTGGTAAAGGGGAAAATAATATGATCACATGTTGACCAATCCGGGATTCGAACCAACGACCTTTCGGTTACTAGCAAGACGCTCTTACCAACTGAGCTACCCGGCCCCTCCTTCTTACTCATCACGCTTCCTTGTTTATAGGCCAACGGTGTCCGGGGACACTAATCTACGCAACGAACGAATGAACGAACGAACAAGAGTTTGCGGCCCTTGAAAATGGGTACATAAGTACCATTGCGGTGTGATATTGACCCTATTTGAGAGTGAACCACACGACTTTGAAGAATATGTCTTTGGGGCCTGCGGTAGAGTAGGGTCCATTTTATCAACCTCAGACGAACAACCTTACGAGCAATTGTTTTTACGGGGTCTGTCTCTTACCAGCTTTGGTAGGTGCTATTTTTAGCGCCAGCTACTGTTGGCTAGCTGTTGATAGTAATCAGCACCAAAAACTACGGAATGTATTCATTAAAACAACAACAACAACAGCAGCAGCAGCAACAGCAGCAGCAGCAACAACCACCAAACTTTCGAAAGAGTTATTTTGTTGTTGTACGTTTATTTTTTATTCGGTGTTGCAACACTCACTGTGAAAATTAAAAGGATCTGTGGACAGCTGCGTGGTCAAAATGGGTCCCTTTAAAATGCCATCAACACTCCGATAACCCCATACCCCAGTGCAGCCTGCATATAACGACCTCGCTTGGTTAAGGTACATAATTCTTGTGCACGATTGGTTAAGGTATATATTCCTGTGCACGTGCAATCTAGAAAATAAGAGACAACCATCAGTGCTGTAAGTTCAATCAAAGAACGTACAGCTTCACAAAGAAGGTGCATAACTCAAAAGTGTGCAAAATCGAAAGCACCCAGCGCCCCCAAGCGGGGGGTCTGAAGCTTTGCTAGCCGGCTAGTGTTGATAACATGGCGGACAGCATATATGTGTGAAGCTGCGGGAGGTTGCAAGCATGCGGATGAAGTAGGGCTAGGATAGAAAAAATGGAATGAAAGATAGACTGTGAAAAAAAAGAGTGAATGCTATTCTTTGCGACTCGAAAATATTGTGGTGTATGCTATTTCTATTTTTCACTGTGGTGATTCTGGATTCTGTTCATGACAGACACGGTAATTTGAATATTTATATTTTTATGATTTACTTGTTCAAAATATAATATTGAAACTAAGTTTGTAACAACGTTTTCATATTTTCATAAACGTAATTGTCTGTCAGACCGGAACGGGGGTGTTTCAGAGAGAGATAAATTCATATTCAGCTACTTATTATTTTATTACTTATAGTTTTCTTGAATATAGTTTTTTTGAATTCCGTTTTAATTATTATTCTATTATTTTATGTGAGGAAGAAGAGAACCATAAAATTAGCAAAACGTAAATTGGTGTTGCGTTCCAACTGTTGTGTATTTTACGTCTTCAGTGTTTCTAGTTTATCTCCCTGTCTTAACTTGAGTAATTCTATAAGAAAGGCCTTTTGATGAATGCGTGTATATGTGAAATTGAAACATTAAAAACAGTTTACAAACTAATATCAAGTTTGTAGGAATCTTAAAAGTGAAGTGAATTATTAAAATCAAAATGTTTCTTCAGAATCAAGTGTGTGTGTGTAGATTTCCTAATAATTCATATTGCTTCTCTAAATTCTTATCAATTAACTTTGGGCATGTTTTTGTGCTTTGGCACTTTACATGGCTATGTTTCAATTTGTTGCATGTTGTATTGTAATACAATTAAATGACATGCAAGTTCAGTAATGCACTGTTTTTGTTCATTTTCACTTGCTTGTCCGTCTTCTTAACTGTCTGGTCACTGATTTCTTTTCACTGTCTTATTATATGTATGGTCACCGATTTCTTTTTCGCAAATATGCCTATTATACAGTTGCACACATACAGGCCTGAGTAGGCTACACAGGAATGCATTATGAAGTTATTTCATAACAAGTTCAGACAAAAGTTATAAATGCACTCGAGCTTTCTCAGAACAAAAAAACCATGTTGCATGTGTAGGCCTACAGCACAAATTAATACACACGCAGTCATGCACTCAATTAATAGGCAGATTCACACTTTCATATAAAGGAGAAAACAAGGCAATAACTGCACAACAAGAGCAATTCAGTAATACTGAATAATTGCATTAATTAACAGGTTTGTTGCCAAGTGGTTGCGCACTAATGAATCTATAATAAAGGCAAGCACCGTGTTTGTTTTTAATGTCACACTTTTTTGCTGGTCAGTTACTGTGTGATAGGTCTGCATAAAATCATGAATCAAACAGCTTTGGTAATTAATGTGAATTAAAAAAAAGTATTTACTTGTATAAATAAAACATTTTTGAGTTCGTTTTACTACAAAAGGATAATGTTTAGGGTTCAAAAAAAGTCCTGCGGCAAGGTTTGTTTACGTATTGCTAAGCAGAGGATTACGTCCCTTGCAACGAGCGTTCAGACCCTCCGCTTGGTGCTCGCCAAACGCATCTGTCATCACTTTTTATATAGCGGTGTGGCGTTATGATCCTTCTTTGTGAAGCTGTACGTTCTTTGGTTCAATGTAGACTCTCTTTATTCAATTAATGACAACACAAATAACAAACGCGATGACTCAATTACAATGGACATCGATGTATATTAAGCAATAACTATGAATTAATCCAAAACCTTTACCATCTTAACCTTACTTCTCAAACAACCGTCAAAATAATTTAGAAACTCACCTGGAAAATAATTAGGTTACACACGATTGGTTAAGGTACATAGTCCTGTGCACGATTGGTTAAGGTACATATTCCTGAGCACGCTTGCTTAAGGTACAATTCATGTGCACGCTTGGTTAAGGTACATATTCCTGTGCACGCTTGATTAAGGTACAATTCATGTGCACGCTTGGTTAAGGTACATATTCCTGTGCACGCTTGCTTAAGGTACATATTCCTGTGCACGCTTGGTTAAGGTACATATTCCTGTGCACGCTTGGTTAATGTATATATTCCTGTGCACGCTTGATTAAGGTACAATTCATGTGCACGCTTGGTTTAGGTACACATTCCTGTGCACGCTAGCGCTTGGTTACCGTTCTATCGCGTCCATGTTTGTCCTGTGTAATGTGCATCAACAATCCCTCACGTTTCAACGCGTAGGGCCACAATATCGAACGTGCATCTTCAACATTGCTCCTTCCGTTGAGAGCGTAAGTCGAGGTCTATATGACGGCCTACTAGCGTCAAAACCGAGAGTTACCATTATCACGAGATAATTAAAATTATCACGTGTTCTGTGTAATTTACAGAGATATCGGTAATCCGCAGTGTTAATTAATAATTATCAGTATTTGCCATGCTTTCCTAGCGCCAAAACCTCATAATTACAAATATCATGAGATAATTACAATTATCAAGAGATAATTACAATTATCAAGCGATAATTACAATTATCACTGAAAATTATAAATATCAAGATGAGCATGCGCGGCCCGATACGCGATGCGCATGCGCGGCAGCGGCACTGTTCCCAGCACGCCTGGGGTTTTGGCCCTAGTAAAGCGTGGCCAAAAATGAAAATTAGTAATTAACACTGTGAATTACCGGTATCTCTGTGAATTACACAGAACACGTGTTAATTACAATTATCACTGATGCATGTAAGTTTTGCAGGTTTTGACGCTAGTAAGCCGCCTTACCAGAATGGTTAAGCATGATCACGTGAAAATTATAATTATCAAGTGAAAATTGTAATTATCATATGATAATTACAATTTTCAGTTTTGGCACATTTCCAGGCGGATTGATAGAGCCAAAACTGAAAATTAAACATGATCACACGAATATATTTGTAATTTTCAATGATAATTGTAATTATCTCTTGATAATTGTAATTATCCCATGATATTTGCAATTATCACATGATAATTGTAATTATCAGGTTTTGGCGCTAGTAGGCCGCCATAGGTCTAGGCTGCGCGCTTAACCGTATTTCATTGCACGGACTTTCAAGATCCTGACACTCGTGTCCTACACGGGTACGGTGTAAAGGTGTCAGACGATGCTGCTCCTAAAGCAGCAAGCGTAGGCCTCAGGCGGCTGAAGTTAGATTATGCATTGACCAGCGCCTTGAGCAGCTCGTGAGATGGAGAAAAGCGCTATGTATCAAATTAAAAATAAAATTAAAATACACGAATGATCTGTCGAGGAGGAGCGGAGTACATCGTCTTCAAACTGGAACAGGTTCTCTCCTCTGCACGCATACATAGATAACCGTTGTATTGCTCTTCCAATCAAGCGCACGTAGTAGTGTTGAAGTAGGCGTTTACCGCGGCTCATCAAAATCCATACCAGTTGTGTTGAAAGGCGTTCAACGACCGATTGTTCTTTAGATACCTGTGCGCACGCCCTAAGGCCCGAAATACAAATATCAACGATCAACTGTGCTGAACAGACACATCTTCGAGGATCATCCCCGCTCAATACCTTTCAATACCCAGTCGTTGTAACACCGTAGCGCTTGTGACAGTAATACTGAATGCTATTTTCGATAGATCGAAGAAGACTTTCTCCTAAATCAGACTCAAAGCGCGGCAATTTGTAGCCTAGCCAATACACACGCTCACGAATTTTACACACATTCCTACGTACGCAACAAAACAAAATAAAGCAACAACAACAATAAAAATTATTCGCTCAAACATGTGGTGTAAAGGCATGGAGATCACTAATTATAGGGAAAGGAAATTCATTTTCAGGTCAAGTGAAGAAACCTTTAAAATAATAATAATAATAATAATAATAATAATAATAATAATAATAATAATAATAATAATAATAATAATAATAATAATAATAATAATAATAATAAGGGTATTTATATAGCGCTTTTTTCCGACTGCGTTTACCTGATTTTTGCTCTGTTTATACAGCTGAGCTCAAGGCAATTCATCTTGCTCTGAAACAAGTTTATCAATCCAAAAGAACCTCGTTTTTAATCATGTCTGATTCATTGTCAGCACTTCAGGCTCTTTCCACGAGAAAGATATCACACCCTTTTCTGGCAGAGATCCATGACCTCCATACACAACTTGTCTCTGATGGTAAAAAGATAGTTTTTATGTGGGTCCCTGGTCACATGGGCATCCGCGGCAATATTGCAGTGGACAAAGCGGGTAAAGATGCTCTGCATCTCGATTTACCTCCAGAGATTTTCCAGTTTGTTCCCTACTCTGACCTACGTTGTATGACTGGATCTTATTGTAAACGACTGTGGCAGACTGACTGGTCTAACCATATCAACAACAAATTATTTCAAATTCTTTCCGATTTGTCCGCTTCTTTGCCTAACTTTACATCCATTCGCAAAGAAGAAACAGTTTTGTCTCGCATTCATATTGGGCATACTTATGTCACCCACAGTTTTCTTTTAAAAGGAGAAGAACCACCATGGTGCTTTGCATGTGATCAATCCTTTTCCGTTCGCCATTTCATGTCTGAATGTGCTGATCTGATTGAGGAAAGAGAAACATATTTTGATTCAATACCTTTCAAAGAGATTTTTAAAGTATGTAACGGTCAACACCTGTTTCAATTTTTACATGATGCTGGTTTGTTTTATCGCATATAAATCATATCGACATGTTTTCTTTAGTTTGGATTTTATTGATAGGACTGAATTTAGTGATTTGATTGAAGAAAGAGAACATATTTTTAATACATCAGTTTTAAAGAAGACTTTTAAAGAGGTGTCATGTGAAAGTTTGTTTGGGTATTTAAGAGTAACAGGCTTGTTTTTTAAGATTTGAAACATTTTATAATATTTTAAGATAAAGTCTCTCTGGTCCTGATTTGGCTCGTAAGAGTCCGCTGGGCCTAAAGCAATAATCATGTAATGTAATGTTTATCACTTCAAAGCGCAGTTCTCACGCATTTATACTTAAAGTTAACATCGAAATACATGCGAAAAGAAGTGAAACAAAAACCAGACACTAATAAACTTTGCAAAGACCTAATACACGCATGAAAAAGAATATTTACAAGTGAAATATAAAAGACGAAGGAGGGGGGGGGGAGAGGGAGGAGGTGAGCAGCTAAGGAGTCAGTGGGCTGGGGGGCGTGCGGTGTGACGGCGGTGGTCTGAGGACGAAAAGAAGGAATGATGCTGGTGATGGGAGACGAGATCAGACATTTTTAAAGAAGGGAGGGGTTTTTAAGTTGGACTTGAAAGAGGCCATGTTTGAAGAAGTGCGAAAGGATAGAGAGAGGCAGAGAGGTATTCGCTTTTCAGTGAAAATTAAGCGTGTCGCTTTTATCAAATTAAAATCGTTGATTAAAAAAAAAACAAATTAGACTGACCACATCCTATACCACTAATTTAATGACGGAGGGAGGAAACCGGAGTACCTGGAGAAACCCTTCGGCAATCTCATAAGTCTCATAAATAGCCTAATTCGTTGCTAGCAGCAATCAAACCCACATTCTCCGCTACTGGAGACGAGCGGTCCGCACCAATCTGCACGATGCGTGTCGTGACGGCAGAAGTTGCATTTCCACCTCCCCCCCCCCCCCCCCCCACCGCCCTTAGTTGTAACCCCCTTGTGTATGAGAAGGTCATGAAATATGACGAGCTTTTCACAGTCGCCCAAAATAACACCATCAGCATGTCAGGAGAGGTCAGGGCATTGTTAGGGGAGATTACTCTTATGCCATTGCACCCATCAAGCATTGCATACAGAGTTATGTTAGCATGGCCTCACAGCAGCAACGACCCTGTGTAGTCTTGATGTTTGTGTGTTCTTTCCTTCTTTATGCCTCTGTTTTGGTTTTGCTTGAGGAGTCTTGTGTCTTTCGTAAACCCGTGAACTGTACGGCGACTAGTAGGGAGGGGGGGGAGGGAGGGGGTAAGAAGAGATGGGGATGGGGTGGGGTGAGGTGAAGGAAAACAATATTTAGTCTACAGGTGGGGTGGTGCAGAAGTATCAGACAAAAGCAGAATTATTTCACTTTCTCACCCAACACCCAGAAAGAACCAACAAACAAAAACACAAAACAAAACAAAAAAGAAATGAAAAGGAAATAAAAGAAAGATAAAATACAATTACAATAAACAAGAAGTAACAAAATCCAAACAGGGAAGTAAACACATCCACACACGCACACACACACACACACACCCACACCCACACACACACATACGCACACACACACCCACACACACACACACGCACACACACACACACACACACACACACACACACACACCCACACACACTCCTTACACTACTCAAATCACAGGGGCATTAACCAAATAGCTTTCGATGGATCCGCCTCGATAGCGCCAACGATGGTGGATCCTCGATCGCGCAGCGGTAGATATACCACAGCCATTTGTATTACGCTGAATGGATTTTTTCTCTAACCGCTTAAGAACGAACATGTCATCTTGCTTTATAATCCAAACGTTATAGGCCTATGACAGGTCAAAGTCCTGCATATAATTTTTAAAAAAGGACTATATGAATGTCTCCCCAGTTAGGCCTATAGGACGGTATTTTTGATGTAAATGAAGATATTATAGGTTCGTTGGTACGCCGTTTGGGAATAAATCATATGAGCGGCCGAGTCGTTTCGCCAACGAC